>JAWJVD010000099.1:185588-324165 GCA_038048745.1 Coluber constrictor foxii | reverse complement strand
CACCATAGTGCTTCTACTCGGCAATACTCTAAGGTTTTCTGGCAAAAACAGGGTTCAATTCCCAGCTTTAACTCATCCCTTCCAAATAGTGAACATCGGTTAAATTTTGCCATTCTGTTGTAGATTTATTGGTGTGTTTGCGATCAACCCACATTCATGGAATGGTTAACTCATGGCTGAAGGTTTGGATGTTTCCTTGCAGGATTTGCTGGTTCAGACAGAATCTATGGACCACTTTGTTTATTGTGAGCCTTCCAGGTTTTCAGGCCGCAAAACACCCTCAAACCCTATTACTGCTATCTGTATGCTTCATATGCTTTTATTGGAATGCGATGTTTCATTTGCTCTCAATACATCATTTCTTATTAATGCCAAAATGTTCCACTTGCATCTCATCTGTCTGCAGAGCATTATTCCAAAGTCTGTTTGGGTCATCCAAGGGGTGACTGGCAAGCTTGGGATGAGTTACGGTGTCTTTTTTCTGGACAGCAATGGCTTTTATCCTTATTTGTCCTCTTTGTGTTTCATTCAATTTTGATTCTGCTCTTTTTCCCCCAGAGGGAACTCAAAAAAATCAGCTCTGTTTATACTCACTTAACTCTTGTAAGTGTGCCAAGATACCAATTCTCCTCCTCCTCCTCCTCCACCTCCACCACTGCCTCCTCCATCTCCTCCTCATCATCTGCTCCTCCTCTCTTCCCTCCTTCTCCTTACTCCTTCTCTTTTCCCTTCTCCTTCTCCTCCTCCATTTCCTCCTCTCTCCCCTCCTCCTCCTTTCTCCTCTTTCTCCTTTGTCCTTCTCCTCCTCCTCCTCATCTTCCATCTCCATCTCATCATCTCCTCCTCTCTCCCCTCCTTTTTCTTTCTCCTTCTTCTCCTTTCCCCTTTCCCTCTTCCTCCTCCATCTCTTCTTCCTCTGTCCCCTCCTTCTCCTTTTTCCTTCTCCTCTTCCTCCTCCTCTTCCATCTCTTCTTCCTCTGTCCCCCCCTTCTCCTTTCTCCTCCTTCTCCTTTGTCCTTCTCCTCCTCCTCCTCATCTTCCATCTCCTCCTCCATCTCATCATCATTTCCTCCTTTCTCCCCTCCTTTTCCTTTCTCCTTTCTCCTCCTCCTCCATCTCCTATCTCCTTCTTCTCTTTTCTCCTTCTCCTGCTCCTTTCTCCTTTCTCCTCCTCCTCCAACTCATCATCTCCTCCTCCTCTTCCCCTCTCCTCCTCCTCCTCCTCCTCCTCCTCCTCTTTTTCTTTCTCCTTGCTCTGAACATTTCTGTCCTTTTGCTTTTTTCTTTTTTGTCATATGTATGCCAGAGGTGTGATTTTTCTGGGGAAGATGGCATTTTTACAATACGTCTGTTGGTCTTTCTATTATTGTTTTGCACTGTCCTCAACAAAGCAAATGGTACAATGACATCTCCACAATGCAAGCGCTGACATTATTCTCTTCGGCTAGGATAACATCAGTTTGCATAGCCCCATTGTTATCAGCAGGCGACAGGTATGTCAACAACA
Organism: Coluber constrictor foxii; assembly: GCA_038048745.1. Taxonomy (NCBI): domain Eukaryota; kingdom Metazoa; phylum Chordata; class Lepidosauria; order Squamata; family Colubridae; genus Coluber; species Coluber constrictor. Next base: position 322,658 of record JAWJVD010000099.1, on the reverse strand, counting down.
GAAAGAGATTTGATTTAAGGAAGGTTAACGATCAATGGTTTAAGGGGGGAAACTATTAAAAAAAATGTTGGGCTACTTGCAAGTCAGTACTTTATCTCCTTGAAAGTCCATCATTTCAACATCTAGCAAAATGGGTGAGGAGAAATCCTGGTGTTTTCTTGATCTTGCTGGACATTCCTTCTAAATAAGCAATAATATTAATATGAGTTGTGGGATTCAGCCGGTTCAGGCTGGTTCAGACAAACTGGTAGTTAAATTGCTGGCTGGCTCCACCCCTCCCCTCCCCCCACCCCTCCCCTTCCAGGGGTCCCCATGCACCCCATTTTGGCTCCTAAAGTGCAGGGAGGCCTCCAAGGTCCAAAATGGGGCACAGGGGGTGGTGTAGGCCCCCAGCAGCCTATTTTCACTCCCAGGAGGCTGCATTTTGGGCTCCTAGGCCCAAAATGAGGCACAGGGGAGCAGTGCCACCCCCCATTTCCCATTTTTGCTCCCAGGGGGGTGCAGGAGGCCGAGTGCTGCCTGTCACACACCCTGGCCACACCCATCATGGCCACGCCCACCTAGCCAGTCCTTAAGGCAGAGAACCAGTTGTTAAATTATTTGAATACCACCACTGATTAATATATATTAATAATATGGATATAAGGAACTGAAACATCCATTTGTTGAATAGTCAATAATTTGTGCCATATGGGTGGCTCGAGCAGGTCTTTATTATCATTCCATTTTTCTGGTGGGAAGTTGGAAGAATAGAAGAGGGAAAAACCCTGCTGAATGTAAGGCTTGGATATAATTCTTCATACAGAACTCATGTTTTTTTAGCAGCAAAATATGCTGATATTTGTGATACCCAGATATTATATCTGCATCTTCTGTTATTGGGGTGGCAAAGTGGCTCAGCAGTTCTTTTGCTCTCACTGAATCCTTCCATTTCCCCCCCCCTTCACCCATCCAATCAGAGTTGAAGAAGCTTCTTGGATGAGGAGTGAAACCTCTTCAAAGAAAAACAAGAAAGTCCAGTTGCCTCCTGAAAAAAACATCTTTGGATCAGCATTGTAGCCTTTTCTGGATTTCAGGCCAGGTGGTCTCAAATCAAGGAGATGATCGGTCTCATCTTGTTTAGCTTTTCAAATGAAGACAGACCAACATTGCAATAGGAAGCATTTTTTTAACCAAAAAGTAGATCACAGTCAAAGGCTATGATCTGATATTTGTACTTAGGGCTGAGAGATGGGAACAGATTTTGTCATTTGCGATCCAATCAGATTGAAATCTGATCAACCGCCACTGGTCCAGAGGTAGTCATGTAGAAATTCCCTTAGCTAATTCAGCAGAATCTGTGAGAAAAGGAAAGAATAACAGGACAGACACACGTTGAAGATTTTGTTGTGAGACACAACATGTCAATGTTCCAAGTAACGCATCCGCCAAAAGCAGAACTCCGAGGCAGGTAGATTCATCAAAGAACATGTTTATTGGACACATCATATCGGCACAGCTAGTGAAAACCAACTCTAAAGGTTCCCGCAGTTTTTCCTCTAATTAAAAGAACAAATATTTCCCTCCCCGGGTGTCACCGATCACATTGTCCTGTGGAAGTAGCTGGGAGGCTGCTTGGTCACTCCACTCCTTTGCTTGCCATCTGTTGGATGACCTTGATTCCCACAAGAAAACCTTTTGTTTTGACTGGTAGCCGGTCTATCTGCTTCCCCCTTCCCTTCCCCTTTTCAAAGTTCATGGCAACTATGAGGCAGGCAAAGATGGCTTCAGCCAATTCAGCTTCAGAGTTGATGTCACATAGGACAGAAGAGAGGGATATTGTGAGAGAACTCCACCCCATCCGTTATTTCTATTGCTTTCCTCCTTAATTCCATTTCAAGGGCTCATAATTGCCTGAGGGGCTACAATCACAAGTATTTACTTCTGAGCAGATAAGCTGAGCTGCCTCACTCCCATGCAGACTGGGTTATCTGGAAGTTGTAGGCTCAAAACATCCTGATGGCATCAGGGGGCATAACGTTGTGTTGGGAGTTTCCTTGTATCTGTCTGGTCTTTTCCCTCCTTCTTCTTTATCTCTTGGATATCTTCAATTCTCACTCTGTGAGCAGCAGTTGCCTTGATTTAAACTATATGGAGCCCTTTGGGGAAAAAAATTAGGCACTTATATCCAACAATTAAGGATGAAAATTATAATGCACCAAGTCCAGCATGAGCAAAAGATAAGATCAGGTTGCAAGAAAGAGAAAATATTCTAACATCTGTCCGTCGGTCAGTTTGTTTGTCTGTCTGTCTGTCTGTCTGTCTGTCTAGCTATCTAATCATCTCTCTCTCATTCTCTCTTCTATCTATCTATCATCTATCTATCTATCTATCTATCTATCTATCTATCTATCTATCTATCTATCTATCTATCTATCTATCTAATCTATCATCTATGAATCCATGTATAGTATCTACTTCTCCATCATCTACATACCTATCTATAATTTATCTCTCTCTCTCTCTCTGCATCTCTCTCTTTCTCCATTGTCTACATACATATTTATAATTTATCTCTCTTCCATTCTGTCTTTATCTAGCATCTCTATATCTCTGTCTCTACATCTGTCAGTCTGTTCTCTCTCTCTGTGTCTCATCTATCTATATCCATCCATGTATAGTATCTCTTCACCATCTACACACAAATCTATAATTTCTCTCTCTCTCTGCATCTCTCTTTCTGCACCTCTCTCCCTCTTTCTCCATTCTCTGCATACAAATCTATAATTTATCTCTCTCCCACTCTCTTTTCATCTACAATCTCTCCTGTCTCTCTTCCATCATCTCTCTTCTATCTTATCTCTCTATCTATCTATCCATCCTTTTCTTTCCACGCTTCCTTTGGATACCCCAAGCAGGAGGTGTCAAGTCCTCTTTGAAATTGACTTGGGGCAACATTTCAATGGTAAGGTTCACCAATGAACCTCAAAATACAAGGAAAGTTATGCACAGAGGTGGGATTCAGCTGGTTCTATTCAGTTCGGGCAAACCGGTAGTGCCAACTGGGAGAGGCTCCACCTATCCACCCGGACGAATTGTGTGAGCAAAGAACATGAATGGAAGGCCGTGTGAATGCGCAGAGAGGCACATGTGAGTGTAGCCAGAGCATGCACGCACACTCACATTTGCAAACCGGTTGGGAAGGTAAGTGAATCCCACCTCTGGTTATGCACCTCCTCAAGTGCAGGAAGAAAGGTTTTATGAAATGTTTGCATACCAGGCTTCAGTGCAGAAGAAAGGCCCGGGTGTCATTTAGCTGGGAGGGAAAAGTGGGGAGAAGAGCAAAGGAAGAAAGATCTGATGACAGTTTTCAAGTCCCTGAAAAAGATGCCATGAAAGACAGAAAAAAAAGGGGGGGAAGTGGGGGAGATTAGTTACCGAAGGGAGTAAGGAAGGCATTTCACAAGGCTGCTTTCCAGCATGGCTTAGAGGCTGTAACTTGCGACATAAATAATTCTCTTATAAGGAAGATCAGACTGTTTTCCTGCAAAGCTCATAGGAGTTGCAGAAATAGGTGGGGAGAAGCATTTTTGCTCTTCAATGCAGTTGAAGACACTTGGGGCCGTGTCCAAGAATGGAGAACGTTGATGATGGTGGTGCAAATAGAAAACTCACTCCTTTGTCTAAATGTCTGTGGAGATTCTCAATCATCCAGGTCATGGTTGTTCCAATAGCAATAGCACTTTACAGTGCTTTTACAGCCCTCTCTAAGCAGTTTACAGAGTCAGCCTATTGCCCCCCAACATTCTGGGTCCTCATTTCACCCACCTCGGAAGGATGGAAGACTGAGTCAACCTTGAGCTAGTCAGGATCGAACTCCAGACAGTGGGCAGAGTTGGCTTGCCGTACAGCTTCTAACCACTGTGCCACCATGGGAAGGAAGGAAGGAAGGAAGGAAGGAAGGAAGGAAGGAAGGAAGGAAGGAAGGAAGGAAGGAAGGAAGGAAGGAAGGAAGGAAGGAAGGAAGGAAGGAATAGCAATAGCACTTGGACTTATATACCGCTTCACAGAGCTTTTACAGCCTCTTGCACCCAACAATCTGGGTCCTCATTTGACCCATCTCAGAAGGATGGAAGGCTGAGTCAACCTTGAGCCTGGTGGGATTTGAACTGCCAAATTGCAGGCAGCTGGGAGTCAGCGGAAGTAGCCTGCAGTACTGCATTCTAACTACTGCGCCACCAAGGCTCTAAGCAGAACCTAAAAAGATGCTTTTTGAAAGGGCAATTGGACATTCTTCTTCTTCTTTTCCCCCCTTGAAAACATTTTGCTTCTCACCTAAGAAGCTTTTTCCAGTTCAGTTCTCTTCAGAACTGAAGAAGCTTCTTGGATGAGAAGTGAAATGTTTTCAAAGGAGAAAAAAAAAACCCAAGAATGTCCAATTGTCTTTTGGAAAAGCATCTTTGGGTCCCTCTTGTGTCACTCATCCAATGTAATATTATATTGGACAGGGAGGGGCCCTTGGTGCTCCCTTGAGTGTGGTTATTTTCTTGCAGATATTTCAATACCCAAACTAGAGACTTCATCAGCACTGCTGATGTTACTGAGTTTGGGTAATGAAATGTCCATAACAAAACAGCCAAGCTCAGAGAACACCAAGGACCTGTCAAGTATGGAGTATGGAGCCTGGATAGCTCAGCAGACTAATGCATTGTAATTTAACTCCAGCTGTCTGCAATTACACCAGTTCGAATCTCCCCAGGCTCAAGGTTGACTCAGCCTTCCATCCTTTCTAAGGTAGGTGAATTGAGGACCCAGTTTGTGGGGGCAATAAGATGACTTTGTATAAATATACAAAAGTATGAAGGCTATTGCTTAACGCATTTTAAGCCGCCCTGAGTCTCCGGAGAAGGGTGGCATATAAATCAATTTTTTTTAAAAAAAAGTACCAGGGAAATCAGGAGATTCAGACAATTCAAATGAGTATAAAGATTTATTGCAATCTTAAACTCTTTACAAAAATATGAGCTACTATCAGTCAAGAGGGAGTTAAGAAAAACTTTCAAGGTGGACTGGACTTAGTTGCATTAACAGAGGATAAGGATAAGGATAAGGATAATTTTATTTCTATACCGCCCCTCTCCTGAAGGACTCGGGGCGGTGGACAGCCAGGTAAAAACACAATACAAATATCGCAATTTAAATTTAAAAATTATTAAAAGTATTAAATTTCAAGGCTGAAGTTAGCTAAAAAACCCAAAAATTTAAGAACTCCAAAAATTAAAACTGAATTATGAAGCTAGCCCTGCCTGTCGGAAGAGCAGGGTCTTAAGAGCACAGTAGAAAACTCGGAGATCAGAGATCGTGCGTATGTCCGGGGGCAGTTCATTCCAAAGGGCAGGGGCTCCCACAGAGAAGGCTCTCCCCCTGGGTGTCACCAGTTGGCATTGCTTGGCTGATGGCACCCTGAGGAGTCCCTCTCTGTGGGAGCGAACTGGCCGGTGGGAGGCTATCGGTGGCAGAAGGCGGTCCCGTAAATACTCAGGTCCTAAACCATGGAGCACTTTAAAGGTGGTAACCAACACCTTGAATCGCACTCAGAGGACCACTGGGAGCCAGTGCAGCTCGCACAGGAGAGGTGTTACATGGGCACAACGAGTTGCACCCATAATCACCTGCCCGGCCACATTCTGGACCAGTTGGAGCCTCTGAGTGCTCTTCAAGGGGATTGCTTGCATCCCTCATGTAGAGAACTGAGGGATGCAAGCAAGATCAAGTGAGGTACTAATACCACTCTATAAAGCTTTAGTAAGACCACACCTAGAGTACTGCATCCAGTTTTGGTCCCTACACTATAAAAAAGATGTTGAGACTCTAGAAAAAGTGCAGAGGAGAAGCAACCAAAATGATGAGGGGACTGGAGACTAAAAAATATGAAGAACGGTTACAGGAACTGGGCATGGCTAGTTAGTGAAGAGAAGGACCAGGGGAGACATGAGAGCCATCTTCCAATATTTGAGGGGGCTGCTATGGAGTGGAAGGGGTCAAGCTATTTTCCAAGGCACCTGAAGGCCAGATAAGGAATAATGGATAGAAATTGATGAAGGAGAGATTCAATCTAGAAATAAGGAGAAATTTTCTGACAGTGAGAACAATCAACCAATGGAACAGCTTTGCCTTTGGCAGTTTATTTATTTATTTATTTATTTGTTTCAATGTATAAACCGCCCTTCTCCTTGCGGACTCAGGGCGATGAACAGCCAAAATAAAACATGGTATACAAAAGTTAAAAAACAATTAAAAATTATTAAATATTTTCTGCCGATAATTAAAACAAACCAATTTCAAATCAATTTCAAATTTAAAACAGTTGTGGGAACTTCATCACTGGAAGTTTTCAAGAAGAGATTGGACGGTCAGAAATTGTGTAGGGTTTCCTGATTGGGGGGGGGTTGGACTAGATGACCTACAAGTCCCTTCCGACTCAGTTAATCTGTTTAACAATCAATTTAACCATCTTATTTTAACTGTAGATCTCTTGTGAGCATGAAAGAACTCATGACTACTGAAGCATTTAAGCCCCTCCTTCAGGCTCAGCCTGGTTGAGGACCCTTCATTTCAACCCTGAGCTACAAATATTCTCCTTCATTGATATTGGACAGTTTTCTGTGCCTTATTCATCCTCATGGGGTATTCCAAGAAAAGATGATTCCTTGGCTGGCTCTCTCTGCGCTTCACCTTGCAAATGTTTGTCTGTGTTGTAAACAGGGACTACACTTGATCTTTCTTGGTATCACATCTTCAGCAACATCCAGAGAACATATTAAAAAGCAGAGACACCTTTCGAACAAAAGTGCACATAGTCAAAGCTATGGTTTTCGGGTCTGGATGGGGAGAAACAGGCTTCGACTCAACCCCTCCAAGACCGAGTGGCTGTGGCTGCCGGTGTCCTGATATAGCCAGCTGACACCATCGCTGGTTATTGGGGGGCGAATCATTGGCCCCCACGGAAAGGGTGCGCAACTTGGGCATCCTCCTGGACCCATGGCTGTCCTTAGAGGATCACACAACAGCTGTGGCCAGGGGGGCTTTCTATCAGGTTCCCCTGATACGCCAGTTGCGGCCCTTTCTAGATCGGGACTCCCTACGCACGGTCACTCAAGCTCTCGTCACTTCTCGCCTGGACTACTGTAGTGCTCTTACATGGGGCTCCCCTTGGGGTGCACCCGGAGGCTCCAACTGGTGCAGAATGCGGCCGCGTGGGGGATTATGGGAGCGACGGGGCACTCCCACATGACACCTCTCCTGCGAGAGCTGCATTGGCTCCCGGTGGTCTTCCGGGTGCGCTTCAAGGTGTTGGTGATCACCTTTAAAGCGCTCCATGGCTTAGGACCAGGGTACTTACGGGACCACCTTCTGCCGCCAATTGCCTCCCACCGGCCGGTTCGCTCCCACAGAGAGGGCTTCCTCAGGGTGCCATCAGCCAGACAATGCCGGCTGGCGACCCCCAGGGGGAGAGCCTTCTCTGTGGCAGCCCCTACCCTCTGGAATGATCTTCCTCCAGAACTGAGAACAATTTCCGACCTCCAGACTTTTCATCGGGCCCTAAAAACTTATCTTTTCCAGCTTGCCGGTCTAGCCTGATCCCTGTTGAATTTTTTAAATTTTTAGTGTTGTAGGGTTGTTGTATTTTAAGTATTTAATTGTTTTTAACTTTCAGCCAAAGTTTATATGGGTTTTATAATTTTTAGCTTTTTTTTATTCGGATGTTCACCGCCCTGAGTCCGCAAGAAGAAGGGCGGTATATAAATCTAATTAATAAATAAATAATAATAAATAATGTATGGATGTGAGAGTTGGACCATAAGCAGGGGTGGGATTCAGCCAGTTCAGACCAGCTCGTGGAAACCCAATGCTAATTTTATATGTGATTTGCTGAACCAGTAGTTGCAAGGATTGGCTGGCCTAGCCCACTCTGCCCCTCCCCTCCCAGGAGTCTCCACACAGCCCATTTTGGTTGTGAGGTAAATGCAGGGCCAAGGCAGAGGCTCTGGGAGGGTGAAAAATGGGCCTCCCAGAAGTACCAGAAGTCCAGAAAAGGGCCAATTTCCAGCCTCTGGAGGGCCTCTGGAGCCTGGGGGAGGCCATTTTCACCTTCGCAGAGGCTCAAGGAAAGCCTCCAGAGCCTGGAGAGGATGAAAATGCCCTCCCCTCCGCTGTGGTGCAGGAGGCTGAGTAGGCCACGTCTCCATGGCCACACCCACCCAGCAAATGGGCAGAGAACCGGTTGCTAAATTTTTTCAATCCCACCCCTGATCATAAGGAAAGTTGAGTGCTGAAGAATTGATGCTTTCGAACAGTGGTGCTGGAGAAGATTCTCAAGGGTCCCTTGGATTGCAATCCTGTCTATCCTGAAGGAAATAAACCCTGATTGTTCTTTGGGAGGACGCTGAAGCTCAAACACTTTGGCTACGCAATGAGAAGAATGAACTCCTTGGAGAAGACCCTGATGTTGGGGAAGATGGAAGGAAATGGGGAAGGCAGAGGATAAGATGGTTAGGTCATCAATGCAATGAACACAAGTTTGGGCAAACTCTGAAAGACAATGGAGGACAGGGAGGCCTGGTATACTATGGTCCATGAGGTCGTGAAGAGTCAGATACAACTTAGCAACTGAACAGCAGCCATCTTCAGCAATCATAGTGTGTTTGCTAAATAATGTCAGGGTTCCAACAGATGCCCTAATTAAATCATGAGTCTTGAGCCAAGCTTCAAAAGAAATCCAGTCATTTATTAGGAGCTCCATGTCGGCACATTCCCAAGTGGAGCCAGCTCTGACCCTATGTTTATTTAATCTTTTTTATTTAATCAAACTTATATACCGCCCTACTCCCAGAAGGGACTCAGGGCGGTGCACAGCCGAATGTAATTTATGCTCCAATTATGACCCTGTTTTCCCCTCCCCCTAAGGGATGTCATCAATCACATTCGCCGACAGAGCAATTTCGTGGGTTGTAGAGGTCACTTCCCTTCAACTACTGTAGGTATCCCTGGAATAGGAGCCTTCAGGGAGATAAGCATGGAATGTGCATCTGTTTTTGGCTGCTGTGAAGTTTCGCCAGTTTCCCATCCCCCCTGGACAACTTGAGAGCAGGGGATGCTTTGCAAGTTGACAGATAAACTGATTCAGAAGGAAGCAAAGATGTGGCTCTGAGGAAGATCAAATATGGAGCCTAGATGGTCCCTTCCAGACCTATGATTCTATGAATTCTCTGTTCTGTATCATTCCTTCAATCAGCCATCCCCAACTCTCAACAGAAGCACATGCCAACTTAATTGGGGTTTTCCATGTTTCCTGGCAGTGCGACAATGGCCTCAAGTTCTTTCCTCTCTCCTTTATACTCTTTCTCATCTGCCCCAATTCACAAATTTAAACTCCAGGCAGTAAGCAACCACAAAAACAAAAATCACAATATCCCAACAACAACAACAACAACAACAACTCAAGGACAAGAGCAAAACACACAGTTAGGGCACATCAGTGTATGCTCCATATGCCGGGATTTGTTTACAAAACATCTGAGCCCCTGATGGCTGAGGGAAATCAACTAACATCTCCATGTTGAGTTTACTTGTTCAAAAAACAATCTTAAGCTGGCTAGAACATTGAATAAAGGTCTACGAAAATCAAGTTTCATAGACTGCTTTAAATATCTGTTTTTAAATAATCCGTGTAATGTTCTGTTGATTTGGCCATGTATTTCTGGGTTGATCTTCTTCTTCTTCTTCTTCTTCTTCTTCTTCTTCTTCTTCTTCTTCTTCTTCTTCTTCTTCTTCTTCTTCTTCTTCTTCTTCTTCTTCTTCTTCTCCTCCTCCTCCTCCTCCTCCTCCTCCTCCTCCTCCTCCTCCTCCTCCTCCTCCTCCTCCTTTTCTTCTTCCCCTTCCCCTTCCTCCTCCTCCTCCTCCTCCTCCTCCTCCTCCTCCTCCTCCTCCTCCTCCTCCTCCTCCTCCTCCTCCTCCTCCTCCTCCTCCTCTTCCTTCTTTTCCTCCTCCTCCTCTTCTTCTCTTCCTCCTTTCTCCTCCTCCTCCTTTCTCCTCCTCATCCCCCATCCCCATCCTCTTTCTCCTCCTCTTGCACTTGTAGTGGCCTTAACCATTGTTGTTTAATGCTGTTGTAGTGTGTCTTTGATGTTGCCTGTCCATCTTCTTCTGCATCTGCCTCATGTTCTTTAACCTTCTCCTCTTTTTCTATATGACTTACACAGTCTTGAATCTACAGTGGATCTCAGAAATATATATCCTACTTCTGCCATAGAATACTTTCCCCCTTCCATCTAGAAAATAAGCATATCAAGGAAAAGGGCTAGTTTAGGATATGTTATCCAGCCGTGTTAGTTTTCTTAGCGTAGGGGATTTAGCTGGCTGACCTCAGGTTCCCTCTAATGCACAGAAAAATTAGATTATGCAAACTGGATGTGATTTTTTTCAGAATGGATGCTGTTCACGTTTTAAACATTTTCTTGGCCCCAAATTAGCTCATCTTGGAAAAAAATGTGAGCATATGTGAATTGGTTAGTCTGGGAAATGAAGCAGAGAGTGGTTTCACTATGAATATTTTATTCGAGCTAGGGAAGGAGTAAGGGCCAACATATTTGAAAGAATCTGATCTGCAAGTATCTCTCTTAGGCAGCCTTCTGCTATTGTCAACATGTATGCCTGGATTTAGGCAATGAACCTGAAAGGCGTCTCTCTCTGCCAATGCCCTAAAGCGGATGACAAACAAATGCAGATGTGAGGTAGAGGCCCACCAGCTGCTTCAAATATCACGTCAATATCCTAAAGGAACCCATTCCTTATCAGAAAGAAACTTAATTTCGGCTATAAAGAATTTGATTATCTATTGTTCTACCAAATGTGATTAATGTTTTGCGGTGATTAATCAACTGCAAAATATATAATTATACCATCTGTATTTTTCCATCTTCTTGTCACTTAAGAATTCCTCAGGGTGGTCGGGCAAAATGGAAATAAGATGCGTTGAGAGAGATTTTCACACACACACACACACACACACACAGAGAGAGAGAGAGAGAGAGAGAGAGAGAGAGAGAGAGAGAGAGAGAGAGAGAGAGAGAGAGAGAGAGAGAGAGAGAGAGCTGGAGCAATCTGAAAATGCAAAACGGCCTCGCATTAACTCTAATGGAGAAATCTTTAGGTTAGCAAAATTAGGTCCAGACCAACTGATTGTGATGCATTTCCATTCTATACTTTCTAAAGGGGTCTAATCAATTAAATAATTAATTTGTTTTAGAGATTATTCTCTCATTTCAATATTTTTGTTTGGAGAGGAAGATCTTTGGGAGAAAATGCTCACATGGTCTCACAAAACAGATCATAGAAATGGATATAATTGTGTCCTGGATATACTCATTCAATGGGGAGGAGGAGGAGGAGGAGGAGGAGGAGGTGGAGGAGATGATCCTATACCATTTTGGACAATGGTTGTTCAATCTCTTTCTAAAATACTTCCAGTAATGAAGTACGCACAACTTCTGAAGGCAATTCATTCCAGTGGTTGATTGTTCCCATTGTCAGGAAATTTCTCCTTATTTATTTATTTTATTTATTTATTTATCAAATTTACATACCACCCTACACCCAGAGGGACTCAGGGCGGTGAACAGCCAAAATAAAAATACAATTACCATACAAAAGTTAAAAGCTATTAAAATAGATTAAATAATTTAGGCTCAGAAAATCTAAAACATCCAATTTATATAAAACATTTAAAACCCAATTTAAAAGGGAGAGTTAGGCCAGACACGCCTGTTGGAATAAAAATGTTTTAGGGCGCGGCGGAAAGTGCGTAGGTCTTGAATCCTCCTTATCTCCGGGGGGAGCTCATTCCAGATGGCAGGTGCCCCCACAGAAAAGGCTCTCCCCCTGGGGGCCACCAGTTTGGCCAACGGCACCCTGAGGAGCCCCTCTCTATGGGAGCGAACTGGTCAGTGAGAGGCTACCAGTGGCAGAAGGTGGTCTCGTAAGTACCCTGGTCCTAAGCCATGGAGCGCTCTAAAGGTGGTAACCAAAACCTTGAAGCACACCTGGAAGACCAGGTGTACCATTTCTGTGTTGAAAGTCTGTAGAGATTCCCAGTCATCCAGGTCATGGTTGTCCCAAAGGTTATTTTTCAGGAGGCAACTGGACTTTCTTGTTTGTTTGTTTGTTTTCCTATTGAAGACATTTCACTTCTCATCCAAGAAGTTTTCTTCAGCTCTGACAGGATGGTGGGGGAATGGAAGGATTAATACTCCTTGAAGACAGTGGGTCCTTTGCATCCTTTTAGAGGGTCGTTGAAGCACTTGGAGGTTTATCTGTGTCCTCAGGGTCACCTGAGTGGTGCAAATGGTTCCTGTAGTCTGCAATTTTTTTCCTCTGGAAATCCATTCCTACTCCCACACCATTCCAAGGGTCTTCATCCCAAATTGTATAGCTAAAAGTCTGTAGAGATTCTCAATCATCCAGGTCCTGGTTGTCCCAAAGGTGCTTTTTCAGGAGGCAACTTGACTTTCTTCTTGTTGTTTGTTTGTTTTAAGATGCTTCACTTCTCATGCAAGAAGCTTCTTCAACTTATCCTGTCAGAGCTAAAGAAGTTTCTTGGATAAGAAGCAAAACGTCTTCAAAGAAGAAACAAAGAAGAAAGTCCAGCTGCCTCCTGAAAAAGCACCTTTGGAATATTTCTATGTTGCTTCTCTCCTTGATGAGCTTCCATCCATTGTTTCTTCAGGTACTTTAGAGAAGAAGTTGACCCTCTCTTCTTTTCTGGCAGCTCTTAGATAGTGGAAGACTGCTATGATATGTCACACCTCCTTTCTATTAAACTAGATGTACCCAATTCCTGCAACCGTTCTTTATATGTTTCAGCCTCCAGTCCCCTAATCATCTCTGTTGCTTTTCTCTGCACTCTTTCTAGAGTCTCCACATCTTTTTTCATAATATGACAACAAAAACCGGATGCAGTATTCCAAGTGTGGCCTTACCAAAGCATTGTGAAATGCTATTAGCATTTCAATGCTATACTTTACTGATTCTGGAACTGGTCTGACTCAGGCCTGGAGAGGTTTTTTTTTTTAATAATAGGGTATATGAAGGCCATTACATCCAAATACTTGAAGATTTGTAATTATTTTTAAAAAATGAGACCAACCTTTCAAGCTGAGGCCTTTGGACAAAAGTCTGAATGAAGTGGTAGGTGGCACGTTATTTATCGGGAATCAAAGTGAAACAATATGCAATCTTGCTGTGAATGTACCTTTACATCAAGGTAAAACTGATAACTTTTCTTTTAGTTTACCCATAAGCAGTGCTTCATTTACATATCAGAAAGAAATTATCTCATTAAACCTTAGTGTGTAACCATTGATAAAATGACTTCTTGATTATAACCGTATTTTTACATTTAGTTGTGCCTAGTACACATGTACACAAACTACGGATGTGGTGGCTCAGTGGTTAAAATGCTGAGCTTGTCGATCGAAAGGTCGGCAGTTCAGCGGTTCGAATCCTTAGCGCCGCGTAACGGGATGAGCTCCCGTTTCTTGTCCCAGCTTCTGCCAACCTAGCAGTTTGAAAGCATGTAAAAATGCAAGTAGAAAAATAGGGACCACCTTTGGTGGGAAGGGAGCAGCGTTCTGTGTGCCTTTGACGTTTATTTATTTATTTATTTATTTATTTATTTATTTATTTATTTATTTATTTATTTATTTATTTATTTATTTATTTATTTATTTATTTATTTATTTATTTATTTATTTATTTATTTATTTATTTATTTATTTATTTATTTATTTATTGGTTAAATTTAGATGCCACCCTTCTCCGGAGACTCAGGGCGGCTTAGAATGTGTTAAGCAATAGCCTTCATACATTTCTATATACCTGCTTAGTAGGGCTTTCGGCCTCCCCAAGCGGTGTTCTTTTTTATACAAAGTCAGCTTACTGCCCCCACAATCCAGGTCCTCATGGCATCCACATGACCATGGAGATGTCTTCGGACAGAATTGGCTCTTTGGCTTTGAAACGGAGATGAGCACCACCCCCTAGAATCGGGAACGAATAGCACACATGTGCAAGGGGAACCTTTACCTTAGTACACATCAATTAACATTGATTCTACTTTAGCGCCATTCATGTAACCTTTTTGGTCATAAACTGGGGAATTTCAATCCATTGGACTGATTGATCGATTGATCATATGCCATCAGATCAATGTTAACTCTCAGCAATCATATAAATAAATTTTCTCCAAGATGATCTGTCTCTAATCGAGAGCTTTCAGCCTTCAAATGGTGCAGCCATTTCAGTCCTAATTAAACTTATCTGCCTTCATACTACTCAACCTCTTCTTTTCAGTCACAAAAGGCAAAAGCTAACTATCAGCTCTATATTTTTATTGTCACTATTAAGGCTGGCTAGTTATACTTGTTGTTATTAGTTTGGTCATCTTTATATTTAATCTTAGTGCTTTTTTTTCCCCCTGTGCTCCTTGGTTTTTGTTACTAGAGCTTACAGATAATTTATATTTGCAGCATGCAATGAAGAGCAATAAGAATGATTAGGGGGCTGGAGGCTAAAACATCTGAAGAATGGAAACAGGAATTGAATATGTGCAGTCTAATGAAGTGAAGGACTATGAGTGATGTGATAGCAGTGTTCCAATATTTGAGGGGCGCCTACGAAGATGAGGTGGGGGTCAACCTATTTTCCAAAGCATCAGAAGGCAGGACAAGCAACAATGGATGGAAGCAATGGATGGAAGCAAGAAGAGAAGCAAGCTAGAACTAAGGAGAAATGTCCTAACCGTACAATCAACCAATGGGACAACTTGCCTTCAGAAATTGTGGATACTTCATCACTGGAGGCTTTCAAAAAGAGACTGCACAATAATTAATCTGAAATTGGATAAGGTCTCCTGCCTGAGCAAGGGATTGGACTAGAAGATCTCCAAGGTCCCTTCAACTCTTATTATTCTATGTTCTATGTTAGTGTTACCAGCATAATCAGGCCTATCCTTTCTTGTCTTGTCCAGCCCAGTCCTGTCCTGTTCTGTCCTGTCCTGTCCTGTCCTCCCCCATCTCCTCCCCTCTCCTCCTCTCCCTTCCCTTCCCTTCCTTTCCCTTCCTTACCCTACCCTACCCTACCCTACCCTGTCCTATCCATCTCTTCTAACTTTTACTCTGCCTTTATTAGCTATCTTTCATACCTAAGGCATGACTAGAACTCACTTTCTCCTGGCCATTGGCCCAAAGTCACCCAGTTGGCTTTCATCCCAAAAGCAGGACTAGAACTCATCATTTCTAAAGCAGACCTTAACCACCAAACCAAATTGGCTGATTATGGCCTATTTATTCCTCCTTGTTATTAATTTTTCCTCCTCCACTTTTAAAACCACAATCTTCCTCTTCCAATCCAGCTTTCTTCAATGCATATTGAGCAAACAGACTGACCGACAGCATCAAAGGCCTTTCTCTAATCAATGAAACACATGCTGGTTTCTTTCTTATATTGTTTGGCCTTTTCAACCATTCAATATGCATCAATAACGTCTCATAGAACTGTAGAATAACAGAGTTGGAAGGGACCTTGGAGGTCTTCTAGTCCATCCCCCTGCTTGAACAGGAAACCCTATACCAGGTTCAGATAAATGATTGTCCAATCTCTTTTTGAAAGCCTCCAGTGTAGGGAGCACCCACAACTTTTGAAGGCAAGCTTTTTCCATGGGTTGATAGCTCTCACCATTAGGAAATGTCTCTTTAGTTCTAGGTTGCTCCCCTCCTTGGTTTGTTTCCATCCATTGTTTCTCGTCTTGCCTTTTGGTACTTTTCAAAATAGTTTGATCCCCTCATCTTTGCTGGAGCTGCTCAAATATTGCAACACTGCTATTATATCTCAGTCTTTTCTAAAGCCACCCTGAACATCTGCCACTTCTAAACTGCAATGGACAATCCTAAACATTATCTGCTATCATGTGAAATTAAGGATATTGTACGATAGATTAAAAAAACACAAGTCATGGGTCAGGACGTGGATTCACCTCCCTTTATTACAATCTCTGCACAAGAACTGGAGGTCATCCATGACTTTGTGTAGCTCGGCTCAACTATCTCTGACACTCTCTCTTTAGATACTGAGCTGAATAAACATATTGGTAAAGCGGCCACCACATTTTCCAGACTTACAAAGAGAGAATGGCTTAATAAGAAGCTGACAGACCATACAAAGTCTATAGAGCCTGCATACTCTTGTACGGCAGTGAGTCTTGGACCCTCTACGCATGGCAGGAGAGAAAGTTGAACACCTTTCATATGCTCTGCCTCCAACAAATTCTTGGCATCATCTGTCAGGACAAAGTTCCAAATAGCGCAGTCTTGGAACATGCTGGAATTTCTAGCATGTATACATTATTGAAACAGCGATGTCTACGCTGGCTGGGGCAGGTCGTGAGAATGGCTGATGGTCGGATTCCGAAAGATCTCCTGTATGGAGAATTAGTGCAGAGAAAGTGCCTCAGAGGGAGACCACAGCTGCGATATAAGGATATCTGCAAGAGGGACCTAAAGGCCCTGGGAATGGACATTAACAACTGGGAAACCTTGACCTCCAATCGTTCAGCTTGGAGGCTAAAGATGCAGCACGGCCTTCTCCAATTGGAAGAGACGCTTGTTCAGCAGGCTGAGGCAAAGAGGCAGTCTTAGGTCCAGGATATTTATCGGGCCATCTGCAACCAGCAACAGCTCCCCATCGCCCAGTGCGTTCTCACAGGGAGGGCCTACTCAGGGTGCCAACGGCTAGACAGTGTCGACTGGTGACCCCTAGAGGCAGAGCTTTCTCTGTGGGTGCTTCCATCCTCTGGAACCAACTTCCTCTGGGGTGCCAGTTGGCTCCTGACCTCCGCACCTTCCACCGTGACTTAACAACATGGCTGTTTAGCCTGGATTGGTGGAGGGGGGGTTAACATGTATCTTAATACGATTTTAATATGCTTTTATTTGGATATTTTATTGAAAGATCTCCTGTATGGAGAGTTAGTGCAGGGAAAGAGCCTCAGAGGGAGACTACAGCTGCGATATAAGGATATCTGCAAGAGGGACCTAAAGGCCTCAGGAATGGACATTAACAACTGGGAAACCTTGACCTCCGATCGTTCAGCTTGGAGGCTAAAGACGCAGCATGGCCTTCTCCAATTCGAAGAGACACTTGTTCGGCAGGCTGAGGCAAAGAGGCAGTCCCGGAACCAGTGAAATCTGGGGGCTGGGCAGGGGATGGACTGTGTCTGCCCTCAGTGTGGAAGGGATGGCCACTCTCTGGTCTTTTTAGTCACACCAGATGCTGTTTTAGGACTTCTTTCCAGAGCACGATACCATAGTCTCTTGAGACTGAAGGATGCCAATGATGAGATGATAGGTTCAATTAAGTCTGTTTTCTTTCGTATTTGATATGCTGACTGATCTGTTCCAGTGTCAGGGCCACTGTGTTGTCTATGTTGCCCTCCAGATGGGTTGGCACCATGTGGCTTGTTGGCATCCTTAATCATACCAGTTATGAATTCAAAGGTCCTTTGGAAGGACTCCCTTGTTTTTCCGCATCTGTTTCCATATTCAATATCTTCCACAGATATTGTTGTAATTCTTTTTCTTCCCTGTTCTTAACATCTCTCTGAAATTCTTTATGAAGTTCTTTCTTGAAATCGTTGCTTCTCCTGGCTACAGTTTCTCCTTCTTGGCCTTCTTTCCATAGATCAATCCGGCATCCATTGCTTTCTTGTGTTCCTTGTGTCTTCCGCTGTCTCTTTTCATATCCGTCCTTAATGACTTCTTTGATTTTAATTCTACAGCTCCTCTTGTTCCCAATGAATGAGATTCAGAACTTCAAAGCGACTTCGGTAAGAAAGAATAAAACAAAGTAGAAAGAAGGTGCTTCCAATTTGATCCACGCAAAAAAAAAAAAATGACAGTTATCTCTTACGCTATGATTATTTTAAGAAATCTCATTTTTTTGTATTGTCTTCCCCCCCCTTAATCATTGAAACCTTAAATCATGAGCATTTTTCCCCATTTCAGGCAACTCCCCCTGCCCCCCCCCAAAAAAACCCTCTATAAGGGGTTTTGATTCAACTATAAATTTAGATATTGTCTTTTTTTTCTGATCAAGGAAATTAAGTTAACCATCTTTAGAAGCTCCATCATCTTCACACACTATTCCTTCATTGTGAATAATGTTGAACATTTCCAATTTTGAACATACCAGTAAAATATAAACATTGAATATTGAACAGTATGGTAGTCTTATAAACAGCAAATGTAAAGAACCATTGAAAGACTATGAAGTTCTACACTCGTATTCAATTTCCTGGGGTGAAACGGATTCCTGATTTCATTGAAATCAGCTCCAGTGGGATGATCAAAGTGAAATTTTGCTGAATCAAACCCTAACCCTAATCCCAAACCTAACCCTAACTTTAACTCTAACCCTAACTGCAACCATAACCATAACCCTTACCTCAACCCAAACCTTAATCCCAACCATAAACCTAACCCTAACCCCTAACTCCAACATTAGCCCCACCCCAAACCCAAACCTAACCCCTACCCCTAATACTACCCATAATCCCTCACCCCAACCCCAATCTTAACTCTAACCCCTAACTCCAAACCTAAGCCAAAATTTAAACCTAACTCTAAACCTAAAATTAATCCAAACCTAAACCTCAACCCTAAAACCAACCCCAATCCTAACCCCAACCTGGACTATTGTAACGCTCTCTACATGGGGCTCCCCTTGAGGAGCACCCGGAGGCTCCAACTGGCGCAGAGTGCGGCCGCGCGGGTGGTGATGGGAGTGACATGGCGTTCCCAAGTAACACCTCTCCTGCGCGAGCTGCACTGGCTCCCAGTGGTCTTCCGGGTGCGCTTCAAGGTTTTGGTTATCACCTTTAAAGCGTTCCATGGCTTAGGACCTGGGTACCTGCAGGACCGCCTACTACCACCAATAGCCTCCCACCGGCCGGTACGCTCTCATAGAGAGGGGCTCCTCTGGGTGCCATCAGCCAAACAATGTAGACTGGTCCCCAGGGAGAGAGTTTTCTCTGTGGGGGCACCTACTATCTGGAATGAGCTCCCCCCAGAGATAAGGAGGATCCCGGATCTGTGCACCTTCCGCCACACTCTTAAGACCTTTTTATTTCACCAGGTGGGCCTGGCCTAACCTTTCTTCCTCTTTTAGTGTCTAAATTTTAATCTGTTTTAAATTGTCTGGGGTGTTTTAATTTGTCTGAGTCAAATCTATTTAATTTGATTTTATCTGGGTTTTTAAATTTTGTGTACATGTATTTTTATTGTTGGCTGTTCACTGCCCTGAGTCCTTTGGGAGTAGGGCGGTATATAAATCAAATAAACCATAAACCAAACCCTAACCCCAACCCTAACTCCAACCCCAACCCCAATTTCTTCATCCCTACCTCCTGCTTCCTTTTGTTTGTTTGTTTTTAATTCATATTAAAATCAAGGTCCCTAAAATTTACACAATTTTTAATGAGAGAGAGAGAAAGAAAGAAAGGAAAAAGAAAGAAAACAGAAGAGAGAGAGAGAGAGAAAAAAGAAAGATCAGAAAAAGAAAGAGAGAAATAGAAAGAAAAAAAGAAAAAGAAAAGAAAAAAGAGTAAAAAGAAAGAAAAAACATAAAAAAGGAAGAAAGAGAAAGAAAAAAGGAAAAAGGGAAGAATGGAAGGAAGGAAGGAAGGAAGGAAGGAAGGAAGGAAGGAAGGAAGGAAGGAAGGAAGGAAGGAAGGAAGGAAGGAAGGAAGGAAGGAAGGAAAAGAAACAGAGAAAATAGTCAAATCAAATCAAATGCTAGTGAATTTGTAAGGTCACAAAGTGACAAGAAGTAACTTAATCCAGAAAGGAAGGGGAGAAAACTTTGTGGCATCAAGACTTGTCCATCAAAACAAGCTATTATGATTGTCTTTAATTTTGCATTCCTCTTTCTAAACAACTGGGACAGAACATTTCATCTTTTAAAAGAAATGTTTGAATTAAGAACAGCTCTACGATCAGAATGTGTATGATTCACCTGTAGCTAGATCTTTTATCTCACTGAACTGCACCCATTGGTGGCTAATGGACTAGAAACTTTCATAGTCTCTTGTGCCAGATAGAACTCGTCCCTTTAGGCTGGGGTATAATGCAATGCTATGAGAGCCTAAATTGACTCTGTAGACTATTCACCATTTCTTTGGCGGCATTGAATTGAAAAATAAATCTCATAGTTTTAAATATACATTCTATTTGGGGGTCTGCATGTCTGTGTAAATTGAGAAGAAGGAGAAGGAGTGGGAGAGGGAGAGGGAGAGGGAGAGAGGGAGAGGGAGAGAGAAGAAGAAGAAGAAGAAGAAGAAGAAGAAGAAGAAGAAGAAGAAGAAGAAGAAGAAGAAGAAGAAGAAGAAGAAGAAGAAGAAGAAGAAGAAGAAGAAGAAGAAGAAGAAGGAAGTAGTAGTAGTAGTAGTAACAATGTGGCTGTTGATAAAAATAGGATCGCTAACATGATCGCCAACGTCCAATGACAGATATGGCACAAGAAGGAGGAGGAGAAAGAGGAGGAGGAGGAGATGGATGGATGGATCATTTCATTCTTAGGGCTACTGCAGGTAACACACCTGTGACCTCTTATTCAAGTAAGAGCTTCAGTGATTTCTAGACAAGAATAGAATAGAATAACAGAGTTGGAAGGGACCTTGGAGGTCTTCTAGTATCTGAACCAAAGGTTTCTTACCAAAATATGTTGGGAGAGTTTTGCATATCCTGAAACTCATCCTTTTTCTCTACAAAAGGCAGCTTTACTCGGAGTAGCTTACATCCAGCAATAAGACAACTTCCAACTACAACATCTTCCTAGTTTAGATCCTAAGGAAGGATTCGACAGGTGGACTAAAAGACCAACTCCAGTCTGAACATCTGACCGACAACACAGCCAACCATATTTTTGTTTGTTTATTTGTTTGTTTAACAAATCTTTTAACAACTCACACGTGGCAAGCAAATTTTTTTGAGGGTTCTCGGATATTTTGCAACTCTGCAGAGGAGCATCCCCCAGAATTATGAGTTCTGTGTCAGGCATTCCCAGCCTTGTTGGGTTGATGGCCACATTGAGAATGCTGCAGACTTGAGGGTGCTTTCACAAGATGGCTCATGGGGGGTCGGTCCATTGAGAGAGCAGCTGCCCGGTTTGATGCAATGAGTTTTAAAGCCTCAAAGATTTAGCAAAATGCTACAAGCCATCTGATCTTCCAGATGTTCCTTATGATTCTTCTTTACCTTTACCTTTCATCCCTTCTTCCCTCTGTCTGTTCTTTAAAATTCTCCTCCCTCCCTCCAGCTTTCCTTCCTTCCTTCCTTCCTTCCTTCCTTCCTTCCTTCCTCCCCACTCCCTTCTCCAGCTTTCCTTCCTTCCTTCCTTCCTTCTCCTTCCTTCCTTCCTTCCTTCCTTCCTTCCTTCCTTCCTTCTTCCCTCCCTCTCTCCCTCCCTCCCTCCCCCTCCCTCTCCCCCTTCCCTCTCCTCCCTCCCTCCTTTCTTTCTTTCCCCTCTCCCTTTCCCTCTCCTTCTTTCCTTCTTCCCTCCCTCCTTTCTTTCCTCCCTCCTCCCTTCCCTCAGCTTTCCTTCCTTTCTTCCTCCCTTCTTTCCTCCCTCCTTTCCTCCCTCCCTCCTTTCTTTCTTTCCCCTCTTCCTTTCCCTCTCCTTCTTTCCTTCTTCCCTTCCTCCTTTCTTTCCTCCCTCCTCCCTTCCCTCAGCTTTCCTTCCTTTCTTCCTCCCTCCTTTCCTCCCTCCTTTCCCCTCCCTCCTTTCTTTCTTTCTTCCTTCCTTCCTTCCTTCCTTCCTTCCTTCCTTCCTTCCTTCCTTCCTTCCTTCCTTCCTTCCTTCCTTCCTTCCTTCCTTCCTTCCTTCCTTCCCCTTCTCATCTTTCTCTGTATGCATACATACTGTATGTACTGAAGCATAAAGTAAGGAAGGAATCTGCCAGGGGCCCAGAGGAAAAGAAGAGAATATTTTACTGTTACTGAATTGCCTTGAGGGTGATTTATCTTGGATGCCTTGGAGTTATTTCGTTGAATGGAAGTCACAAGGATGTGTTTTGTCTTCCTTTCCCCCTATCTGGAGTCAATCACTGAATAACAAATAATAATAATATTATATTATTATAATAAGAATCCGGTCTCTAGGCTTCCGATGGTTTCGTACTTGATGCCTTAAAATGAAATTACATCGTACACAACCTCGTCTGTATATTTCAACCCTGAAACTCTTATTAATTTCAAAGGGAGGCTGGAGATTTAAAATCCTTAGGCGCTGCTTTCATAATGCAAGACTTGGAATAATACCACATAGCTCCATCAGAAAAAAAATCATCCTTCTACCTGGAACTGAACTTCCTCAGCTTTTCTTTTACCAGGGGACAAATTTTTCCCCACGTTTTGCTTTTTCTGTGAATTCTAACTGAGGGTAAATATTGCAGAGACCAGCCTAGTCACTAAGGTGCCTAGGCCCAAGTAATTATTACCAGACACAATCAGTCCTAAACAAACATATTTCATTAGAACAGCTGAGAATTGCTTCATTCTTAGTTTAGTCCAAATTAAGTCCAAAACAAATTCTTCATAAACAGTCCTTCCACCTTATCGTCAACTTTTGTTTTCTTTGGCACCCTGCCAAAGGCTTTTCTTGGCAAAAGTTCAGAAGCAAGAGATGCTGACAAAAAACAAATGTAGCAATGTTGCTTTCCTACCAAGATCCCAAGAGCTGTTGCTGCTCTTTTAAGCCTTATGGGAGGTTTTAAGCCTTATGGGAGGGGCCAATCATCTCCTGGCCTTACTCCTGAGTCGTCCTTTTTGCTTCAGCTGCTCTTGACTTCTGGCAGCTCTTTGCATGTGTGCATTAGGAACAGGCTCCTCCTGTTCCTCTGCCTCTCTGCTGTCCACCTCTGGAGGCTCTGGAGTTCACGCATCACTCCCAGATGGCCCTGGCCCTATCTCGGCCTCCGACACAGAGCCCTCCTCCGGGCCTTCCCCAGACTCCAGGACTGGCCCATGGTCCTCCCCAGCTTCCTCACTTTCTGACTCTGCTGCCAACTCCGCAGGCTTCTGACAGACCACAACAGTCACAAAAGTTGCTAATATAAATGTTACACATTACCTAAGATGGGGGTGTCAAACTCAATTTCATTGAGAGTCGCATCAGGGTTGTGTTTGACCTTGGGGAGCTGGGCTGGGTGTGCCCAGGGTGGCCCTTCATGTTGGGGGGCATCTGTGGTGGCCAAGTGCTAACACTGGATGTTTTTTAAAGAAGAGATTGGACAACCAAATGGTATAGGGCCATGATGGTGAACCTGTGACACGTGTGCCAGAGGTCGCACACAGAGCCCTCTCTGTGGGCATGCGCACTGGCTAGCTCCTCTCTTCTGAGTTCCGGAACGTACATGTGCACAGGAGTGGTGAAATCCAATTTTTTTTTTTTACTACCGGTTCTGTGGACATGACTTGGTGGGTGTGGTGTGGCTTGGTGGGCATGGCAGGGGAAGGATACTGCAAAATCTCCATTCCCACCCCACTCCAGGGGAAGGATACTGCAAAATCCCGATTCCCACCCCACTTCTGGGGGAAGAATACCTCAAAATCCCCATTCCCACCCCACTTCTGGGGGAAGAATACTGCAAAATCCCCATTCCCATCCCACTCTGGGGCCAGCCAGAGGCGGTATTTGCTGGTTTTCTGAACTACTCAAAACTTCCGCTACCGGTTCTCCAGAACCTGTCAGAACCTGCTGGATTTAACCCCTGGTGCACAGGCCAGCTGATCTTTGCGCGAAGACCAGGAGCCCAGAAGAGAGCAGCTGACAAGTGTTCATGCATGCCAGACTAGCTGCCCTCTTCTCGATTCCGGCGCTCCAGGTTTGGCACTCAGTGCCAAAAAGGTTAGCCGTCACTGGCATAGGGTTTTCTGCCTGAGCTGGGGATTGGACTAGAAGACCTCCAAGGTCCCTTCCCACTATTCTATTCTATTCTATTCTATTCTATTCTATTCTATTCTATTCTATTCTATTCTATTCTATTCTATTCTATTCTAGTCTAGTCTAGTCTAGTCTAGTCTAGTCTAGTCTAGTCTAGTCTAGTCTAGTCTAGTCTAGTCTCGTCTATTCTATTCTATTCTATTCTATTCTATTCTATTCTATTCTATTCTATTCTATTCTATTCTATTCTATTCTATTCTATTCTATTCTATTCTATTCTATTCTATTCTATTCTATTCTATTCTTCATTCCAATATTCTATTCTATTCTATTCTATTCTATTCTATTCTATTCTATTCTATTCTATTCTATTCTATTCTATTCTATTCTATTCTATTCTATTCTATTCTATTCTATTCTATTCTATTCTATTCTATTCTATATGCAAGTAGATAAATAGGTACCACTTTTGTGGGAAGGTAAGAGCGTTCCATATGCCATTGGTGTAGAGCCATGCTGATCACATGACCTGAGAAAATGTCTTCGGACAATGCTGACTCCCTCAGCCAAGAAATTCAGATGTGCACCACACCCTAGAGACAGACACAACTGGACAGGGAAACCTTTATCTTTGTATCCTATGGTATCCAAACTGAATTTAGCTGAGTTCCAGTAACAGAATCCTGAAAATCATTATGAAATTGGTCGCGATCGTGAGGATTATCTGGTCCAACCTCCTGCAACGTGCAAGAAAACATCTCAACCCTTCTTGGAAGACCTAAAGGTGCATATTCAAGAGGCAACTTGACTTTCTGGTTTTTCTTTGAAAACATTTCACTTCTCCTCTAAGAAGCTTCTTCAGTTCTGACTGAATGGTGGAGAATGGAAGAAATTCTTCAGTCAGGGCTGATGAAGCTTCTTGGAGGAGAAGCACAACGTCTTCAAAGAAAAACAAGAAAGTCCAGTTGCCTCTTGAAAAAAGCACCTTTGGATGACTGAGAGTCTCAATAGACATTCTTGAAAGATAGCTAGTCAGCCTCTTAAAAGCTTTGAGAGTTGGAGAACATACAACCTCCCATAGGTACCACGTTTTCCCCCCAAATTAAACCTTGTCTTATATTTTTTTGAACCTCAAAATAAGTGCTTGGCCTTATTTTCAGGGAGGCCTTATTATTTTGAGACACGTGGAGCAAGATGGGGCTCCTTTTGCTGTCTTACCTGATTTCCAGCTCTGCGTTTAAATATTTTCGAGGAGGGCTTATTTTCAAGGGGGGGGGGGAAACTTATTTCAGCACATGTGCTCAAAAGCCCGATTGGGCTTTTTATCACGGAGTGTCTTAGTTTCGGGGAAACAGGGTGGATTGTGCCATTGTTGTACAGATCCTATCCTCTGGAACAATTTATTTATTTTATAATGCCTTGGTCACTCAGATACTCATCACCACCCAAATAGACAATTGCAATTTGATTTACATGGTCCTGCTTTGAAAAGAACAAATGATAGAACTGCAAATTTGGAATACTTAATCTAGTTCTGGCTACTAGGACCCGAAAGAAGATGTCAGAGACCCTAGAAACTGTGCAGAGAAGAGCAAGAAGGATGATCAGAGATCTGGAAATTAAATAGTATGATCAACAGCTAAGTGACTAGGCGTGTTTATCCTAGAAAAAAGAGAAGGAATGCGGAGACATGATAGCCATCTTCCAATCCTGAAGGTCTGCTACAGGGAAGAGGGTATTGATTTATTCTCCATAGCACCTGAAGGCAGGACAGGTGAGCAATGGGTGGAAGCTCCTCAGATGGAGATCCAACCATGGAATATAAAGAGAAATTTCTTCCAGTGAGATTGATTCATCAATGGAAGAAATTGCTTCCTGGACTTGTGGTGCTCCATCAATGGAGGCTTTCAAGATTGAACAACCATTTGTCCAGTATGAATAAGAACTCCTGCCTTGGGCAAAGGGGTTGGACTAGAAGACCACTCCAAGGTACTTTCCAACTCTGTCATTCTGTTAAATGTGACCTAGGACTATGATTCAACCAGCCCTATGATTTTGTTCATACTTACATTGGTTTACCATGAAGAGACTCATGTCGTAACGGGTGTTTGAAGATTTGCCTGTGTAATACCTTTTCCGAAAAGTTGTCCCTGACTTGTACTTTTTTTTAATGTGACAGATGAGAGAAAGCATTAAACACATTGGAAGTAATCGTATTTAATCAGATTAATTTTAAATTAAACCAGATTAGGTTTTTATCCTGTTCACCTTCAAGGATGCACCTGCCATACACCATGAGTCAAACTGTCAGATTTCTTCTGGCTGGTTAAGCAAGAAATTGCAAGGATAATCTTCCAAGGATAACAAAAACTTTGGTAAGTGGATGCATTTTTATTTTATTTTATTTTATTTTATTTTATTTTATTTTATTTTATTTTATTTTATTTTATTTTATTTTATTTTATTATTTTATTTTATTTTATTTTATTTTATTTTATTTTATTTTATTTTATTTATTATATTTTATTTTATTTTATTTTATTTTATTTTATTTTATTTATTTATTTTATTTATTTTATTTTATTATTTATATTTATTTTTATTTTATTTTATTTTATTTTATTATTTTATTTATTTTATTTATTTTATTTTATTTTATTTTATTATTTTATTATTTTATTTTCTATTTTATTTTATTTTATTTATTATTTTATTATTTTATTTTATTTTATTTTATTTTATTATATTTTATTTTATTTTATCTTATTTTATTATTTTATTTTATTTTCTTTTATTATTTTTATTTTATTTTATCTTATTTTATTATTTTATTTATTTTATTTCTTTTCTTTTCTTTTTATTATTTTATATTTAATTCAATTTAATTTTAATTTAATTTAATTTAATTTTAATTTATTATTGTTTTTTATTTTTTATTTTATTTCTTTTCTTTTCTTATTTAATATTTAATTCAATTCAATTTTAATTTTATTTTAATTTTATTATTATTTTTATTTTATA
This sequence comes from Coluber constrictor foxii, assembly GCA_038048745.1. Lineage (NCBI taxonomy): Eukaryota > Metazoa > Chordata > Lepidosauria > Squamata > Colubridae > Coluber > Coluber constrictor. The sequence continues at coordinate 295,607 of JAWJVD010000099.1, read as the reverse complement.
TTTTATTTCTTTTTTATTATTTCTTTTCTATTTCTTTTCTTTTTTCTTTCTTATTATTTATTTTAAGTTTATTATTTTATTATTAATTTTATATTTAATTTAATTCTGCTGTGAGCCCTACAGAATTTTATTACATAAGATGCATAGCTCTATAAATCTTTTTGAAATCAAGACATTTAAGGCAGCAAAATAAATGAAGCCATCACAAAAGAATTCCTGTCTAGCAGATATAAGCTTTATAGTAAAATCAAAATTCACATTCATTCAGGTCTTTTTCTTGCTTTTGTAATGAATTAGAAACTAAGGGGCTGCCATTCTCCAAAGCACCTGAAGACAGGACAAGAAGCAATGGGTGAAAACTAATCAAGTAGAAAAGCAATTTAGAAGGAGAGATTTCCTGACAGTTAGAACAAGTAATCAGTGGCACAACTTGCCTCCAGAGGTTGTGAATGCTCCAACACTGGAAGTTTTTAAGAAGATGTTGGATAACCATTTGTCTGAAGTGGTGTAGGGTTTCCTGCCTAAGCAGGGGGTTGGACTAGAAGAACTCCAGGGTCCCTTCCAACTCTGGTATTCTAAATTCTAAATTTCCCAAGTCCCAGGAATAAATTTCACATTCTTTCTTCTGGATTCTGTTCCCAAAAACAACAGATTCTTGCATCCTTCACTGGAATCTTTTCTCCCTCATGTCCTCCTCCTGCTCGTCTATCTCAATTACTTTCTTACTACGTAAAATTTCCCCAAACCACCATTAGAAACAAAAACAGGTTGAAGGAATTATGCAAACGCTCTGTTCTCTTACTTTAAGACAGAACAGGAAAGTGGCAGACATTCTCATCACAGTTACCTTGTTCAAGACTGTAGTGCTAAACTGGGTCTTTGATTTGATTGGTTGATCAAGAGTAGTACTAAAGTTGATAAACTCGAAAAATTGGGGAGAGGAATACTGACATATCATTACTGACCCTCCCTCCCTTCCTTGTAAATCTTTATTCTCCTTCTCCTTGTTCTCCTTGTTCTCCTATATTCCTCCCTTCTTCCCTCCCTCCTGAAGTCTTTCTCTTTTTCTTCTCCTTTTCCTTTTTTTCCTCCCTCTCCTCCTCCTATCCTCCTTTCCTTTTTCCCTCCTCCTGAAATCTTTCTCCTCTCCTCCACTTCTTTCGTCTCTTTCCCCTATCTTCCTCTCTACTTCCCTCCCTCCTTCCCTTCCTTCCTTCCTTCCTTCCTTCCTTCCTTCCTTCCTTCCTTCCTTCCTTCCTTCCTTCCTTCCTTCTTTCTTCCATCTCTCCTGAAGTCTTCCTCCTCCTCCTCCTTTTCTTTCTTCTCCTTCTCCTTCCTTCCTTCCTTCCTTCCTCCTTCCTTCCTTCCTTCCTTCCTTCCTTCCTTCCTTCCTTCCTTCCTTCCTTCTTTCTTCCATTTCTCCTGAAGTCTTCCTCCTCCTCCTCCTTTTCTTTCTTCTCCTTCTCCTTCCTTCCTTCCTTCCTTCCTTCCTTCCTTCTTTCTTCCATTTCTCCTGAAGTCTTCCTCCTCCTCCTCCTTTTCTTTCTTCTCCTTCTCCTTCCTTCCTTCCTTCCTTCCTTCCTTCCTTCCTTCCTTCCTTCCTTCCTTCCTTCCTTCCTTCCTTCCTTCCTTCCTTCCTTCCTTCCTTCCTTCCTTCCTTCCTTCCTTCTTTTTTGTTTCCTGCCTGCTGGCCTTTCCTTTGTAATGAAATTATTTTCATTCAGTCTAGCATTTTCTAAATCAGGCGTCACCAACCTTTCGGACCTCAGGGACCACTAAATTCATAATTTTAAATCCCGCGGACCACTAATATGATCTGCCTAATGACTGGCTGGGTGGGCATGACTAGGTGGTCATGTGACTGGGTGGGCGTGGTCAACTCAATGTCACTCACGTTGAGGGGTACCTCGCTGGCCTCTACTCGCCCCTTCCCTCCCAGCCCCTCCTCCCCTATCCACCCAGGCTCCTTAGTGCCCCAACAGGAAGCAATTGTTGGAGCTAAGCAGCCACCATGAGAAAGAGTTGGCAAGAGAGCTCAGTTCAAATTGGATCTGACTGAGAAGGAGGCTCAGCAGAAGCACCTCACTGAGGACTACAAGCATGGTTTTCCAAGCAGAGGGAAGACCTGTGGGAGTGCAAGGCCAGATACCAGCTCCTGGACGATCAATGGGCTGAGATGGTCAGCCAGTTCCAGGCCATGATGCAGTCCCATTGGAACAAGGCCCTCCGGCTCTTTGCCACCAGTGGCACTTCTCTCCAGCCTTCGCCCAAAGCCCCACAACAGGAGGCTGAAGCAGACTCCAAATCAGAATTTCTGCCCCCCTCCAACCCACACAAAAAGACCGCAAAGGGGAGACTCCTTGCAGCAACATTCATTGCACATATCCAGCTGGAAGGCTGTAGTTTGAGGACCCCTGATTTAGTGCAATATAAAAAATGCAAATAATTTTTCCGCGGACCACCAAAATTTTCTCATGGGCCACCAGTTGGTGACCGCTGCTCTAAATGGCCTCGTTGAATGCAAACACACTAGGCCCCTGACTTCAGCTACACCATTTTGGAGGAGGAGGAGAGAAAGGGAATCATCGAAACAAAGCTTCACATGGGTTGCTTTTCATCCTTCTTTAGTTTGAGTGACAGTCCGATAAACCCACCTTGATCCTTTCGCTTTATGAACAAGTTAATTTGGAGAAAGACGTCCCAAGGCATTAAAGTACTTGGAACTACACATGAAACACATCACCAGACTCTGATGGTGGGCTTAAAGGACGGATACGTTGCACTAGAATTTGTCAGAACAGATTGTCTCAAAAATAATCTCTGGGGAATTCTAGTACTTTCCATTCCTCTTCCAAATAAATAATCTGACTGTTTGGGGAGAAACGTAGACATGTTCCCAAAAGATAACCCTCTGGTGTGGAAAGTTTTGTGATATTCCAGATAGAAGAGGCCTTATTTTGAAGCCAGACTATATCCCTCCCCTCCCCTTCCCTCTCTCCTGAAATCTCCCTTCCTTTTCCTTTTCCTTTCCTCCCTCCCTCCCTCACCCTTCCCTCTTTCATAAAGTCTCCCTTCCCTTCCTTTTCCTTTCCTCCTTCCTCCCTTACCCTTCCCTCTCTCCTGAAAACTCCCTTCCTTTTCCTGTTCCTTTCCTCCCTCCCTCCCTTACCCTTCCCTCTCTCCTGAAATCTCCCTTCCCTTCCTTTTCCTTTCCTCCTTCCTCCCTTATCCTTCCCTCTCTCCTGAAAACTCCCTTCCTTTTCCTGTTCCTTTCCTCCCTCCCTCCCTTACCCTTCCCTCTCTCCTGAAATCTCTCTTTCTCCTTCCCTTTCCCTCCTCCCTGGTTGAACATACACTGGTTGACCCCAATATCCGATCCCCAGGATGCTTTTCACAAACCAGGGACATATTCTCCTCTCTCTCTTTCTCCAGGTCATCCTTCCTTAGATGAGAATTCAGATCAAATCAATTCACCGGGTTTAAACTTTAGATGACCGCTCTATCACAAGACAGAACCAAATGCTGTTATTCTTTTAAACCTTTGTCTCCAATAACTGTGCAGCAGAGGTAGTATTCAGCCGGTTCGAACCGGTTCACCCGAATTAGTAGCAGAAATCACAGGTGGGCCCGCCCAGCCACCCTGGCTCTATGCTGTCCTATTTAGGCATGTTTTTGAGGCCGGGTGCATGCACAGAAGGCATGCGAGCAAGCAAAGCACATGCGTGGAAGGACATATGCATGCGTGGATGAGGAGCGTGTGAGCGAAGCCAGTGTGTGCACATGCACACTCACATTTACGAAACCAGTAGGGAAAGTAAATGAATACCACCCCTGCTGTGCAGCATTTATCATATGTCCTTGCTTCTCTCTCCCCTCCTCCCCTCTCTCTCACACAAACATAGATAGAGAGAAATGGAGAGAAATTGGTGAGGGAGGGAGGGAGGAGAGAAAGATGGGAGAGGAGAGAGAGAGAAAGAGAGGGAGGGAGGGGGAGGGAGAGTTGGGAGAGAATAGAAAAGAGAGAAAGAGAGAGTGGGAGGAAGAGGGAGAGGGAGAGAGAAACAGAGAGGGGGGGATTGGTAATATGATGGGAAACTTAAGAAAGATGTTTTCATTGCAGCTTATTAATTTCCAAAGGCAAAGAGGTCCCGAGTAAAGAACGGGCCAAATTCCTTCGTCTGACTGGTGAGCCAATAACAGCCTTTGTCATCTGCAATTTTCTTTACAGGATTTTTCATATTTGGGAGCGTTTCATCTAAGTCATCACTCTTTGGGCTGTCCTGTGTGAATCATCTGTTGTGATATTGCTATCAGTGGAAATGGTGTTGTCAACATTTATGTCAACTCTCAGGTTGTAATTTCTTGACAGTAACGTTCCTTACTTGATAAAACACTCTGTGTTCAATTTGAAAGAGGGTTCTACTCGGTTATTACTATTATTTTTTAAGCTCGCAAAGTCCCAGGTGAGGAGCGATCTTTCTACCAGCTGATCCCTACCACAGATGGACTTCTACCTGTTCTGGGTTCTACCCTTGTTTCAAATTTGATTGGAAAGGACGTCGTGAATGTAGAGTATCATATTATCTCTTCTTGAATTCACATAATGTTTTCTTAACGTTCTCATGAGCATTTTCATATTGGATAAGAGTTGGAAGGGACCTTGGTAGTCTTCTAATCCAAATCTTTTTCAGGCAAGAAATTTGTATACCATTTCAGACAAATAGTTATCAAATCTCTTCTTAAAAGTTTCCAGTTCTTCCAGAGAAGATAGATACATGATAGAGATAGATAGATAGATAGATAGATAGATAGATAGATAGATAGATAGATAGATAGATAGATAGATAGATAGATAGATAGATAGATAGATAGATGATAGATAGATGATAGATAGATAGATAGATAGATAGATAGATAGATAGATAGATAGATAGATAGATAGATAGATAGATAGATAAGCAGACAGACAGGCAGACAGATAGATGAGGGACAGATGGATAGAAATAGAGTAACAGAGTTAGAATGGACCTTGGAGGTCTTCTAGTCCAACCCCCTATTTAGGCAGGAAACCCTATACCATTTCAGAGAAATGGTTGTCCAGTCTTTTCTTAAAAGTTCCAGGGATGTTCTTCACAACTTCTGGAGGCAAGCTGTTCCACTGATTAATTGTCTTCACTGTTAGGAAGTTTCTCCTTAGTTCTAGGTTGTTTCTCTCCTTGATTACTTCTCTATCCATTGCTTCTTGTCTGGCCTTCATGGGCTTTGAGAATAGGTTGACCCTCCTCTTCTTTGTGGCAGCCCCTTAGATACTGGAACACTACTATCAGGTCACCCATAGTCCTTCTTTTCATTCAACTGGACATACTTAATTCCTGCAACCATCCTTTGTATGGTTTGGACTCCAGCTCCCAGTCATCTTTGTTGCTCTTCTCTGCACTTTTTCCAAAGTCTCAACCTCTTTTTTAATATTGTGGTGAGCGAAACTGGATGTAATATTCTAAATGGCTTTATAATGCACTACTAAGAGTTCACATCGTCTTAATTGTGACCAGTGCTTGCTATCTTCAACTCTAAGCTATCTGCAAACAAATCTGCTCAGAAATCAAGTTCACGTAACCTGCCAAAACCCAGATCTAATCTGCATCTTAAAAATCTAAAGTTAAATGTGTATGGAGATTCCCAATCATCCAGGGCATGGTTGTCCCAAAGGTGCTTTTTCAAGGTGCTTTTTTTTTCTACATGGGGCTCCCCTTGAGGAGCACCCAGAGGCTCCAACTGGTCCAGAATGCGGCCGCGCGGGTGGTGATGGGAGCGACATGGCGCTCCCATGTGACTCCCCTCCTGCGCGAGCTGCACTGGCTTCCAGTGGTTTTCCGGGTGCGGTTCAAGGTTCTGGTTACTATCTTCAAAGCACTCCATGGCTTAGGACCAGGGTATCTTCGGGACCGCCTTCTGCCACAAACAGCCTCTCACTGACCAGTCCGCTCCCATAGAGAGGGTCTCCTTAGGGTGCCGTCGGTCAAACAGTGTCGACTGGCGGCCCCCAGGGGGAGAGCCTTCTCTGTGGGGGCACCTACCATCTGGAACAAGCTCCCCCCCGAGATAAGGAACTTACATGACCTAGGTACTTTTCGCCGCGCCTTGAAAACATTTTTATTTGAACAAGCTGGGGTGGCTTAAGCTCCTTTTTTGGGTTTTTAAATTTTATAATCATAATTGGATTTTTAAACTGTTGAGCCAAATTATTTAATTTGTTTTTAATGATTTTTTAACTTTTGTATTTATTATATCTTATTCTGGCTGTTCACCGCCCTGAGTCCCATCCAGGAGTAGGGCGGTATAGAAAGAAAGAAAGAAAGAAAGAAAGAAAGAAAGAAAGAAAGAAAGAAAGAAAGAAAGAAAGAAAGAAAGAAAGAAAGAAAGAAAGAAAGAAAGAAAGAAAGAAAGAAAGAAAGAAAGAAGCAACTGGACTTTTTTCCTTGAAGGCATTTCACTTCTCGTCCAAGAAGCTTCTTCAGTTCTGATTGAATGGTGGCAAATGGAAGGGATTCATATTCCTTGAGGTCATCTGGTTGTTAACGCTCACTCTGATAGTCTATGGAGATTCTCCATCATCCAGGTCATGGCTGTCTCAAAGATGCTTTTTCAGGAGGCAACTGGACTTTGTGGTTTTTCTCTGAAGACATTTCGCTTCTCATCCAAGAAGCTTCTTCAGGTTATCCTGTCAGAGCTGAAGAAGCTTCTTGGATGAGAAGCAAAATGTCTTCAAAGACAAGAAAACAAGGAAGTCTCGTTGCCTCCTGAAAAAGCACCTCTGAGATATTTCTAAGTTGCTTCTCTCCTTGATGAGATTTATTTTTTATTTATTTTATTTATTTGTCAAGAACATATTAGGTAATATATATAAGTATAAACATGGATTGGGCACATAAAATAGATACAAATAGAGGAAACATTAGGACAGGGATGGTAGGCACCATCTATCTATCTATCTATCTATCTATCTATCTATCTATCTATCTATCTATCTATCTATCTATCTATCATCTATCTATCTATCTATCTATCTATCTATCTATCTATCTATCTCTATCTATCTATCTATCTATCTATCTATCTATCTATCTATCTATCTATCTATCTATCTATCTCTATTTTATTATTTTATTTTATTTTGTCAAGCATGTATAAGATAACATATATAAGTATAAACATGATTATGAATACATGAAATGGATACCAATACATGGGGACATTATGACAGGGACGGTAGGCACATTGGTGCACTTATGCACGCCCCTTACAGACCTCTTAGGAATGGGGTGAGGTCCACAGTAGACAGTCTAAGGTTAAAGTTTGGGGAGTTTGGGGATGAAACCACAGAGTCAGGTAGTGCATTCCAGGCATTGACCACTCTGTTGTTGGAAGTCATATTTTCTGCAATCGAGTTTGGAGCGGTTCACTTTAAGTTTGTTTCTATTGTCTGCTCGTGTATTGTTGTGGTTGAAGCTGAAAGTAGTCATTGACAGGTAGGACGTTGTAACGGATAATTTTATGAGCTACGTTTAGGTCATACCAAAGATGGCGTAGTTCTAATTCCATCCATTGCTTCTTCATCTGCCTTCAGGTACTTTGAAGAATAAGTTGACCCTCTCTTCTTTTGGGGCAGCCCTTAAATAGTGGAACACTGCTATAATGTGTCACTCCTTCTTTCTATTAAATGAGACATAGCCAATTCCTGCAACTGTTCTTCGCTCCCCTAATCATTTTTGTTGCTTTTCTCTGCACTCTTTCTAGAGACTCAACAACTTTTTTCATAACATGGTGACTAAAACTGGATGCAATATTCCAAGTGTGGGCTTACCAAGGCATTGTGAAGTGCTACTAGCACTTACTATACATTACTGACTTTGGAACTGGAACTCAGGTCTGGAGAGCTATTTAGCTCTTCAGCTCTGATTGGATGGTGAAGAATAGAAGGATGGCCCTGAAGATACAGATAAATCCCCAAGTGGCCTCAATGACTTTCTAAAAAAGATGCAAATGACCAGCTGTCTGCAAGGAGTATAAATCCTTCCATTCTCCACCGTCCAGTCAGAGCTGAAGAAGCTTCTTGGATGAGAAGCAAAATGTCTTCAAAGAAAAACCAGGAAGTCCAGTGGCCTCTTGAAAAAAGGGTCTAAAGTTAAATCTAAATCTAACCTGCATTGGTGTAACATGTGATGTTCAGACAACTACAAGTAGTTCTCGACATACGGCCCACTATTTATGTTGCTAAGCAAGACCGTTGTTATGTTTTGCCCAATTTTGGAGGGAGGAAAGGAGGGAGGGAGGAAAGTTGTAAAATTGGACACCTCTCATTTAACAAACATCTTGCTTAGCAATAGAAATTCTAACCCCCATTGTGGCCATAAATTGAGGCCTATTTGTAGCTCTGCCTTTTTTGATAAGTATTCATATTTTGATAAGTTTAGTGAGCAGCTGGTATATGATGGTTTTTTTTTTTTAAATTGAACTTATATAAATAAGCAGATTGTGGTTATTCTTAGTATCTATTGGCACAATTTCAGCTCCTTCCGAATTTTCACTTCCCAATAAGAGTTCTATTATTCCAGGCTACCTGTGTGTATTTTTTTTCCCCTTTGTGACTTGATTTTTGTTTTGTTCCTGGCTGTGTCCTCCTTTTCTTTTCAAATCATCAGTAAGCCTTTAGGGGTAACAATCTTAGCTTCTTCTGCTATTCTCCATTTCTGATCCTCGGGGAGAACACAACACTAAAGTGTGTATTTTTAGCATCTCCTTTTAGGAGTCCTGACTGTTCTGAGCTCGTTCAGCTTATTAGTGTCAAACCTGAATCTGTTCGGGTCATCGTACAACTTCAGCTTCCCCGATTGCTGGGGAAGATACATCCAGTGTTCCACAGGATTCTGTTGAAATCAGCAGTGAGTTCAAAAGTCCAACCAGTGGATTGGGCACCCCCTAAATCCATGGTAATCGAGGGTCAGACTCACTATGAGATAAAGAGAATCTTAGACTCATGAGGGGTGAAATCCAGCAGGTTCTGACAGGTTCTAGAAAACCGGTAGCGGAAATTTTGAGTAGTTTGAAGAACCAGCAAATACCACCTCTGGTTGGCCCCAGAGTGAATTGGGAATGGAGATTTTGCAATATCCTTCCCCCAGGGAATGGGGATTTTTCAGTATCCTTCCCCTGGAGTGAAGTGGGAATGGAACTCCAGTCTCCAGCCCGGTGCCTTAACTTTGAGACCAAACTTTTTTTTAACAAGACCAAACTTTCCTAAGAAAGTAGCAGGAACTTATCCGGGCAGTTGCCAGTATTCATCACTGTCTCAAAAACACACGCACTCACACAAAACGTGTGTGTTTGCATGTGTTGATATTGCAATACCCGATTTACAAAGGCTTCAGAATAGATTCTGAGTAAGAAAAAAAAATTGGTGATGGATCTGTGTGTTCTTTGACACCTCAAAAGAACAGATATTACCCAGAGGCTCTAACATCTAACAGAACATATTACTTTTAAGGACTCTCCTTGATTATTACTTTTTTTTCCTCCTAATTCATTAAAAAAAATAAAATCGGTTTTCGAGGCAGGAGAAGATGAATGTTTTAAAAAAATAAATCTGCATGGCTCTGTACTTTGAGGGAGATGAAGGAATACGTGCATGCCATACCAAATTTTTTTTTACCCTTTCCTTTCCTAAACATTTGCCCGGCTCACTTATAGCAGAATTAAATAATATTCTGCTTGGAAAAGGTGAGAATTCACAGCTGCATTTCATCTGACTTCAAGAAATAGAGAACCATTGGGAAAAAAAATATGTATTTGGAATTTTGATCTCACCAACCTACACCACACCCACCAAGCCATGCCCACAGAACCGGTAGTAAAAAAATTTGGATATCACCACTGGTATGTATGTATGTACCATATTTTTCAAAGTATAAGACGCTCTGGAGTATAAGATGCACCTTAGGTTTTTTTTTGGGGGGGGGGGGAATGAGAAAAAAATTCTGCCTGTACCTACCAGCATCCATCAGTATTCATCTGGCTAGCGTCTTATCAGTGTGTGAGAGAGTTGAGGACTGTTTGGAAACTGAAACAATATTCTCTGTGTGAGCAACAAAGAAGAAGACAGCAAGGAGCCTGGGCGTGGCTTATCTTAACTGTTCTGTACTAAAGTTGCATGCTGTGCTGAGCTCTGAAACTAAAACTGAAACTCCTCTCCTCTGCTTGTGTTTTGCCTGTATTAACTACCACATTGGAAAACCTGCTTTTGGTATTGTATATTTACTTCATGTGTTATATTATATACAAAGAGAAGTTATTGAATCCTGCTGAATCAGTTACTTGTGTGTGCTTTCTGGATGTGATTGCTGCTGCAAACTCTGGCACATCATTGCAGCACATAGCAAACAACCAGGTCAGCTTCAGCACATTATTGCAGCCCAATTCAGCACGAGCAGCTGATTGGCAGGTAGATCAGCCTCCTGGAATACCCCCAATCAGCTGTTCCAGGCTGCAGGGATTGCCACAAACCATTGCTGCCTCCGTGCCTCGTGTTTTTGGCCTCATGGGTGGGGCTACATTCAGTGTATAAGACACACCCAAATTTTCACCCTCTTTTTTTTGGGGTGGGGAGTATGTTTTATCTCTGAAGAATACAGAGTATGTATGTGTGTGTACATATGTACGTATGTACATATGCATGCATGCATGTATGCATTTATTAATTTATTCCAAGTAAAGGAAACTCTCTTGATACATATGGTATATTAAGCATACTGTTCATCTGAAACAAGAAGACTCATAATATTTTGGGGGAAAACCTACATAATTTAATTGTACATATTTTCTAAGGTTGCAATGAAGCATGATGGGACTGGAAAGATCTTGAAGCAGGGAGAAGACACAACACATTGACAAGGTCGATTATCTCCCGATGAGCCCTTAACAAGCAAGTAGTAATAATGAGATCGTATTCACTTGAAATTCCATTTTATTCTGTCTTTTAACATTCTTTCAGATTGTGTCAACTGCCATGTGGAAGACAAGAGGATGATTTATGGAAGGAAGAGAACATGTAATAGACCCTCTTGCTTTAGAGTCCAGCTGTAGACATCTCTTTTGATATTAGATGCTAGGCTACTGTTGCAAATTGAAAAATAGATAGCTAGACGCAACCTGGATATTAAAAACGGGAGGTGGGGGCGGGGTCTAATGTTGTCTCTTCTGCCATTCTTATAAATGATCCTTCCCTCTTTTACGGTTGAAACTGAAGGTTCAAGAGTTTTGTTTAATAAAAAAAAAACACAAAACAAGTTACAAGAATTATAGAATTACAGAGTCGGAAGGGACCTTTGAGGTCTTCTAGACAACCCCTTGCTCAAGCAGGAGACCCTACAGTATTTCAGATAAATGGCTGCCCATGTCCAGTGAGGACCACCCACAACTTCTGGAGACAAGCTGTTCCACTGGTTGATTGCTCTCACTCAGGGGTTAAATCTAAAATTTATTACTACCAGTTCTGTGGGCGTGGCTTGGTGGGTGGGTGGGGGATAATGTGACTGGGTGGGCATGGCCAACTTTTTTTTTTTTTTACTTTTAAAAACATTTTTTCTATAACCTTAAGAGGTTGCAGAAAAAAATGCTTTTAGAAGCCTCTTGATGATCAGGCAAGTCAGCTGGGATCGCCAGAGGCTTTTAAAGGCATTTTTTTTTCTACACCTTCTTTGGCCGAAGGGGTTGCAGAAAAAAATGCTTTGAAAAGCTTCTGACGATCCCAGCTGAGCCGCATGATCATCAGAAGCTTTTATTTTATTTTTAAAATATTTTTTTCTGTCGAAGAGATTGTAGAAAAAATGCTTTTAAAAGTAAAAAAAAAAGCCTCTGATGATCGTGCGGTTCAGCTGGGATTGTCAGAAGCTTTTCAAAGCATTTTTTTTACAACCTTAAGAGGTTGCAAAAAAAATGCTTTTAGAAGCCTCTGACGATCAGGCAAGTCAGCTGGCATTGCCAGAGGCTTTTAAAGGCATTTTTTTTCCTACACCTTCTTCGGCTGAAGGGGTTGCAGAAAAAAATGCTTTGAAAAGCTTCTGACGATCCCAGCTGAGCCTCACGATCATCAGAGGCTTTTTTTTTTACTTTTAAAATATTTTTTTCTGTCAAAGAGATTGTAGAAAAAATGCTTTTAAAAGTAAAAAAACAAACAAACAGCATCTGATGATGCTCAGCTGGGCATGGTGGGGGGGTCACAGGGATTTTTGCTACCGGTTCTCCGAACCACCTGCCACCATCGCTACCGGATTGGGTGATCCGGTCTGAACTGGGAGGATTTCACCCCTGCTCTCACCTTTAGGAAATTTCTCCTTAGTTCTAGGCTGCTTCTCTCCTTGATTAGTTTCCATCCATTGTTTCTTGTCTTGCCTTCTAGTGCTTTGGAAAATGGGTTGACTCCCTTTCCTTTGTGACAGCCCCTCAAATATAGGAAGATTTTGATTAATTTGTCGTCTTGTCAAAGAATGCAATAAGATTTCTCTGGCATGATCTGCTTTTGACAAACCCATGTTGGCTTTTGGTTATGACTTTGTTTGCTTCTAGGGGTTTGGTGATTCGTTGCTTGATTATCTTTTCCAGAATCTTCCCTGATATTGAGGTCAGGCTGACAGGTCTATAGTTTCCTGGATCTATTTCCCCCCCCCCTTTTTTTTTGAAGATGGGAACTACGTCAGCTCTTTTCCAGTACTCCTGGAGTACCCTCGGTGTTTTTTCATCAATTCACAGTTTCTGTGCACTTCAGTTTCACCAGCTAACCAGCTTTAAAAGAATATTGGTATTTATCGGACAGATTTTGTGTGTCTAGCAAGTTTTTTCTTTTAATGAATTTGGCATCAAGAGCTTTTTCAGAGGATGTTGAATCCTGCAGACTGAAGGGATGGAAGAGGAAGAATTAAATAAAATACAAAGCTTTATTTACAAGGAGGAGAAGGAGAAGGAGGAGGAGGAGATGGGGAAGGGGAAGGATTGGAGGGAGAGGGGAAGGAAAAGGAGAAGGGGAGAGGGAGGGGGAGAGAACGAGAGGAGGAGGAGGAGGAAGGGGAGAGGGAGGAGGAGAGGAAGCAGCAATCTCATTTGCACATTTTTTCAAGTGAAAACAACGAGAAATGGAAAAAAAAAGAAAGTTGTCAGGTTACATTTTCAGAAGACATGCTTGATGGAACATTTCAGCATGTTCAACGGTGACCCCAGGTTCATTCGTTCATCCTTTTTTTTTTTCCCCTTTTCCCTTCCTTTTTTTCTCTTTATTTGTTTTTGAAACCTCGTCGAGGGGAGAAAAAAAATGTCGGCAAATTGTAAAGGTTCCATCTCCCTTGATGTATTTTTATTGAACGGCATCCGAGTTTAATATACTGTCCCCAGATGCCTGTCACTCACAAAGGTTGTGTGTGGGTGGGTTTTTTCCCCCCTCTTTTCTCCACGAATGGAGACGTGACAGGTTTTGAATGTTAGGAAGGATGCAAGAAATACAGAACAAACATTATCGTCGAGATGCATTGTTTAACCAAGGGCTCCCGGTATTGGAGGGCGAATATATATTTTATGACTCCCTTGAGTCAGGGAAAAAATGGCATTTAAAGGAAGGTGATGGCAGTGGAGAAATATATAAATGGAAATTACTATTTCTCCTTCGTTTTATCAGGGGGAAAAAACCCAGCACCCCTTTGGATGATGTTTCTCCAGCCCTTGCCTCTCCTATCTTTGCAACTTTCTCATTGGTATTTCAGAATAATTCTGTGCCTTCCTTTCCTCCCTCCTTCTATTTCTCCCCCACCCCCAATAAGCCAGCCAATGTGCAAATTTTGCAGGTGGCCATGATTTTCCGCAAGCTACATTTTCCTTCCGTCTAACTTCTGTGACTCTGGAGAGTTGGTGACTTCTGACACCCTTTTGCCATTAATAGCAATAGCACTTAGACTTACTGTATTTTTCAAACTATAAGACGCACCTAAATTTAGAAGAGGAAAAGAATAAAAAAGGTTTTTGGCCTCTGTGTGCCCCACTTTTGGCCCATTTTCGAGGCTTTTTTCAGCCCATTTGTTCCAAACACACAGGCTGAAAAAAACTCAGAAATCAGCCAAAAGAAGCCATGAATATAGGCTGAAAAGAGCCCCAAAACTGGGCCAAAAATTGTCTTGAAAATGGCCCAAAAAAGCCTCAAAAATGGGCAGAAAAAAAGCATCAAAACAGGCTGCAAAAAGGACTGAAAAAGGCCCAAAAATGGGGCATGTGGAACCCAAAAAATGTCTGGCAAATGGTCAGGGCTTCAGCAGTATTCTGTCTATAAAACACAGAGATATTTTCATCCCCTTTTGGGAGACAAAAAATTGTGTCTTTTAGAAAAATACGGTATATATCGCTTCACAGCACTTTTACAGGCCTCTCTAAGAAGTTGACAGAGTCAGCATATTGCCCCCAACAATCTGGGTCCCCCAACAATCTGGGAAGGATGGAAAGCTGAATCAACTTTGAGCCGGTGAGGATCGAACTCTTGGAGTGAGCACTGAGTTAGCCTGCAGTACTGCATGCTAACCACTACACCATCAATTTTTGAATTCTCATATCCTGTTTAGTTATTATTTATTAAATGTATGGCTGTATGAGATGACCAGGCTGAGCCTGAGGGAGGGGTCAAATGCTTCATCAGTCATGAGTCCATGCATGCCCACAAGAGATCTAAATCCAGCCCATCTTAAATGCCCTTTTTATCTCCCACTCATTTCCCTTAACCGTTAGTAGTTCAGATTCTTGCAGAGAGCTTAAGCTTGCAATGCATCTTTATACTCATTTGAACTTCCCAAATTTCCTGATTTCTCCAGCACTTCACAATGACATATCATACACGGACTAGCAATATATGCTAACATTTCATCTATATTAGTAAACACAATAAAATAAAAAAGAAATAAAACATAATATACGGAATGTCTTGTCTTCAGAAGTAGTGATTGGAGGTCTTCTAGTCTAATCCCCTGCTCAGGCAGGAGACACTATACCATTTTAGATAAATGGTTATCCAACTTCTTCTTAAAAACTTCCAGGGTTGGAGCATTCACAATTTCTGGAGGCAAATTGTCCCACTGATTAATTGTTCTAGTGATCAGGAAATTTCTCCTTAGTTCTAGGTTGCTTCTCTCCTTGATTAATTTCCATCCATTGCTTCTTGTCCTGCCCTTGGGTGCTTTGGAGAATAGCTTGACTCCCTCTTCTTGGTGGCAGCCTCTGAGTTTTTGGAAGATTGCTATCATGTCTCCCCTAGTCCTTCTTTTCATTAAACTAGACATACCCAGTTCGTGCAACCATTCTTCAGAGGTTTTAGCAGCCTAATCCATGAATCATATTTGTTGCTCTTCTTTGCATTCTTTCTAGAGTCCCAACATCTTCAATATCACATATTTTATTTTATACCATTTTTTAAAATACTGTAGAGATATTCTTCATCTCAAATGGCTGTTCCTCCTTTAAATCATCCCATCCTTAGCTCCTTTCTGCTCAGTAATTCCCCAAAAAATGATGGTGTCAGAACTTGAGATATCACTTCCCCACTTCAGTATATTTGAATTCACACATTTTTCTTCCCCCCAATCTTAAATTTTCTCCATCCTGGAGAATCACAATTGCCCATGATTTTTTTTTTTGTTGGGATTGAGTTTTGGAAAAATAAAATTGCACAAACGTGTATAAATTTCTTCCAGTGTACTGTACTTGCTTGGGAATGTGGCATTCTGATTTCCAGGCTTAAAAAAACAATAGGAAAAATAGATAATAGATGATAGATAGATAGATGATAGATAGATAGATAAATAGATAGATAGATAGATAGATAGATAGATAGATAGATAGATAGATAGATAGATAGATAGATAGATAGATAGGAGAGAGAGAGAGAGAGAGAGAGAGAGAGAGAGAGAGAGAGAGAGAGAGAGAGAGAGATGTTAGCTAGATGATAGACAGACAAAAAGACAGGCAGACAGGCAGGTAGATGATAGACCCATGATGGCAAACCTATAGCACGCATGCCAGAAGTAGCATGCAGAGCCATCTCTCCAGGCATGCCAGCCATCACTCGTTGCTCTTCCGGGTTCTGGCATGCACATGCACATCAGCCAGCTGGTCTTTGTGCGCGCCAGGGGACTGCTTTTCTGGTTTCCGGTGCTCCTGCACGCACAAAGCTTCTTTGTCCTCGTGCACGCAGGAGTGTCAGCCAGCTGTTCTTGGCAGATGCATGTGTGCCAGAAACCGGAAGACCATGTGACTGGTGTGCATGTGCATTCCGGAGATCAGAAGCTCAGGTGCTCTTCCGGTTTCTGGAGCTCCTCCCTGTGCACTTCCATTTCAGCACTTAGTGCTGAAAAGGTTCTCCAACACTAGATAGATAGATAGATAGATAGATAGATAGATAGATAGATAGATAGATAGATAGATAGATAGATAGATAGATAGACAGACAGACAGACAGACAGACAGACAGACAGACAGACAGACAGACAGGAGATAGGAGATAGATAGATGATAGATAGATAGATAGATAGATAGATAGATAGATAGATAGATAGATAGATAGATAGATAGATAGATAGATAGATAGATAGATGATAGATAGATAGATAGATGATAGATAGATAGATAGAGAGGTAGATAGATAGATAGATAGATAGATAGATAGATAGATAGATAGATAGATAGATAGATAGATAGATAGATAGATAGATAGATAGATAGATAGAAGATGATGGAGATGGAGATGGAGGTAGAGATGAGAGAGATAGAAATGAGAGATGAGTGATGGAGATAGAGATAGAAATAGAAGATAGAAATGATAGAGATGATGGAGATGGAGATGGAGATGGAGATGGAGATAGAGATAGAGATAGAGATAGAAGATGGAGATGGAGATGGAGATGGAGATAAGAGATAGAGATAGAGATAGAGATAGAGATAGAGATAGAGATAGAGATAGAGATAGAGATAGAGATAGAGATAGAGATAGAGATAGAGATAGAGATAGAGACAGAAGATGGAGATGGAGATGGAGATGGAGATAGAGATAGAGAAAGACAGAGAAAGATAGAGATAGATAGAGATAGATAGAGATAGAGGTATATTTTAAAAATACAAAGCTAATAAAGCCTATGACATCTGTTGCTCCATTTTTTAAAAGAGATCCACATAATATGTAACCTTCAAACGGTTGATTTCATTTTATTTCATTTATTAAATAGATTTATATATCCGCCCAACTCACCCCTAGTGACTCCGGGCGGCTTACAAAAAAAAAAAAAGGGTTTAGATTGCTTTTTCAATTTGAAAATGTACCCAGTCTTTTTTTTTTTTTTTTTTGGTCTTTTAGTACATTTGGGATTTGGGTTGCTGAGTTACTCTTTTTAACATATGCCTTTTTTAGTTCACCTTTACTTCTAAGCTTCCCACAAACTCCACCCCCAAGGTATTGTAAGGTGCAAATGTAATGAGCAATCCAGGTAAAATCATTGGTAAAATCAATCAATAAATAATGCTAACAATTCCCCGAGATCGGTTAATTGCTCTGTAATAGAATTAACGGGCCTACACGTTGGAGATAACAAACTGGAGTGAAAAATGGTGATTTTAGTTCTGAATTAATTTAATGAATTCCCCAAATGGTTTATGAATAAAGGAACACATGGAATGGTTACAAAGCATATAATAATCAAAAAGTACATGAAAAATATTCTCACCTATAATTAAATGTTTGTCAGTAGAAACGGTAGAGTGATAATAAAAAGCCATTGATATCTCTTTTTTATCCTGCTCTACGGAGCAGAGAGTTGGTCTCTGACAGAAAGCCACTTGAAGAGACGAGAAGCATTTGAAATGTGGATTTACGGTCGGCTGTTATGTATAAACTGGGTTGAGAAAAATCAGATATGAGGAGGTGATAAGTCACCTGGGAAAGCCAAGGGAAATCATCAAAACCATTAAAGTTAGAATATTTTGGACATGTGATGCAACACCTGGAAAAATGTGCCCTACTTCACTTAATCCTCCAGGGAAAGATTGAAGGCAAACAAGGTCCAGGCATAGGACCTTTTATCTATTATTTGTGGGACCGCCTTCTGCCGCCAATAGCCTCCCACCGGCCAGTACGCTCACACAGAGAGGGCCTCCTCCGGGTGCCGTTGGCCAGACAGTATCAGCTGGCGACTTCCAGGGGGAGAGCCTTCTCTGTGGCGGCGCCCACCCTCTGGAATGACCTACCCCTGGAGATACTCAGGATACCAGACCTCCGGACCTTTCGTCGAGGCCTAAAAACCCATCTGTTCCATCTAGCTGGGCTGGCTTGATCCCATCCTCTGTTTTAAATTGAAATCGATTTTAAATTGGATTGTTTTCATTGTCGGACGAAAATATTTAATAATTTTTAATTGCTTTTAATTTTTGTATACCATGTTTTATTCTGGCTGTTCACCGCCCTGAGTCCGCAAGGAGAAGGGTGGTTTATAAATTGAAATAAATAAATAAATAAATAAATAAATAAATAAATAAATAAATAAATAAATAAATAAATAAATAAATAAATAAATAAATAAATAAATAAATAAATAAATAAATAAAGGCTCTGCTTGAAGGAGGTAGATCTTTGTTATGTAGAAAAGGCTGGCCCAGGCCTTAATGTCCCATTGACAAAGATGGAGCGGTGTGTGTGCTGAATTTCAGCCTCCCTTTTAGGGGAACTATTCTGCCCTTTTAATATTTCCTAAAATATCTCATTTTCCTAGGAGAGGGGTGGGTGCTAACTTCCTACAATGTCATGCGTGCAAATTCATCGGCAAAGTCAGCGATGCTAGGAATGGTGAGCGGAACAAGAAGAAGGGATAAGCAAAGAACACACTGTCTTGATAATATCAAAACCGATACAACGATGAAGATCTAACAACTGAAAGAAGCCGTGTATCACCGTACAAAAAAAGAAGGACTAGGGTAGACATGGTAGCAGAGTAAGCGCTGGAAGGGACCTTAGAGGTCATCTAGTCCAGCCCCCTACTCAGGCCGGATACCCTATACCATTTCAGACAAATGGCTGTCCAGTCTCTTCTTAAAAACCTCCAGTGATGAAGCACCCACAACTTTTGTAGGCAACTTCTGTTCCACTGATTAATTGTTCTCACTGTCAGGAATTTTTTCCCTTAGTTCTACATTGTTTTTCTCCTTGGTTAGTTTTCATCTGTAGGAAGTTAGCACCCACCCCTTTCCTAGAAGAATGAAATATTTTGGGAAATATTAAAAAGGCAGAATATTATGTTTCCCTGGGTGAGAAATGGAGAAGCATGTTTTAAAGACAAAGCAACTCCCACCTTCCTGCTCCCTCCCCCCTTTGTTAATGGGCCATAGGCAGAAAATCAATCCTTGTCAATGGACCTTCATCTGCAACACAATGGGACCCATCTAGGACAGAAACTCACCACATGGCACCTGGGAAGATTACATCAGCCAGCAAGGCTAGCTAAGACCCCCATCCCCTGGGACTCTGGCAACCAATCAGGATATTCTTTCTGGGCCCCAGGAAGTTAAAAGCCAGAGAAAGCATAAAACCCAGGGACTTGCTGTACCTCGTCCCCTTTTCTGTTCAGGAACTCAAGCCATGTGATCCTGTCCGCCATTAAACCATCTTTCCAAGCAGTCTCCATGTTTCCAGTGTCTTTTTCCTCACTTGGAGCTGAACCCAAAAGGATATTTCTTCTAACAATTGCTTAATTGTTCTCACTGTCAGGAAATTTTTCCTTAGTTCTACATTGCTTTTCTCCTTGATTAGTTTCCATCCATTACTTCTTATGCTGCCTTCACGTGCAGTCTTTCAATATTTGAGGGGCAGCCACAAAGGAGAACGGGGGGAGTCAACCTATTTTCCAAAGCACCTGAAGGCAGGACAAGAACCATGTTTCTTGGCTTCCATCAAGCTAAAGAAGGAGAGAAGGAACCTGGAACTAAGGAGGAGTTTCCTGGCAATGAGAGCAAATCAACCAGTGGAACAGCTTCCCTTCAGAAGTTGTGGGTGCTCCATCACTGGAGGCTTTCAAGTGGGGTTAACTTATTTTTCAAAGCACCGGAAGGCAAGAGAAGAACCAAGACTTGATAGCAGTGTTTCAATTCTTGAGAGGTTTCTACAAAGACAAGGAAGTCAACCTATTTTCCAAAGCATCGGAAGGCAAGTCAAGAAACAACGGATGGAAACTAATCAAGGAGAGAAGCAACCTAAAACTAAGGAGAAATTTCCTGACAGTGAGAACAATCAACTAGTGGAACAGCTTAGCTTCAGAAGTTGTGGGTGTTCCAACACTGGTGTCTTTTAAGAGGAGTTTGCACAAACCCTTTGTCTGAAATGGTTATCTCCTGAGTCTCCTCCTTGAGCAGGGGGTGTTGGACTAAAAGACTTCTGAGGTCCCTTCCAACTATTATTCTGTTATTCTAGTCTGCCCTTGTCCCTTGGGTTCTATTTTTTTTTTACTATTGGTTCTGTGGGCATGGATTATTTTGTGGGTGTGGCTTGATGGTCATGTGACAATTCTTTAGGATTTAGCAGAGGTACTGGTCTACCAGGCTTTTAACTGCTTGCAGAGCTGTACTGGTCTACTCATTTGTTTTTGGAGGCCCCGGTCTACCCATTTGTTTTTGGAGGCCCCAGTCTACTCATTTGGTTTTGGAGGCCCTGGTCTACTCATTTGTTTTTGGAGGCCCTGGTCTACCCATTTGTTTTTGGAGGCCCTGGTCTACCCATTTGTTTTTTGAGGCCCCGGTCTACTCATTTGTTTTTCGAGGCCCTGGTCTATTCATTTGTTTTTGGAGGCACCGGTCTACCACCCACACTACCTTTTAATGCTGATCAGCTGTAGGGCGGCCCTTTGAAGCCCCGCGGCAAGAGTTTTTTTTCCTTCTAGCCATCAGCTGGGACTTGGGAGGCAGCAAATAGATTGGGGGCGGGGCCAAATAAAAGGTAAGAATAACGTAAGCAGGGCAGGAGGGCCCAGCTCCGGAACAAAGAGAACCGGTTTAGTGACTTATCGTCACTAGTACCGGCTCAGCTGAACCGGGCCGAACTGGGAGGAACCCACCACTGGGGGTTTGGTCTAGAAGACCTCTGAGGTTCCTTCCAACTCTGTGTTATTCTGTTATTCTAGTCTGCCCTTGTCCCTAAAGGAAAGACAAAGACCTTCTCTGCAGGTTAGAAGCAAGATTAAAAGTTCCCAGGATGGTTGAGTCTAGAAATAGCTTCTCAATTACAGACAATAAGTTTTCTTCGTTGGAAAACCTTGTTACTCTGCCGACCAAGTTGCTGTCAAACGAAATCTGTGATTTTTTTTTTTACCCTGGCTCATGCTCCCCCCCCCCAGTGAGAACATCTGGATTCCAATGCCTGCATCTGATTTCTTTCTTCCTTGGAGACTGATCTGAATTTTATGTAAAGTTGTCCCCAGAGGGCGAAACAAGTTACCTTTTAGCATTCTGCTTTTGGCTTCACGATTCTCCATTCTAATTTAAATAAAATGTGGTGTGCTTCTTCTTTTTTTTTTTTCTTTTAAAAAAAAGTCCTGTCTGGATTATAAAAGTAAGGAAGTGGCATTGTTCGCATTTGGTTCCTTCTAATTACATTTGCCCTGTCAGTGAGATGCCAAGCAGACTAGGAGGAAATCAGCAACCGTCTCCCCGGGGTTTTCGTTGTTACAGGAAGGCTGTCTCCGATGGCTTCAACGTGACAATTTCCTCCTCTCCTACTTCAAAGTTGAGTGTGTTTCCCTCTGGACAAATTTGGATTTGATTATTTGCATCAGCTTCCGTGGTCTCAAGCTGGTTGATTAGCATCTCGCTCACCTAAAGAAAATTAGAACACTGGGGTGGGAAGGAGACAACTGCTGATAACCAAGCATTAGACATGTAGAACAGTAGAACAAAGGAGAAGATTGAGTGGAACCACATGAAAAATGGGTCTTCTGTAATTCTTGACCTCCTGAAGAAAATCGACCATGACTATCCTTTGGAAGGACAGATCCTGAAGCTGAAGCTCAAATATTTTGGTCACCAAATGAGAAGAGAGGACTCCTTGGAGAAGACCCTGATGTTGGGGAAGTTGGAAGGCAAAAGGCAGAGGATAAGTTTGAGCAGTTGTGAAGAGTTGACGCTTTCGAATTGTGGTGCTGGAGAAGACTTTTTTTTTTATTGTTCATAAACACATTTACATGCACAGTCATTTCCATCATTTTTCATTCATCTCTTCTTTTAACTTTCATTTTTAATCTTTACTTGAGGGACTTGAACACTGGGCCCTCTCTAACAAAAGGAAATTCAATGTAGAGAAAAGTAAAGTCCTACACTTAAGTAAGAAAAACCAAAAGCACACATATAAACTGGGGGAAACCAGGCTTAAGAGCAATAACTGGAGAGGGACCTTGGAGTCTTAGTGGACAACTAGCTAAATATGAGCCAGCAATGTGCAGCAGCTGCCAAAAAAGCCAATGCAATCATAAATTGCATTAACAGTTACAATCAAGATCAATTGAGGTACTAATACCATTCTATAAAGCCCTAGTAAGACCACACCTAGAGCACTGCATCTAATTTTGGTCACCACACTATAAAAAAAAATGTTGAGACTCTAGAAAGAGTGCAGAGAAGAGCAACCAGGAAGATTAGGGGACTGGAGGCTAAAACATATGAAGAATGGTTGCAGGAACTGAGCATGGCTAATCTAGTGAAGAGAAGGACCAGGGGAGACATGAGAGCTGTCTTCCAATACTTGAGGGGCTGCCGCAGAGAGGAGCTGTTTTCCAAAGCACCTGAAGGCCAGAAAAGGAATAATGGATGGAAACTGATCAAGGAGAGATTCAACCTGGAAATAAGGAGGAGTTTTCTGACAGTGAGAAGAATCAACCCATGGAACAGAAGTTGCCTTCAGAAGTTGTGGGAGCTTCCTCTCTTGAGACTTTCAAGAAAAGATTGGACTGCCATTTGTCAGAAATGGTGTAGGGTCTCCTGCTTAAACAGGGGTTTGGACTAGATGATCTATAAGGTATCTTTCAATTCTGTTAATCTGTCCCTTGGACTGCAAGGCCATCAAACCGGTCAGTCCTAGAGGAGATCAACCCTGACTGCTCTTTAGAAGGCCAGATCCTGAAGATGAAACTCAAATACTTTGGCCACCTAATGAGAAGGAAGGACTCCCTGGAGAAGAGCCTAATGCTGGGAAAGACTGAGGGCAAAAGAAGAAGGGGATGACAGAGAATGAGGTGGCTGGATGGAGTCACTGAAACAGTCAGTGTGAGCTTAAATGGACTCCAGAGGATGGTAGAGGACAGGAAGGCCTGGAGGAACATTGTCCATGGTGTCGCGATGGGTCAGACATGACTTCACAACTAACAACAACACTTAAGGAGACACAACATGATAGTACATAAGTTCATTGTGTCTGTTGAAACAGCCTTTTAAGAGAAGTAAAACATCAATGGATATTTTTTAGAAGGAAGCCTTACTCTTGCCGAGCCCAAAAATCTTGAATTGGCCAACATGGACCCTTGAGAGGATAAATACCATATTTTTCAGAGTATAAGACACACTTGTATAAGATAAGTATAATAAGTATATAAGACACACTTCCTCCTAAAAGAGGTTGAAAATTTGGGTGTGCCTTATACTCCGAATGTAACCACACGCGGTTCCCAAAATAGCTACCCAAAATGGCTACCCGGAACAGCTACTGCCTTCTCTTACCACTTCTGCATTTTGCCTGCTTTAGTCACTGGAGCTCCCTCCAAGGATCAGCTGTGCTCTTGAAACTGTTTTTCAGCCCCAATGAGGGTGAAGTGATCTTCTGTGTTTTGCCTGCTTTTCTAATTGCTGCTCCCTCTGACAATCAGCTGTGCTTTAGAAGCACAGCCCCAACTAGCCCCAACTTCAAAACCAGTGAGCAAATTAATGTGCTGGGACTAGCCAGATGAATACCTGATAGGCAGAATTCCACCCTCACCCCCCATTTTCCTCCCCAAAACTATATTCCAATGCATCTTATACACTGAAAAATACTGTAATTGAAATACAATGCATTATAACCAACGGTAGAAATGTAGATGTGGAAATAATGATCCATTTTCTTTGTAATTAGAAAATCAGTTCACTTATCAATTGAGTCTCGATGTGTTTTATTTTATTTGTTCTGACATATCCTTGGCATCGTCCAAAATACTGAATTTCTTTGAAGCCTTTGTCCTAACATCTATAACTGACCCTGGATACAAACACTAGTTGTCAGTTGCTCTTGGCCATTCCTTGTGTCAATTTTATTTATCACCTTGGGCTTTCCGAAATGCACAAACCTGACAAAATTAGTTATTCTAATCCTTCTGATTCTACCTGTAATGCCTTGGTAAGGCCACACTTGGAATATTGCATTCAGTTTTGGTCACCACGACGTAAAAAAGACGTTGAGACTCTAGAAAGAGTGCAGAGAAGAGCAACAAAGAGGATTAGGGGACTGGAGGCTAAAACATAAGAAGAATGGTTGCAGGAACTGGGTATGTCTAGTTTAACGAAAAGAAGGACTAGGGGAGACATGATAGCAGTCTTCCAATATCCCAGAGGTTGCCCCAAAGAAGAGGGAGTTAAGTATTCTCCAAAGCACCTGAAGACAGAACAAGAAGCAATGGATGGAAACTCATCAAGGAAAGAAGCAACCTAGGACTAAGGAGGAATTTCCTGACAGTGAGGACAATTAATCAGTGGAATAACTTGCCTCCAGAAGTTGTGAATGCTCCAACACTGGAAGTTTTTAAGAAGATGTTGGATAACCATTTGTCTGAAGTAGTGTAGCGTTTCCTGCCTAAGCAGGGGGTTGGACTAGAAGACCTCCAAGGTCCCTTCCAACTCTGTTATTCTATTCTATTCTATTCTATTCTATTCTATTCTATTCTATTCTATTCTATTCTATTCTATTCTATTCTATTCTATTCTATTCTATTCTATTCTATTCTTTAAGAGCCTGGAGGCTAAAATATATGAAGAACGGTTGCAGGAATTGGGTATGGCTAGTCCAGTAAAAAGAAGAACTAGGGGTGATAGCATGATAGCAGTCTTCCAGTATTTGAGGGGCTGGCACAGAAAAGAGTGAGGGTGGGGAGGTTCAACCTATTATCTAAAGCATCTGAGGGCAGGACAAAAAGCAATGGATGGAAACTAATCAAGGAGAGAAGCACCCTAGAACTAGGGAATTTCCTGACTGTGAGAACAATTAATCAGTGGAACAGTTTGCTTCCAGTAGTTGTGGGTACTCCAACACTGGAGGTTTCTGAGAAGAGTTCCGGAGGCCAAAAACAGCCCAACTTCCATTGGGAAGGCCCACTTTTTGCTGTCCCCAGCCTCCAGAGCCTCTCTAGGAGTCTGGGGAGGGTGAAAATGGCCTCCCCCCGCCCGCCAGAGGCCCACCAGAGGTCAAAAATGGCCCGTTTGCCAACCTGCAGTCCCACCAGCTCTGGAGGCTCTGGAGGCTGAGGGCAGGAAAAAACAAGCCTTCCTCACCACCCTCAGAGCCCCCCCCCCCCCCCGGAGGCAGGAAACAGTCTGTTTCCCTACTTCTGGTGGGCCCAGAAGGCCCGAAAATCAGCTGGCCGGCACATGCATGCGTGACTGAGCTGAGCTTGATTGCCCCCTGATATGGCTCTGTGTGCCACTTCTGACATGCGGGCCATAGGTTCGCCATCATGCGAATAGGGTCTCCTGTTGGAACAGGGGGTTGGATTAGAAGACCTCCAAGGTCCTTCCCAACTATTTTTTGGTATTCAGTGTAAATTTATTTATTTATTTATTTATTTATTTATTTATTTATTTATTTATTTATTTATTTATTTATTGGTTCAATTTATATGCTTTCCTTCCTTCCTTCCTTCCTTCCTTCCTTCCTTCCTTCCTTCCTTCCTTCCTTCCTTCCTTCCTTCCTTCCTTCCTTCCTTCCTTCCTTCCTTTCTTTCTTTCTTTCTTTCTTTCTTTCTTTCTTGGTTCAATTTATATGCTGCCCTTCTCCGGAGACTCAGGGCAGCTACAATGCGTTAAGCAATAGCCTTCATACTTCTGTATATACCTGCTTAGTAGGGCTTTCACCCCCCCCCCCAAGTGGTGTTCTTTTTTATACAAAGTCAGTTTATTGCCCCCACAATCCGGGTCCTCATTTTACCTACCTTGAAAGGATGGAAGGCTGAGTCAACCTTGAGCCTGGTGAGATTTGAACTTGCAGTAATTGCAGGCAGCTGGCAGCTAAGTGCTATTTAACAGCACTTTAGTCCACTGCTCTATCAGGCTCCCTTTCATTCTAGTAGCAATTGCTGATTTTTGAACCGGAATGTCCCAAAGTCCTCTTGATATTAAGACATTTTTGACAATTCCACATCATTGTTCACGTTAGACGGAGCTGATAGAAGTTGAAATCCAAAACATATACTGTAGAGCATGAAATTACCTGCCTTTATTTGAAACAATTATCTGGCCTCTCAGCAGTCGTACAGGGTTAATAGCAATTGTGAGGCTTTGATTTGTGTACGGATCTCTTGTTTTATCAGAGACCTCTGAAATTTTGCTTGCTTGCTTTCATTCTCAAATTCAGAGCTCTTTTATTTTTCTTCAGAAATTCAAGACCAGTTTATAGAAGAAATTATTTCACGATTCCCCCACCCCCCAATATATTTGTATTTGACCTATGTCATTGTTTAACAAGAACTACAATGCTGAAATTCTAATGGACATTTCATTATTAGGTCATCTCAATGGCCCCTTCAAGAAGGGCCATCTCAATGGCCCTTCTTGCCTTGATCTATCGATCAAAATTATTTTTCACTTCTCTTCCTAACTTCACGATGCTCTGATTCAGTGGACACGGCCAAATCACTGGGAGCCATTTAGGAGCAACTTTTCTCCTATTTTTGCAAGTAATGAGATTACTGCAAAATTTACAAATCCCAAGGAAAATCAAATGTCAAGAAAAGACATCTTCGGATTTATCCAAATCTCTCTCTCTCATCTATCTATTCATTTATGCATCTATCTATCTATCTATCTATCTATCTATCTATCTATCTATCTATCTATCTATCTATCTATCTATCTATCTATCTATCTATCTATCTATCTGCTCGGGGTAGGGGGGAACTCTCTATTCAACCCCTGTCACGGACCAACCATTCCCTCCTTAAACTAGACTTTCTATCCGCCAACCCCCACCACTGGGAGGTTGAACCAACTAGTTGGTTCTGCCCCAGGTGCCTGATGGACCCTGATAGGTTACTGACAGAGCTTGGGACATTTCCCACAGACCTATCCCACAATTCGCCGGAGGTCCTGGTGGATGCCTGGGAACGGACTGCCACCAGGGCATTGGATCAAATCTCCCCTTTGTGGCCTCTCCTCCGACAGGGATCCTGGGTAGCTCCATGGTTTTCCATGGAGCTTAGGGAGATGAAGCGTCGGAAGAGACACTTAGAGGGCTGTTGGAGATCCTCCTGTTCCAAATCTGATTGAACACAGTTAAGAACCTATATTAGGTCTTACCTCATGGCGATGGAAGCGGCGAAACATGATTATTTCGCTGCTCTCATTGTGTCTGCAGAAAATCTCTCAGCAGCCTTGTTCTGCTCTCTTCTCAATCAGGGAGTTAGGGAGGATCCCTTGCTGGGCAGTGCTGAGGACTTTGCTCAATTTCTGCAAGACAAAATCGCTCAGATCTGGACGGGTTTAGACTCTGACTGGGCAGGACCTGATGGGGAGATGGGAGCAAGTCTTGAAGGCAATATCTGGATTGACTTTGACCCAATATCCATAGATGAAGTGGACAGGATTGTGGGTAGATTGGGGGCCTCCACATGTTTGTTGGACCCATGTCCCTCCTGGCTTGTTGCGGCAACCAAAAAGGTGACCGGAGACTGGATCCAGGCGATTGTCAATGTTTCATTGAGGGATGGGGTCTTCCCCACCATACTTTAAGAGGTGGTGGTTCAACCCCTTCTCAAGAAGCCTGCCCTGGATCCAGCCACCCTGAATAACTTTCGTCCCATCTCCAACCTTCGCTTTATAGGGAAGGTTGTTGAGTCTGTGGTGGCACACCAACTTCCACAATTCCTGGAGGAAACGGATTATTTGAACCCGAACCAATCGGGTTTCAGGCATGGACACAGCACAGAAACAGCATTGGTCGCCCTGATGAATGATGGGCCTGGGATGAAGGTTATTCCTCTATCCTGGTCCTACTTGACCTCTCAGCAGCTTTTGATACCATCAACCATGCTATCCTACTGCAATGACTCAGGGGGCTGGGGGTGGGGGGCACTGTTTTACAGTGGTTCTCCTCCTACCTCTCAGGCCATATGCAGTTTGTTTGGGGTGAGGGGTCAGAGATCCTCCCCGAGACCCCTCACCTGTGGAGTGCCTCAGGGGTCGGTTCTCTCCCCCTTCCTCTTTAACATCTACATGAAGCTGCTGGGTGAGATCATTTGCAGTTTCGGGGTGAGATATCATCTGTATGCTGATGATACTCAGCTCTACATCTCCACCCCGGATCAACCCAGGGATGCCCTTTCCATGATGTCTAAGTGCCTGAAGGCGGTGCGGGTCTGGATGGGTAGGAACAGGCTCAGACTCAACCCCTCCAAGACTGAGTGGCTGTGGATGCCAGCATCTCATGGTCTAGTACCCCCATCACTCCAGATGGGGGGGAGTTGCTTATTCCCTCTGAAAACGTTCGCAATCTTGGCGTCCTCCTAGATTCGCAGCTGTCCTTAGTGGACCATCTGACAGTCGTGACAAGGAGGGCTTTTGCACAGGTTTGCCTGGTGCGCCAGTTGCGCCCTTTCCTAGACTGGGATGTCCTCTGTACAGTCACTCATGCTCTCGTTATCTCACGTTTGGATTACTGCAATGCCTTCTACATGGGGCTGCCCTTCTGGTAAACCCAGAGGCTCCAGCTGGTCCAGAATGCAGCCGCGCGAGTTGTTATGGGAACTTCCCACTACTCCCGTGTTACACCACTCCTGCGCGAGCTGCACTGGTTACTGGTGGTCCTTCAGAGCCGCTTCAAGGTGCTGGTACTTACCTATAAAGCGCTCCATGGCACGGGCATGGGGTACTTACAGGATCACCTCCTACCAGCCTGCCACTGCCCAGTGCATTCACATAGGACTGCCCTCCTCCAGGTGCCTTCGGCCAGACAATGTCAGCTGATGGCACCCAGGAGGAAGGCATTCTCACTGGGTGCACCAACCCTCTGGAATGGGTTACCCACTGAGCTCTGGATGGCCCCCGACCTCCGCTCTTTTCACACTGACCTGAAGGCATGGCTTTTCCAACAAATTGCTTGATCTGCTGGGAGTCTTAGTTTTAACTTCTTGGAGATTTTAATTGGATTATTTTAGTATTAATTTTATTGCTCCGTTGTTTTATCTTTTTGAGCCGCCCCAAGTCCTTTGGGAGAAGGCCGGCATATAAGTATGAATAAACTAAACTAAACTAAACTAAACTAAAGTAAAGTAAACTAAAGTAAACTAAACTAAACTAAACTAAACTAAACTAAACTAAACTAAACTAAACTAAACTAAACTAAACTAATCTATCTATCTATCTATCTATCTATCTATCTATCTATCTATCTATCTATCTATCTATCATTTATCTATATTTAACATCTATCTATCTTTCGATTTTTGTCTATCTATCTATCTATCTATCTATATCTATCTATCTATCTATCTATATCTATCTATCTATCTATCTATCTATCTATCTATCTATCTATCTATCTATCTATCTATCTATCTATCATCATCTTCATCATCTATCATCTATCATCTACCATCTATTTATATCTAACATCTATCTATCAATCTTTGTCCATCCATCCATCCATCCATCCATCCATCCATCCATCCATCTATCCCTATCCATCTATTCATCCATCCATCCATCTATCTATCTATCTATCTATCTATCTATCTATCTATCTATCTATCTATCTATCTATCTATCTATCATCTATCTATCTATCTATCTATCTATCTATCTATCTATCTATCTATCTATCTATCTATCTATCTTCTATCGTCTATCTAGCTCTTGATCTTTGTCTGTCCCTGTGTCTATCCATCCATCCATCCATCTATCCATCTATACAACTCTATCTACATCTCTCTCTCTCTCTCTCTCTCTCTCTCTCTCTCTCTCTCTCTCTTCTATCGTCTATCTAGCTCTTGATCTTTGTCTGTCCCTGTGTCTATCCATCCATCCATCCATCTATCCATCTATACAACTCTATCTACATCTATCTATCTATCTATCTATCTATCTATCTATCTATCTATCTATCTATCTATCTATCTATCTATCTATCTCTCTCTCTCTCTCTCTCTATCTATCTATCTATCTATCTATCTATCTATCTATCTATCTATCTATCTATCTATCTATCTTCTATCTATATCTAACATTTATCTAGCTCTTGATCTTTGTCTGTCCTTGTATCTATCCATCGATCTGTCAATCCATCTATCCCTATCCATCTATCCATCTATCCAACTCTATCTACATCTATCTATCTATCTATCTATCTATCTATCTATCTATCTATCTATCTATCTATCTATCTATCTATCATCTATCTATCTATCTATCTATCTTAGTGCTTCCCCCCCCCCCCCCGTGCTCCTTGGTTTTTGTTAGTAGAGCTTACAGATAATTTATATTTGCAGCATGCAATGAAGAGCAATAAGAATGATTAGGGGGCTGGAGGCTAAAACATCTGAAGAATGGAAACAGGAATTGAATATGTGCAGTCTAATGAAATGAAGGACTACGAGTGGTATGATAGCAGTGTTCCAATATTTGAGAGGCTCCTACAAAGACGAGGGGGGTCAAACTATTTTCCGAAGCATCACAAAGCATCTGATCTATCTATCTATCTATCTATCTATCTATCTATCTATCTATCTATCTATCTATCTATCTATCTATCTATCTATCTATCTCTATCATCTATCTATTTCTATTCGTTGTGGAATTATGATTCTGATCCATTTCCTTTTACAATCCCTCTAGGTTTTTTTCTTTTCTTTTCTTTTCTTCTTCCTCGGAATTGTTGGGACGACTTCAGTCAAACCAGAATTTATTACCATGATTTACTAACAAAATTATTTGCATGACTTCTGTCAATGCTATTTGCATACCATTATTATGAAAGCCGCTTATTTGGAGAGCAGAGATGATATATGAGGGTTTATAACAAGCGTGCCTTGTTATTTAGACTTGATTTTTCATATGCAAAGGCAAGGGATACAAGCCCTGGAGACTGGCAGTCCTTTTTTCTCATAGTGCAGCAATTGTTGTATATCTGCAGGGGGGGGGGAGGACAATAATTTTTTGTCCTTCTTGACCCCAAAGCTGAAATTCTGCCCGAGTGAAAACAATTATTGGCAGTGGACAGATATGGATAAGAAACCACAATTTGTCTTTCTCACCCCCTTCAAACATTGATGTTGTTATTCCTTTCTTTTTCCTTTTCCAAATGACGGATGGCTCGAACTGCGGGGAGAGGACACTCTTCACTCACACTCACACACACACACACACACACACACACACACACACAGAATCTCACTTGAGCTCTGAAAGAACTTTAGCCCCAAAACCTTGATCTTATGAAAGGGTGGAGTCAGAGGTGAGTTTGCAAACCGGTAGCGAAGATAAGTGAATACCACCACTGGTGGAAACTAATCAAGGAGAGAAGCAACTTAGAACTAAGAAGAAATTTCCTGACAGTGAGAACAGTTAATAAGTGGAACAACTTGCCTGCAGAAGTTGTGAATGCTCCAACACTGGAAATTTTTAAGAAGATGTTGGATAACCATTTGTCGGAAGTGGTGTAGGGTTTTCTGCCTAAGCAAGAGGTTGGACTG
Source organism: Coluber constrictor foxii (assembly GCA_038048745.1). NCBI lineage: Eukaryota > Metazoa > Chordata > Lepidosauria > Squamata > Colubridae > Coluber > Coluber constrictor. Next base: position 263,583 of record JAWJVD010000099.1, on the reverse strand, counting down.
GAAGACCTCCAAGGTCCCTTCTAAATCTGTTATTCTATTCTATTCTATTCCAGTCCAGTCCAGTCCAGTCCAGTCCAGTCCAGTCCAGTCCAGTCCAGCCCAGCCCAGCCCAGCCCAGCCCAGCCCAGCCCAGCCCAGCCTATTCTATTCTATTCTGTTCTATTCTATTCTATTCTATTCTATTCTATTCTATTCTATTCTATTCTATTCTATTCTATTCTATTCTATTCTATTCTATTCTATTCTATTCTATTCTATTCTATTCAACCAAGGATTTTATTAGCTTTCTTGGCTGCTGCCACTCACTGCTGGCTCATGTTTAAATGATTAGGACTCCACTAGGACTCCAAGGCCCCACTTATTTTCAACTTTTCTGGTTTTTTACCACTATACTTCTTACTCTCTGAATAACAAGGAGCCTGATCCAATCCTGCCTATATTCAGACCCTGCTTACATTTTCACTGTGATTTTTTTCCCATTCGTACCTTTCAAACACCCAGATGATGAGGAAGAGTGGGCCGAAAAAGAAAAAAGAAAATATCAAAGGACAGGAAAGTCATGAAACAATTCTTTCTCTTTTTGTAAAAAAAAATATAATAATACTCACCCCTCCAGTCCAAATAGAGCCGTGCAGAATTTTCGGTTCCACTTTTGAAAATTGGATTTAGTCATTCAGAACTTCAAGATCCAGGGAAAAGACTTAGATGGGGAGAAGTCTGAAGGACAATTTGGGGGAAAGGTTATCACAGCTGCCGAGGTCAAATTGGCTGTCTCCAAAGAAATAGATAAATTAGTGGAACCTTCAGCCTTTTTTGTCTCTCTCTCTGGTTTAGGACAAGCTCCTTTGGTAGAAATATAGACTTTTTTCTTCTTTTTTTCCTCTTTTTTTGGAGGTGTGGGAACCACAGGTTAATGTGTATTTCAATCAGATTAATCTGGCATGCAGAAAGGCATCTAGATGATTGCTATAAAAGTGTGCGAAGAAATATTCCTCTGGAATGTCTATTATTAATTAGTTAATTAGCCACCAGGGCAAATATGCTTCCATCACTTGATGAGAACAATCTGTGAGATTCTGAACTCATTGACCTCCAATGGGAGATTTGACTCCAGGTCAATAGCCTGTTTGCTTGAAGCACGGCAGCCACCCATAACTATTTTTAACAGATGAGTTTTCCAGCAACTATTAAGAATGTCTATTACACACACCTTTGATGTCAAGAACATGCTTGTGCCACCCATTAATCATTAGCCAATCCTGGAAAGAACTATGTGAAGAAAATGCTTAATGGCTTAATCCCCAAACTTGTTGATCTCTTGAACGGAGAAGGTGGTGAGCTCTAAGGAAAGCTTCGGAGCTAACTTCTCCTACAGCAGAAGCACAAGACTGCTGCATGTCCCACTCTCTCTCTCTCTCTCTCTGTCTCTGTCTCTCTGTCTCTGTCTCTCTCTCTCTCTCTCTCTCTCTCTCTCTCTCTCTCTCTCTCTGTGTGTGTGTGTGTGTTTGTGTGTGATGGTGGAAACAACTCAGAGTAGAGATCCGTCTTTGTTTTACTGGTCTTCAATGACAAGGTAAAGAAAGCATAAAGTTGGACAAGTCTTTCCAACCATCAATGTACCATCAATGGTTATATGACTGTCAATGGACTCTCTCTCTCTCTCTGTCCATTAGACATCAATGGATTCATGGACTCTCTATCCATTGGTCATGAATGGAGTCTTGAGAAAGCCAACTCACATATGGACCTTATCCACATCCATGGAGTAACTCTGTTATCCTCCAACTGTTCACTCTGAGTCAAAGAGCTGGGATACATATTTCAAATTCATCTATGTATAGATAGAGATGATAGATGATAGATAGATAGATAGATAGATAGATAGATAGATAGATAGATAGATAGATAGATAGATAGATAGATAGATGATAGATAGATAGATAGATAGATAGATAGATAGATAGATAGATAGATAGATAAAGAGGGAGAGAGGGAGAGGGAGACAGAGAGATACAGGCATAGGTGGATGATGATAGATGATAGATAGATAGATAGATAGATAGATAGATAGATAGATAGATAGATAGATAGATAGATAGATAGAGATAGATAGAAGGATGGATGGATGGATGGATGGATGGATGGATGGATGGATGGAGAGAGAGACAGAGAGACAGACAGAGATAAATGATAAAGATAGATAGATAGATAGATAGATAGATAGATAGATAGATAGACAGACAGACAGACAGACAGACAGACAGACAGATAGATAGATAGATAGATAGCAATAGAGAGATAGAGACAAAGACAGAAACAGAAACAGATAGATGATGATAGATGATAGATAGATAGATAGATAGATAGATAATTAGAGAGAGAGAGAAACAGAGACAGAGACAGACATAGATAGATGATGATGATAGGTAGATGATAGATAGATAGATAGATAGATAGATAGATAGATAGATAGATAGATAGATAGATAGATAGATAGATGTAGGTAGGTAGGTAGGTAGAGGTAGAGGTAGAGGTAGAGGTAGAGGTAGAGATAGAGATAGAGATAGAGATAGAGATAGAGAGATAGAGAGAGAGAGAGAGAGAGAGAGAGAGAGAGATAAAATATATGCACATACACATATAGTTGAAGAGGAGATATATATATATATCCTCCATATATAAGTATGTATATGTGTTTGTGTGTGTGTGTGTGTGTGTGTGTGTGTGTGTGCGCACACACACACACACACAAACCCACATGTACTTGAAGAGTTCCCTTCTGAAGCCAGAAAGAGAGAAAGTCAACAATGCAATTGCACTGAGAAGATTGTGTCCTTTTCAAGTAAAAGATATGCAGGCCAAACCTTCAAGACCAAGTCATAATCCATGTAAATATATTAATATTTCAGGTCCAGTGAAACACTCTTTCGCTTCAATCAGACTGAAATGGCAGCTTCTGAAAAACATCAGCGTTGAGCATTCGAGCTTTTGTAAAGGATGGAACCCAACTGAGCCACGCAGCTCGAGGGCCCGAGATGAACTCCGCCTCTTTTCCAGACCTTGCATTGTTTCCTTTGTTATTTCACACTGCACCATCCTAACACGAGACCAGCTTTCTGGTCGTGATGCCTTTTTTTTTAAAAAAAAATATCCATCTTCTAGCTCCTTGATCAGAGATGGCTGTTTCTCCATCCCCAACCCCCCCCCCCCCCCAAAGAGAAGGCCTGATATATTCACAGCTGGAAAATTGCAGATGCAACCCAACAAGCTAAGAGGAAACAGTCTTGCAAGGCAGTTAACTTTCCTTGGGTCAACCAGCCCAGTTTTGAGCAGCCTTTCAGAAGAGAAAACGGCACCTTTCCTTCTCCAGATGTTAATTGCCAACAAAACACAGAGGTCCAGCAGGTTCACATATTCTTTTTTTAAATATACTTTATTAAGTTTTTATAGATACAATTTCTATTTACATCGGATATGCAGTGTTTATATGTATGTACATAATATTACCTGGTGTCACTTTTACTATTTGTTATTATTTATTTAACACACCTTTTTGCTCCTGTTTTAATTTTTTCGTCCATCCATTCGTACCACCTTTCCCACACAGTAGAGTAATCCGAGTTTTCATCATTATTTATTTCATGGGTTAATTTACTCATCTCTGCACACTCTAGTACCTTCCTAAGTATAAGTTCTTCTGGTGGCAAGGTTTTCTCCTTCCAGTATTGGGCATAGGCCAACCTAGCAGCTGTAGTTATATGTATCATTAAGTGGGTCTTTATCTTTCCAAATCTCTTCTTCACTATTCCCAGGAGAAATAATTCCGGTATCAGCTCTACTTCTTCTCTAATTATTTCTTGTAACCATCTCCCAATTCTGGTCCAATATTTTTTCGCTTCAGAGCATGTCCACCACATGTGAAAGAAGGTGCCCTGACTGTGGCCACATTTCCAGCAATTTGGGGACATATTAGGGAACATCTTCACTAGTCTAGCAGGCGCTAGGTACCACCTGTGGAACATTTTATAGTGATTCTCCTTGTATGATGCAGCTCTGGTCAACTTATAATTTTTATTCCATGCCTCTTCCCATTCGATAAAATTTAAATTATATCCAATATTTTTTTCCCAAACACTCAGTTGATTTTTAGCTATGGCCTCGGCTCTGTCTTCATCTAATAAATAGTTATAAAATTTAGGTAGGACTTTTTTCCCCTAGCTTTCACATATTCATACCACCGGTTCGCTCCACGCATGTGCGCTCGCATCACACATGTGCGCTCGCATCACGCTTCGAAAACGTGGCTAAATAGGATGGTATTACGCCAGGGCAGGTGGGCAGGTGGGCAGGTGAGTGGGCCCACCTGCCCACCCGCAGTCACCACCACCTGTAGGCAGTTCACCCGAAACAGTACGAACTGGCTGAATACCACCTCTGTACATGTTGGTAGCATAATGTTTGTCCAGAAGGACATGGCAGAAGTGCCTCTGGGCCATTCTTCCCTCCAGAACAAGAACAACTTCTTTTGTTGTTTCTAATTACCAGATTGTGAAATCAGTTAGAGAGGATTTTGATTCTGATCTGTCTTTCAGTACCTGAGGGGATGTCATAGAGAAGAGGGAGGTCAACATATTCTCCAAAGTGCTTTCAAAGAGGAGAGGAGAGGAGAGGAGAGGAGAGGAGAGGAGAGGAGAGGAGAGGAGAGGAGAGGAGAGGAGAGAGGGTAGGGTAGGGTAGGGTAGGGTAGGGTAGGGTAGGGTAGGGTAGAATGGAATGGAATGGAATGGAATGGAATGGAATGGAATGGAATGGAATGGAATGGAATAGAATAGAATAGAATAGAATAGAATAGAATAGAATAGAATAGAATAGAATAGAATAGAATAGAATAGAATAGAATAGAATAGAATAGCAAAGTTGGAAGAGGCCTTGGAGGTCTTCCAGTCCAAACCCCGCCTTAGGCAGAAAACCCTACACCACTTCAGACAAATGGTTGTATAATCTCTTCTTAAAAACTTCCAGTGTTGGAGCATTCACGACTTCTGGAGAGAAGTTTTTCCGCTGATTAATTGTCCTCACCATCAGGAAATTTCTCCTTAGTTCTAAGTTGCTTCTCTCCTTGATTGGTTTCCACCCATTGCTTCTTGTCCTACCCTCAAGTGCTTTGGAGAATACTTAACTCCCTCTTCTTTGTGGCAGCCCCTGAGATATTGGAAGACTGCTATCATGTCTCCCCTAGTTCTTCTCTTCTTTAAACTAGACATACCCAGTTCCTGAAACCGTTCTTTATGTTTTAGCCTCCAGCCAACAATCATTTTTGTTGCTCTTCTCTGCACTCCTTCTAGAGTCTCCACATCTTTTTTATATCATGGTAACCAAAACTGAATGCAGTATTCCAAGTGTGGCCTTACCAAGGCATTATAAAGTGGTATTATACTTGCGCGTAGGACAAAAAGCAACGGAAGGAAACTCATCGAAACCAACCTAAAACTAAGGAGAAATTTCCTGACATTGAAAACAATTTATCAGTGGAACAGCTTACCTCAAGAAGTTGTGAGTACTCCATCACTGGAGTTTTTTTAAGGAGAGATTGGACAGCCATTTGTCTGAAATGGTATAGGGTTTCCTGCTTGAGCAGGGGGTTAGACTAGAAGACCTCCAAGGTCCCTTCCAACTCTATTATTCAAGAAGAGATTGGACAGCTCCCATTTTGCCCAGAGTAGTATAGGATCGCTTGCCTTGAATTAGTCTTCTGGCAATAGGGAGCTGGACTGGAAGACCTCCAAGGACCCTTCCAACCTTATTATTCTATCTTCTATAAACTGTAGTATTCATATCTTTCAGAGGGCTAGCAAACCGTTTTAAGTAATAATTGGGAAGTCAAGGGAAAGAATTCTCAATATTTTCTCTTTTCCCATGGAACGATTATTCTACAATGACTGACATGTTCCATACTTTCTCCACAGCTTAAATCTCTCCCAACCTCACCCTAGGACTCCACTGTACAGGTAGTCCTTGGCTTACAACACTGAAAACAAGGACCATTTTTCACACTTACGACTATTGTGGCATCCCTATGGTCACGTGGTCAGAATCCGGATGCTTGGCAACTGATTCATATTTATGATGGTTGCAGCAGGGGTGAAATGCTACTGGTTCGGACCAGTTTGGGTGAACCGGTAGTAAAAAAATGCTACCAGTTCAGGTGAACCGGTATTTCCAGTTCACCTGACGATCAGCTGGGTGACGATTGGCTGGGTGATGATCAGCTGTGACGAGAAATTTATATTAGCTAGAATCATCGGATTTTGTTCTGCCTCAGCTACAAAGAACTCAGCACACACAAAATCCGTATAAACCTTAGTTTACTAATTAAGGACTACTAATGAGTTTTCTTAGTAGTTGTTTGAACACAACTACAGTTTAAACCAGTCTTTTCTGAACAAGGGCTGTTAATTTAACTTCATTAATAGCTGACAAGAATCCGAAGAATAATAACTCAATTCTGAAGCACAGTATTTCAGATAACTGTAATCTTACTGTGGTTGGCAGAATGCCCAGAAGCCTGGTAGCTCAGCAGACTAAAAGCATTGTGATTAACATCAGCTGTCTGCAATTACTGTAAGTTCGAATCTCACCAAGCTCAAGGTTGACTCAGCCTTCCATCCTTTCTAAGGTAGGTAAATTGAGGACCCAGTTTGTGGAGGCAATAAGCTGACTTTGTATAAATATGCAAAAGTATGAAGGCTATTCCTTAACACATTGTAAGCCACCCTCAGTCTCCAGTGAAGGGCGGCATATAAATCAAATTTAAAAAAAAATTGCAGGAAAACTGACAAGAAAGGAGCAAGAGCCGATCAGACATTTCTGGAATCAAGATGCAAAGGAATATGAACAAAGTTGTTTCCTGCAAATTGCCTCAGTCTTTATCCTTCCTTAAATAGGCTAGGGAAGTGGCCAATTAGCCTCAAGCCTTGATCTCGAGGAGACCTCCTCCTGAGGAGTCACTCCTACCTTTTGGCAGCTCTGTGTGCCCGTGCATCGAGAAGAGGCTCCTTCTCTTCCTCTTCTTCACTTATGGGAGCTTCTGGAGGTTCTGAATGCCCTGGCTGAATCCTTGCCTCTGGCACCACATTTTCTCCAGCCTCCTCACTGTCTGACTCGAGTGCCAGCTGGCCAGGCTGCTGGCACATCACCACACTAGCCTCCTTGCTGTCAGAATCAGCTACTAGCAGCCACAGGCCACTGACGGGCCACAACAGATTTCCTGCTTTCTAGCTAAACTAATTTGTGTGGCACAGCAGATTCCACCCCACCCACTTGATATTCTACTTACCTTTGCAGATTCGGAAGGCTTCAAAATGTCCCTTTTTTTCGCGTTGCGCGTGCTTGGTAGCAGACTCACAGATCCGGTATTCTGGGATCATGTGAACACCTCTTGCCACCTTCTGACAAGCGACATCAATAGAGAAACCTGATTAACTTAACGGTGTTTCTCGCTTAACAACTGTAGTGATTTACTTAGCAACGGAGGCCAGAAGGGTCATAAAATGGGGCAAAACTCAAGAACTGTTTCCTTTAGTCATTTTCAGCTCAATTGTGGCCATAAGTCAAATACTACCTATAAACTCTTTTTTTTGGGAGGGGGCAGGAAGAGCTATAAAAAATCACCCCAATGCATGCTGACTAGTTTACTGCTGGTTTCCATTTTATACATACCGTATTTTTTGGAGTATAAGACGCACTGGAGTATAAAACGCACCTACCTTTTTTGGTGAGGAAAAGAAGAAAAAGAAATCTCCCTCTGCCTGTGTCTCTGAGTAATTTTGCCTTGTTGCAGCAAACAACAAACAGCCTGCTTTACTTTCAGTTTCGTTTTCAGCATAGCTTGATTAGCACAAGGGGGAAAAAAAATCTGCTCCAGCAATTTTCTTCTCTGCAGCAGAGACCTGCACAAAACAGCTGAGAGCAAATCAGCTGAGAGTCGGGAGGCCGATCCAATCAACTTGTGCTAATTAGGATACGCTGAAGTTGAAAGGAACTGTTTTTTCTTGCAAGGAGGTGTGTGCTGCAAGGCAGAGGCCAAAGGCTGGGGGTCAGTGGGTGGGCAGGGTTACATTCAGTGTATAAGACGCACCTAAATTTTCATCCCCTTTTGGGGGGGAGGGGATGAAAAATACGGTACTCTGAAAAATATGGTAGCTAACATCAGGTCGGCAATTTGAGTCCTTCTTTTCCAAAGCAGCTCAAATATTGCCTTCCATCATTTTGGAGAGCAGGATTCTCATTGCTCTGTGACTCCTCAAACACGGGAAGAAAACTTTCAGCTGAAACAGAAACCCCCAACCTTCAAATATTCATATCAGCCTTTTCTTTAAAAACTTAATGGAATTCTTCTAACCCTCCATGGTGAATAGATTCCAGCTGTGCCAGAATAACTGAAAGTGTCTGTTGTTTGGGTGTGAGCACCGTCCACGCATGTCCACTATTATTTGAATGCTCTGGAGAGATAAGGGAGCGTGAAGAAGAGAGTATGAAATGGATAAGTATCAAACAACCAGGGGCAAGAAAATGGGAAACATGACATAAAAGACTGAATGCAAAGCTTGATTTTGAATATATTGGGGTGGTTTCTGTGTAAAATCTGGTATGTTAAGCATGCAAAACCCCACACTTTCCAAGAGAAAGAGTAAGGGGGAGAGAGCGAGAAGAGGGGAAAAGAGAAAGAATGAGAAAGAGCAAAAAATGAGAAAAAGAGAGAGAGAAAAGGAAAAGAGTGAAAGAGAAAATGAGAGAATGAGAGAAAGAATGAGAGAAGGAAAAAGTGTGAGGGAGAAAGAAAGAAAGAAAGAAAGAAAGAAAGAAAGAAAGAAAGAAAGAAAGAAAGAAAGAAAGAAAGAAAGAAAGAAAGAAAGAAAGAAAGAAAGAAAGAAAGAAAGAACAAGAAACTGGGAAAGGTAGAGAATGAGAGAATGAGATAAAGAAAGAAAGAGAAAGAAATTGAGAGAATGAGAGAGAGAGAATGAGGGTGAAAGAGAAAGAGAAAGAGAGAAAGAGAGAGAGAGAACAAGAAAGAAGAAAGGGAGAGATAAGGACAGAAAAAGCAAGGAAAAGAAAGAGAGACAAAGAGAAGGAGAAAGAAAGAAGGAGAGAAGGAGAATTAGAAAGATAAATCATGGGAGAAAGAAAGAAAACAAGAAAGTGAAGAGAGAGAAAGAGAATAAGAAAGAAAGAAGAAGAGAAGGAGAATTAGAGACAAAGATAAATAGAATGAAGGAGAAAGGAAGAAAGGAAGTAAAGAGAGAGAAAGGGAATGAGAAAGAAAGAATGAGAGAAGGAAAATTAGAAAGATAAATAAATGAGGGAGAAGGAAACAAAACAAGAAAGTAAAGAGAGAGAAAGAGAATGTGAGAGAGAAGAAGGGAAAGGGAGAAAGAAAGAAAAAGAAATAAATTGAGAAAATATGAGAGAAAGCGAGAGAGAGCAAGAGAGAGATGAAATTTCTGTGACTCAGAGAAATAGAATTTTGATGACATTGGAAACAAATTTGAAAGGCATCTATAGATCCAGAGAGGAATGTAGATGACCCTTCCAAATTCTCCTTCCTATTTTGTGTTCAAAGAAATGCTGAGAAACATTTTTCTCCTTGCTACAAAGGAGGGGTTGGATTCTGGAGGGAGAACCTCCAGTAATATCTTAGGGAAGAAACAAACTTAAAAAAAATAGTAATTCTTTTCTTTGGTCTATAATTTAAGAAGCAAAAGCAGTGGCCCAAAACATCGGGTGCAGCAGAACTTCTGTGATGGAAAGGTGTTCTGAGACATGGCATGGGGAGGGGGATGTCAGTGGCAGTTTGAAGAAAGAAAAAGGAAAGAGGCGGGGGAGGAATTTTCACTTCCAGGACTAGATGGCCCCCACTTTGGTAAGGTTTTAGGAAGGTTGTGAAGATACAAATATTGGCTATTGGACGCATAAGGGCTGTTGTCCATGATAATGTTTGGTTGTAAGTTTTTGACTGTTGAATTCTACTACTTATTTGTTTATTTGTAGTTGGGAGGGGAAGGAGGGAAGGAAGGAAGGAAGGAAGGAAGGAAGGAAGGAAGGAAGGAAGGAAGGAAGGAAGGAAGGAAGGAAGGAAGGAAGGAAGGAAGGAAGGAGGGGGGAAGAAGAAGGAGGAGGAGGAGAAGAGGAAGAGAAGAAGAAGAAGAAGAAGAAGAGGAAGAGGAAGAGGAAGAGGAAGAGGAAGGAGGAGGAGGAGAAGGAGGAGAAGAAAAGGAGGAGGAGGAGGAGGAGGAGGAGGAGGAGGAGGAGGAGGAGGAGGAGGAGAAGAAGAAGAAGAAGAAGAAGAAGAAGAAGAAGAAGAAGAAGAAGAAGAAGAGGAAGAGGAAGAGGAAGAGGAGGAAGAGGAAGAGGAAGAGGAAGAGGAAGAGGAAGAAGAAGAAGAAGAAGAAGAAGAAGAAGAAGAAGAAGAAGAAGAAGAAGAAGAAGAAGAAGAAGACAAGCAGCAGCAACAACAACACAGATCCTTATGGACAGAAGAAGACTTTAATGCCATCTATTGATGTATATAAAATTTAATGCAAAACTGTTCATTTAATGTTTAATTTAATAATGGTGTAACTCTCTGAAACAGAGAGGCAGGTCCCGGGGTTAAAATATATTTAAAATATACCCAATATAAGAATGCTTCTGTATTGACAAACAGCAAACAGACAGACAGACAGATGTGTTAATGCATAGTTCCTTGTAAGACCCAGCATCACGTCGTCTTTGGAACTGAAAAGTTTTGCCGTTGTGGAGTTTTTTTTATTTCTGAGCAATGTCTCTAAGCCGTTGCTCATTTGATATTTTGAGAAGGCTTTATCTATTTGTTTGACGATTGATCGGTCCTGAAGATATTGATTCCTGTCACTCTCCGGAGCACCGAGGTTTGACACAAAGTAAATTTATGGAGCAAGCCCCATCTTTTGTTATCTCTTGCTTGGCATTTCAGCTCATCTGGTGTCCAAAATATGTCACGAACTTCGCAAGGCTATCTAACTTTGCTGGATGTGGTGTCAACACAACTGGGAGCTCATAGATCAAAGGAGAATGGATAGAAGTGCCAAAAAAAGAAATTGAATGCAATTTTTTTTTGGAGGTCATTTTGGAAGTGTAGTTATTGCTTTGCCCTTTCCAGATTTGCAAGAGATGACACAGCTGTTTTGAAACTTCTTCTTCTTCTTCTTCTTCTTCTTCTTCTTCTTCTTCTTCTTCTTCTTCTTCTTCTTCTTCTTCTTCTTCTTCTTCTTCTTCTTCTTCTTCTTCTTCTTCTTCTTCTTCTTCTTCTTCTTCTTCTTCTTCTTCTTCATGCAATCCAATTCTGCAATTGTGTTTCTGTTCTTCAGTGTTATTAAGCAGTAGTAAGACTGTATGGGTTGGGGTGTGAAGGCAAAAAAAGGGGTATGTCAGCCCAGGACCCATTTTTCTCCTGGCATCTTCAGAGCTGGCACAGCAAAGGCCGGGCGAGCTGCGGGAATGGAAGGGAGTGGGGGAGGTAGAGATAGCAAAGGGATTGTAACCAAAATAAAATTCTTTCCTCTGAGAGCCAAGGACTTTCTCACCAGTTGCAAGAAGGTGGAGCATGAGGCCAGATCACAACCTTGAGAATGACCCTCACTCTGTCAAGGACCTTGGAGTACTCATCTCTAAGGATCTAAGTGCCAGAGCCCACTATAACAACATTGCCAAAAAGGCATTAAGAGTTGATAACCTAATCTTGCGTAATGTCAGGTGTGCCTCCTTTCAATATTCAAGAAAGAATAACCCAAACTCCATTCTCATTGGAGAAAGGTACTTTTACTGAATATGAACTGAGTGCAACCATAGAAAAGCGAGATCTGAAGCATAGGTGCGAAAATCACATATAGAAAGTATCCTCTCCCAACTGTCTAGAGTAGATCATCCAATCCACAGGTCCTCCAGGGGTCATGTGGGAGCACATGTCTGGCAGTGTCATCCTCCTGCTATGCCACGACCGTTGACCTTGAGACATATCAACTTCAAAGAGAGAATTGCAGCAAAGATTCACTTTCGTTTTCCCTCCAGCATGCTTCCCCCATTAACTCCCCCTCCCCCCCCCCATTTCCATGGCAGTTGAGCAAGCAAGCATCAAAAGAGTAGAGGCTGACACGTAGCTTCTTCTCTGGTAATATAATACCAGAGCATACAAAACTTTTGCTAGACCAGTTCTCGAATACAGCTCATCTATCTGGAGCCCGCACTGCATATCAGACATTAATACAATTGAGTCCAGAGATATTTCACGAGAAGAGTCCTCCACTCCTCCACTCACAACAGAGTACCTTATTTATTTATCTATCTATCTATCTATCTATCTATCTATCTATCTATCTATCTATCTATCTATCTATCTATCTATCTATCATCGGATTTATATGCCACCCTTCTCCCGAAGGACTCAGGATGGCTCACAACAATGAGGAACAGAAAATACAAAAGTTAAAAGACAAATTAAAACAGAGTATCCAATAAATAAAATTAAACGTGGGAATACCAATTCAAATTTAAAATTTAAGAATATAAAAACCTTATGCCACTAGACTTGAAATTCTGGGCTTAGAAAACTTAGAACTATGCCACCTTCGGTCCGACCTAAGTGTAGTACATGAAATTATCTGTCCTACCTGTCAATGACTACTTCAGCTTCAACCACAACAACACACGAGCAAATAATAGATACAAACTTAAGGTAAACCGCTCCAAACTCGATTGCAGAAAATACGACTTCAGCAACAGAGTGGTCAATGCCTGGAATGCACTTCCTGACTCTGTGGTTTCTTCCCCAAACCCCCAAAACTTTAACCTTAGATTGTCTACTGTTGATCTCATCCCATTCCTAAGAGGTCTGTAAGGGGTGTGCATACAGCAAGTGAACCAATGTGCCAACCATTCCTGTCCTAATGTCCCCATTTATTCATATCCATTTCATGTATTCATAATCATGTTTATACTTATATCTGTTATCTTATACATGCTTGACAAAATAAAATAAAATAAAATAATAAAATAGATGATAGATAGATAGATAGATAGATAGATAGATAGATAGATAGATAGATAGATAGATAGATAGATAGAAAAATAGAAAATAGATAAATAGATAAATAAAAATAAACTTTGGACTGGGCCATGTGATGGATTGCATGGACAGGGGGAGGTGTAGGAAGTTAGCACCCACCCCTCTCCTAGAAGAATGAAATATTCTAGGAAATATTAAAAAAGCAGAATATTATAGCTCCCTGGATGAGAAAAGGAGGAACATGCTCTTGGAAAGCAGCCCCCACCTTTATTAATAGCCCCAGAAAGACTTGTGCCATTCTATACAGGACAAAAGGCTGGGCCAGCTTAGCTACAACACAAAAGACCTTCACCCTCAGGACATAATAGGATTAGCCCTCTATCCATCTCACCACATGGCACCTGGGAAGATTACATCACCCAGCAAGATTCAACCAAGCCTGGGACTCAAGACAACCTACAAAACTGCTCCTGCATGGCCCCATGGGAATCTGACAACCAATCAGAATACATTTCTTTCACAGGAACAGGAAGCAAGTTCAAAACTCACAAGAGGGTATAAATATATCTCACTCTCTACTCCATGTGGTCAGCTACCCAGGACTTCAAGGCCATGTGGTCCTGTTCACCATTAAACCATCTTTCCAAACAGTCTCCATGTTTCCAGTGTCTTTCTCTCCACTTGGAACCAAACCCAGATGGGTATTTTTTTCCAATAAAGGAAATTTGTAATTTTAACTACAGGGGAAACCCAAGGAGGCCCTTAGAGTCGGGTTTCCCCAGATGTGCCAATATGACCTACCTAAAAAATCTGTACGCTGAGGAATGTGCCAGCCTTGGAGTTCTGATTTGATTGGGAGGGTTACTTGGGACAGAGCAAATGGAGGCGTGCAAAGAATAAGAGTACACATGTAGTACAATCCTTGGGGGAAAAAAGGGTTAGACAAATGTTCCAGGCATGCACCAACAGATCCCCAAAGTTCCTTCTTGCCTTCGGATCTAAAAGGGTGCCCAGTTCCATTAAGTAAAGTGAAATTTCATTTTCATAGCCTAAGTAGAATAATAGAATCATTGATTATGTGTCTAGGCAGTCACATAGATTCCACAGACACACACACCCGCGAGAACAATTTGTCTTCAGGCTGATCACTCAAGAGATCATTTCCAAGAGTGCAACCATCTTCACTGCAACTGATTCCATACATCTTTTTGCTCTTTCTTTCTTTCTTTCTTTCTTTCTTTCTTTCTTTCTTTCTTTCTTTCTTTCTTTCTTTCTTTCTTTCTTTCTTTCTTCCTTCCTTCCTTCCTTCCTTCCTTCCTTCCTTCCTTCCTTCCTTCCTTCCTTCCTTCCTTCCTTCCTTTCTTTCCTCTCTCTCTCTGTCCTGCCTTCCTTTCAAAAATTTCATGTTAATGTATGCCAATTGTCAGGGTTCAAAGTAATGTACTCATCACAAACAGAACTCTGGTATTTTCTCAAAACACCGATTAGTGTACCTTTAAAATGGCAATAAGGTTATTCTAAGTTATTCTAAGGTCTCCCTCCCTCCCTCCCTCCCTCCCTCCCTCCCTCCCTCCCTCCCTCCCTCCTTCCTTCCTTCCTTCCTTCCTTCCTTCCTTCCTTCCTTCCTTCCTTCCTTCCTCTCTACTCTATTATACTCTACTTTATCCACTTTTCCTCTTCTTCCTCCTCCTCCTCCTCCTCAACTTTTGTTTCTTCATTTTATAACAGTAGGTGTGTTTACACTTTCTGTCTACCTAACCTTTATTTTGTTCCAGTCTGTTTGTCATAGTTTCTATAGCCCTACAAACATGTTTTTTCTTTTGTCAGAGCTTAAGTGGAAATGTTGTTTTGAAACAAAGCACTGGAGAGATGAGATGTTCTGTTTCCATTTGTGTGACCCATAATGCTTTGATCTTGTCAGCAACCAGGTTGCAATGCAGAGGTCCCTGGTATCAAATTGAATTGGTCAGTTGCAATCGCCTTTATTTATTTATTTATTTATTTATTTATTTATTTATCGAATTTCTATACCGCCCTTCTCCTTCCGGACTCAGGGCGGTGAACAGCCAATTTAAAACCAACAATACAATGAATTAAAACATACTAAAAAACCTATATAAATTTCGGCTGAATTCTAAAAATTTAAATAATTTAAAATAATTTAAAATTCAAATATTTAAAATTTAAAATATTTAAAAATATTTAAAAATAGGAGGGATCAGGCAAGTCCGGCAAGTTGGAAGAAATAAGTCTTCAACGCCCGACGAAAGGTCCGGAGGTCAGTGATAGTTCTTAGATCTGGAGGGAGATCGTTCCAGAGGGTGGGGGCTACCACAGAGAAGGCTCTCCCCCTGGGGGTCGCCAGCCGGCATTGTCTGGCTGACGGCACCCTGAGGAGGCCCTCTCTGTGAGAGCGAACCGGCCGGTGGGAGGCAATAGGTGGCAGAAGGCGGTCCCGTAAGTACCCTGGTCCTAAGCCATGGAGCGCTTTAAAGGTGATTACCAACACCTTGAAACGCACCCGGAAATCAACCGGCAACCAATGCAGCTCACGCAGGAGAGGTGTCACATGGGAGCGCCCTGTCGCTCCCATAATGATGAAGAAATGGTTCTTCATTTTTTTTTATTGGCACATACCCGATTGACTCTCCCCCCCTCTCTCTCAACTCTCTCCTATCTATTTATCTATCATCTTCATTTAATGGCCCCATAATCCCTTGCAGGGTGGAGTCTGAGCAACTGAATGGAGCTAGCAGAGTGTTTTGATGGCCGGATGCCCTTCCTGTTGCCGATGCAGAGTTTTGTTCAGCAGATATATTCTCAGTGTGCCCAGAGAGAGAAATATCTTCCTCTACCTAGGATTGAACTCACAGCCTCCTGACTGGGAGGTGAGAGCTCCACACCTAGGCCACCGCACTCCTCCTATCATCCATCCATCCATCCATTCATCCATCCATCTATCTATCTTCCCTTCTTCCATTTATCCATCCATGCATCTGATTTGATACCATCTTAATTCTGTTCATCTATTTTTCTTTAATCTTCATTTCTCCATCATATGTTTCCAGTTGACATGAAAGGGGGATACTGCTCTTTATCTGGAGGAAGAGAAAACAATGCTACCTATTATGTGACCTCGTCGGCATTTTCTTATATGACCTAGAGGTGTGCACAATTAAGCAACATAGTCCACACTTGTAGAGTCCTTATTGAGTCCAATGTGTCTTACATTCAAAAGAGGGTGGTGTAGGAAGATAAATATCAGATTCAAAGGACCAAGAAGGACACATTACTTGCTATTTAAGAATAGTTTCTTTATTGTTGCTCACTTACAGGTAGGAATCTTGCCAAACTAAAGCAATTACCTGCAATAACTATTTGGGACAACTTGAGTAGGATAGGATAGGATAGGATAGGATAGGATAGGATAGGATAGGATAGGATAGGATAGGGATAGGGATAGGGATAGGGATAGGGATAGGGATAGGGATAGGGATAGGGATAGGGATAGGGATAGGGATAGGGATAGGGATAGGGATAGGGATAGGGATAGGGATAGGGATAGGGACAGAATATGATATTTTGAAATTTTGTTGCATACAGCTCTCAAAGGGTTTCCACCTTCAATATATCCTACATTAAATGACAAACAAACAAACAAATAACAAATTATGCATATACCCACATACCAATATGTATTATATGACACAGAGAAACAACACAGTCTAGTTTGTAAGAATAGAATAGAATAGAATGGAATGGAATGGAATGGAATGGAATGGACCGGACCGGACCGGACCGGACCAGACCAGAATAGAATAGAATAGAATAGAATAGAATAGAATAGAATAGAATAGAATAGAACCCAACCCAACCCAACCAACCCAACCCAACCCATCCCATCCCAACCCAACCCAACCCAACCCAACCCAACCCAACCCAACACAATTGATTTAAGATAATTTTTCAGTGTTTGTAGAACATAGTTTAACAGAGTTTGAAGGGAACTCTCTGCCCAAGCAGGAAACCCTACATCATTTCGGACACGTGACTGCCCAGTCTCTTCCCACAACTTCTGAAGGCCAGCCATTCCATCTCTTCATCATTTCTCATCTAAGAAATTTCTCCTTAGAGCCCTCAGATTAGGCGAAGTCCTTGTTGTCAGCTCTTGACTTGAGAATGAGCCCCTGATCTGCAACTAGATCTTCCATTTACGACTCAGGAGAAGTAAAAACTGTTAATATTTCCAGCATATTATTTCATGGAGTGGTTTGAGGAAATTCAGCAAAATATAGGAAGCCATTGAAGCAGTCCTTCAGCTGTATGCCCCATTGAAGTTCCAAGTTCCCCTTTCCTCGCAAATGCTCTGCGTGCCTAAAATGAATTTTAAACATCCATATTCCTCTTCCATTATCGAGTATCAAGTTGGAAAAAAGCCTGGAACAGCCTACTTTCATTGTTATGTTTAAGAGGGAATAATGTTGGCTTAACGTCTTGATGAGCTTCAAATCAGTAGAGAGCTACTAAACTGTAATGTAAATGAATGTGGTATTAGTGCCCACTGAATAAACTGTATATGATTAGTCAAATTTTTAGTACACACAGCTTAAAAAGTTTTAATTAAGATTTTTAATTAATAATTCAGAAATTAATCTACCAATAATTATAACTCTGATTATACAGTTTAATTGTGTTTAATGATTGGGGGCTGATTAATGATCAGGCTAAGGCTTTTTCGCAAGGGTAGTGGCGATAGAATCCATTCAGGGAAGTTAAATAGCCAATCTTACTATATATTGTGGGTTGATAAAATAACAAAGTAAAATAAAAGTACAGGTCCACAATCGAGTCCAAAATTTCTGTTCCTAAGCAAGACAGCCAGGGGTGAAATGCTCCCGGTTCGGACCGGATCGCCTGATCCAGTAGTGATGGAGATGGGTGGTTCGGAGAACCGGTAGCAAAAAATCCCTGTCCCCTCTCCCCATGCCCAGCTGAGCCGCACAATCATCAGAGGCTTTTTTTCTTTTTTTTTTTACTTTTAAAAGCATTTTTTTACAACCTCTTTGGCCGAAAAAATGCTTTAAAAAGTTTAAAAAAAAAAAAGCCTCTGATGATCACGTGGCTCAGTTGGGATTATCAGAGGCTTTTAAAAGAAAAAAAGCCTCTACCGATCAGACAACTCAGCTTGGATCGTCAGAGGCATTTAAAAGAAAAAAACCTTTTTTTCCTTTTAAATGCCTCTGACAATCCAAGCTGAGTTGCCTGATCAGCAGAGGCTTTTTTTCTTTTAAAAGCCTCTGATAATCCAAGCTGAGTTGCCTGATCGTCAGAGGCATTTAAAAGAAAAAAAAAGCCTCTGCCAATCAGGCAACTCAGCTGGGATCCTCAGAGCCTTTTGAAAGCATTTTTTCAACCTCTTCACTGAAGAGGTTGTAGAAAAAATGTTTCTAAATTTTTTTTTAAAAATCGCCATGTCCACCCAGTCACATTACCCTCACCCCCACCCACCAAGTCATGCCCACAGAACCGGTAGTAACAAATTTTAGATTTCACCACTGAAGACAGCTGTCGAGTGAATTTTACCTCGGTTTCTTCCCACAGTTGTCCTGTGAATCACTCTGGTTGCTAAGTGAGTAACAATCACGTGATTGTTAAGTGAACCTGTCTTTCCCATTGGCTTTGCTTGTCAGAAAATCGTGAAAGGGGATCGCATCACTCCAAGACATTTGAACTGTCATAAATCTGAGTCAGTTGTCAAGTGTCTGAATTTCGATCACATGGAGAGGCTGCAATGGTCCTAAGTGTGAAAAATGCCATAAATCACTTTTTTTTCCCGTGCCTGTTGTAACTTCAAATGGTCACTAATGAACTGTTGTAAATCGAGGACTACTTATGTAGCTTAAACAAGGAGAGGGAACAAAATCCCAATGTCCATATCTGGAATAGTACTGCATCCAATTTTGGTCACCACATTAAAAAAAGATGTTGAGACCAGGGACATGTGATTAAAAAAAAAATACAATATTTAATTGTACATATTACAACAGCGGCAGGAATAATAGATGCACAAAATTGGAAAAATAATAATACACCAATGGAAGAAAATTTGATTAGAAAAGTGCACAGAGATGGACACGCTCACAAAAGAAATACAAGAAAAGGAGGAAATGGAATACTACCTGGTATGGGAGGAATGGTATGAAGATTAGAAGAGAGGGATAAAGGGCAAGGAAAGAGTAAATGAGGAAGAGATAGGAGTTGAAATGTAGTAACAAACAAGTGGAATTGGAACAGAGACAGAAGGTATGATTGAAATTGAGTACATTGTTATCTTCATATATATAAATCAATATTAGAATCATATGTATACATGATAATTTTTTTTAAAAAATTGATTTATATGCCGCCCTTCTCCGGAGACTCAGGGCGGCTTACAATGTGTTAAGCAATAGCCTTCATACTTTTGTATATTTATATTTATACAAAGTCAGCTTATTGCCCCCAACAAACTGGGTCCTCAATTTACCCACCTTATAAAGGATGGAAGGCTGAGTCGACCTTGAGCCTGCCTGGGATTGAACTCGCAAGTAATTGCAGCAGCTGGATCTTAAATGCTGCCTTTGTAGGAGGCATTACTCCCCTATGCTACTCAGGCTCCTTGAAAGGGGAAAATAGATATGTAAGAAATGTTTATTGATGCAAAAATGTTGAAAAGAAGGAAATTGTAAAAATTTCTCTTTTTTGTTTTAAAAAAACTGTTTTTTAATAATAATAATAGTAGTAGTAGTAGTAGTAGTAGTAGTAGAAAATGAGAAGGTGACAACCTTGTGGGACTTTCAAATACAGACGGATCGTCACTTGGAACACAACACGCCAGATATCACAGTTCTTGAAAATCAAAACGTACAATTTATTGACATTGCGGTATCAGGAGATGCCACAGTCGAAGAAAAAGAACTGGAAAAAAATCACGAAATATCGCGACCTGGCCATCGAAACTAAACGGCTATGAATGAAACATATAACAGGGATACCCATTTTCATCGGGGCACTTGGTACCATGTCCAAGAATTTTATAAGATATATCAGCAAATTGCAGCTTCCGGCAACAACACCAGCGGAACTACAAAAAACTATGCTACTTGGAACATCGTACATCTTAAGGTGGTACTTGGTTGATACCTAGGACACTGACAGCAACCCGTATCAACCATTAGCACCAGTCAGTGGTATTTGTGATGCATTTTTGAATGTTCAGTTGACTGAGTTTCATGTTTAATGAATAAAGTAAATAATAATAATAACTTTATTGTCATTGTACATGTATACACAGTATACCCATACAACGAAATTCACTTAACACCCAAAGACTAGGTCTAACATACATAACAATCCCCAAACACACTCCCACCCACCACAAATTCCCCACCCCTGAAACACCCAAACATCCACACAACAGACCAAGTAATGCTGTTGAACAGCTCACAGATATTTTTTTTAAAAAGATGTTGAGATCTTGGAATAGGTACATAGAAGAGCAACTAAGATGATTAAAGGCCTGGAGACACACACACACAAAACCTTATGAAGAACAGTTGCAGGAATTGGGTATGGCTAGTCTAAAGAAAAGAAGGACTAAGAAGGTAACATGATAGAAGTGTTCCAGTATTTGGGGGGGCTACCACAAAGAAGAGGGGATCAACTTTTTCTCTAAAGCACCAGAAGGCAAGACAAGAAGCAATGGGTGGAAACTAAGGGCCTGGTGGCTCAGCAGAATAAAAGCATTGTGATTAACACCAGCTGTCTGCAATTACTGTAAGTTCGAATCTCCCCAGACTCAAGGTTGACTCAGCCTTCCATCCTTTCTAAGGTAGGTCAAATGAGGACCCAGTTTGTGGGGGCAATAAGCTGACTTTGTATAAATATACAAAAGTATGAAGGCTATTGCTTAACACATTGTAAGCTGCCCTGAGTCTTCGGAGAAGGGCAGGATATAAATCAAATTAAAAAAACAACAACAAACTAATCAAGGAGAGAAGCAACTTAGAACTAAGGAGAAATTTCCTGATAATCAGAACGATTAATTAAGTGGAACGGCTTGCCTCCAGAAGTTGTGGGCGCTTCATTACTGGAGATTTTTAAGAAGAGACTGGGCAGCCACTTGTCCAGAATTATATAGAGTTCAAGGAGAGAAACAACCTGGAACTAAGGAGAAACTTCCTAACAGTGAGAACAATTAACCGGTGGAACAGCTTGCCTTCAGAAGATGTAGGTGCTCCATCATTGGAGGTTTTGAAGAAGAGACTGGACAGTCACTTTTCTGAAATGGTATAGAGCAGGGCTGTCAAACTTGTGGCCCATGGGCCAGATGAGTCATGAGCTGGTCATGCCAATGCCGAGTTTAGCGAAGGGGGAAAAAGTTGTGATACGTCATGTGACAAAGCCATGACGAGGTGAGTTTGACACCCCTGCTATAAAATCTCCTGCTTAAGCACAGGGCTGGACTAGAAGACCTCCAAGGTCCCTTCCAGCTCTATTTTGATTGACCGATATTGCTTGTAGAATCTCTGTCAACTCGCGAAGCATTCCTGACTTGCTTTCAAGTTGCCATATGCAGGAGGATGGGGAACCGAGCCTCGCAGCTGCAGCGAGAGAATCGCACTTCAGTCAAAACAAAAGCACATTCCAGCCATCTCTATGTCAAGGCCATCTCCATAGAGACCCATAGTGGCCAGAGGGAGGGACTCTACAACCCACAAAATTGCTTTGTTAGGAAATGTGACTGATGACACACCTTGGGGGGGAGGGGAAAACAGGGTCAGAGCTGGGGTGTGAATTAAGTGAGGTCAGAGTTGGCTACACTTGGAACGTGCCTCCTAGAGAGGCTCTGGAGGCTGGGGACAGCAAAAAATGTCACTTCCTGTCCAACCGGAAGTTGGGAAACAGGCTGTTTCAGACCTCTGGAGGGCCTCAGAGGGAGTGGGGAGGACTGTTTTTGCCCTCCCCAGATGCATAGAGAGGATCTGGAGCCAGATGAGAAAGAAAAATGGGCTTAATGGGCCATCACATGCCAGGAGTGGGGTGGGTGTGTTGCACATGCATGTGCAGGGCGGGGTGCATAGAATTATGGGTGTGGGCACACACACGCATGAACCTCCCCCTCCTTCCTGGCATGCGATAGCAAAAAGGTTAGCCATCACTGGTGTAAGGTCTTCTGCTTAGAGAAGGGAGATGGACTTTTAGACCTCCAGCACCCCTTCCAGCACTATGATTTTATATTCTATATTCTATATTATGCAGAAATTGAACACATCCAGTTTAATGAAAAGAAGGACTAGGGGAGACATGATAGTTCCAATATTTGAGGGGTTGCCACAAAGAAGAGGGAGTCAAGCTATTCTCCAAAGCACCTGAGGGCAGAACAAGAAGCAATGGGTGGAAACTAATCAAGGAGAGAAGCAACCTAAAACTAAGAAGAATTTTCCTGATAATCAGAACAAGTGATCAGTGGAACGGCTTGCCTCCAGAAGTTGTAAATGCTCCAACACTGGAAGTTTTTAAGAAGATGCTGGATAGCCACTTGTCCAGAATTGTATAGAGTTCATTGCTTGAGTAGGGGATTTGACTAGAAGACCTCCAAGGCCCCTTCCAACTCTGTTATTCTGTCTTTATTAACATTATAACTATGATGCATCCTGCATGCACATGTTAGAGTGTTAGTTGGATGTATTGAATCAAATTTTCCAAATTTCGTATATAAGGAAAGATCGAAAGAAATTCAAGATCATCTAAAAGACATAACTGTAGGATACATTACAACAAAAAAATATGCAATCTTTCATTTTCTTGTCTCCTTTTTTTCCCCCGTCACGAAGCTACATTTTTAAAGGAGAGTTTAAGATTCCTGCTAGGAGAAAAAAAGAAAGAAAGAAAGAAAGAAATAATTTTGATGAATGCCTGAGAACTGGGTCTTTGTAGTGAGTAACATTTCTTACTGAAAGTCTTTCAGCCTTTTGAGTAGCTGAATGTATTAAAGACACCAAGCTGCTTCTTGAAACCATTTCAACTGTTTCTTCTGAAAGTACCACTTTCACAGTTGAAGGTCACAACAGAAAGTGCAATGAAGATGTCAACTTGGTATGTGGCAGCCTTGAAAAAGACAAAATCCATGCTGGGGCCATCAGGAAATGGACTGGAAATAAAACTGCCAACACCGTAATGTACTTAACTTAATCTATTGTACATCCACAACTGACGTAATAGCTGCCGTTCCGATTGTCACAGTTGAGGGGTGGGGGGGGGGGAAAGGACATACAGGGTGGGCTGAAGTCGAAAAGAGCAACCCAAAAGGACTTCAAGACCTTCCCTTTAGGAAAGATTATGACAGTTTGGACCCATATGCTTTGAAATAAGAAGATGATGGTGGAGGAAAAACCAAGATTTTAAACATTGTTCATGACATGGAGGAAACTGGCAATGAAACTGAGAGACACTCAGTCAGTTGTCTCAATCTATTATTATTATTATTGGTTAATCTGTAGTGAGATTCACAGTGTTTGAGGCTGGTTAATAGCTCAGCAGCTCGAGTCCTAACCAAGGACCTAGGAACTGTTAAGGTATCATCGGAGGATGTAAGCTGTTCTGAGTAAGGTGGTTTTTTGTAGAGTCAAAATGTTCAAGTCTGGTAAATTTAGAATTTCTAAATAGCAGGGTAGCCCTTTGGGTATTGCTCCAAGGGCTCCAATTACAATCGGGACAACACACGATTTCTTTTTCCACAGTCGCTCAACTTCAATTTGCAAGTTCCAGTACTTTGTGATGATGATGATGATGATGATGATTTAATCTGTAGTGAGATTCACAACCTTTGAGGCTGGTTAATAGTTCAGCAGTTTGAGTCCTAAACAAGGACTTAGGAACTGTTAAGGTATCATCGGAGGATGTAAGCTGTTCCGAGTAAGGTGGTTTTTTATAGAGTCAAAATATTCAAGTCCGGTAAATTTAGAATTTCTAAATAGCAGGGTAGCTCTTTGGATATTGCTCCAAGGGCTCCAGTTACAATCGGGACAACATACGATTTCTTCTTCCACAGTCGCTCAACTTCAATTTGCAAGTCCCGGTACTTTGTGATTTTAAAATAAAATAAAATAAATATTTGACCGTTACAGGGAGGAGTCATGAGATGGGGGTGTGGCTAACCGATGAAGACAAACAAGTCAGAAATAGATCTATCTTAGTCTCTCCTAAGTCTCCAAACAGATAGCAAAATGCTGCTTTGATGTCTGAGAAAGCCTAGAAACTATATACATACATACATACATACATACAGCCGAGAACACCAGCCTGAAGATGACAAATGAGACTTCGTCGAAACGTCGCCAAGACACTTCCAATTTTATGTGGGAGAAGACCCGAATAACCAAAGATCTACATACAAACACCCGCGAAAACCTCAGAAAACAGATGTGTGTGTGTATGTTGGAGTAATGCGATTATCCTACTATTGGGTACTAAATAGAAATGACAGAATAGGAATAATAATACAAGGAATAATGGATGGAAACTGGCCAAGGAGAGATTCAACCTAGAAATGAGGAGGAGCTTTCTGACAGTGAGAACAATCAACCAATGGAACAGAAGTTGCCTTCAGAAGTTGTAGGAGCTTCATCACTTGAGACTTTCAAGAAAAGATTGGACTGCCATTTGTCAGAAATGGTGTAGGGTCTCCTGCTTGAGTGGAGGGTTGGACTAGATGGCCTATAAAGATCCTTCCAACTCTATTAATCAGTTAATTGGTTAATCTGTTAAAGTATTGGAAGACAATTATCATGTCCTTCCTAATATTTGATAAGCTAGACATACTTAGCTCTCTTTTACTCTCTCCTTATCTTTGGATAACCAAGCAAGTTTACTCATTCCCCAACCCCAGGGAATTGGAGGGTGCAAGGCAATCATAAGGATAGCAATTAACATTAACAGAGCTTTGCATGATCTCAGTCAGGAATTTAGTAGGATACTGTACAGTAACATAAAGTTGAATCATGGAAAAAATCATCTGCAATGTGGATTCAGGTACATTTCAGTCTGGACATTTTGGGGTATGTCTGAATTGTCCTAAGTTTAGAGAACTGGTTTAAAACTCGAGTGAGTTTTTCCGTATGCATTATGCATTGTGCATGTGATCCACAACAGAGTGATTGATGGCATGTTGTAGTGGAATGTAGCCTAGATTCCCAGGAGGGAGGGGCTGCACTACAGAGGGCAAAAAGGCAGCAAAGCTTGGAATGTCTGGTATGCAGGAAGAGGGCTAAAACAGTTCCTCCCTAGCAATTTTTGGAGTCTATCTATAGTTATGCAAATAATTGCTTCAGTTTGGCAGGATTCTGTCAATGAAAGTGTTGTGGCCCACCAGTGGCCAACAGAGCTGGCAGCAGAGTCAGACTGTGAGGAGGTTGGGGAGAAACATGGGCCAGTCCTGGAGTCTGGGGAAGGGTCGACGAGGGCTCTGAGACGGCAGAGAGGGGACCAAGGCCATCTGGTAGTTCTTTGCTGCCTCTGGAGTCTCTGGAGTCTGACATCAGCGAGGCAGAAGAACAGCAGGAGCCTGTTCCCAATGTGTGCATGCGCAGAGCTGCCAGAAGACAGGAACAATTAAGAAAGCAGGGTCAACTTGGGAGTAAGGCTTGGAGATGATTGGCATAAAACCATCCTCCCATAAGACATAAAAGAGAAGCGAACGGGACATGAGCTTTTGCAGGAAGCCATTAGTTCATCTGGTCAGTAAAAGCTCTGGAAAAGTTCTGTTTGACTCTGTGCTAAGTTTGGCCTTGCCCTGCATGTTGCAATTAGTTCTCTGGCAGCATTCCAAGGGAGATAAGGTGGGTGTTTGTAAACATTCCCCTGAAAGACTGTTTGAGAAGCCTTTTGGACTGGGAATGACAATAATTCACAGCTATATGAATTAAAGAGTTCTGCCGGGATTAGGATTGTGCTGTATATTTTCTAAGGAAGCCTAGGTCAGAACAGGAAGAGCAATAAACAAAACGACTAAGAAGTTATTCCATGTATCTTTCTTGGTTTCTGGGGAAGTTTCTGACACATTCATACAAATACATCAGGAACATTCTCTTTTTATACTTAAGAACTAAGGATCAAAACTTCCATTTAAAACTTTAAAATGTGTACATGATAGGCATTTTTTTTAATTTAAAAAAAAATCAGATTCAGAAGCATCCATGTCTTATTTTCTGGCCTCCATATCTTTCTGGTTTTTTTTTGCCAACATTATGGCCACTAAATTCTGAAAGACAATATTATAGCAAATCACCTCAAATGTGCTCCAGGCGGAAGAGCAATTTCCTAATCAAAGTGCTTAGGTCTTTGAGGACAAGTTTAATTACTCTAATCTATACAGGCTGGAAAACATTGTGCTTAATGGAGTAATCTATGGAAGAGCGTGGAATTTTAAGCAGTATAGACTCACCCTGCTTTGGAAGAATCCCTCCTCGCGCAGCGGAGGGGCGATAAAATATATTTTAAAAATGGAGAACGTAAGTGGCATCGGAAGGAAACTTCAGATGTTCATAAATCCATCCAACAAAATCTTATGTAACCACGTTGAGAGCTTTATGTTGTGCGTGGAATAAACTGTTTACCAGAGACGATAGGCCTCGATGGAATCCCATGTTTCTTTTTATGCACTTTAATTGAAGTGTGTTTGCATAGCAATGCCGCACTCTGATTTTGTGGGCTATAAAGCCACGCGCATCGCTTGCCCTCTGGGTCCGCAGATGAAAACCGTAATAGCACCACAGTGTGAACTACAAAGCTGCTGGAAGGGCTGTTGATTTGATATTCATTCGCTCCGTATTTCCAGCCATTAACAGTTTCTATGGGTTTTTTTTTTCTCCAGAAGGTAAATGATTAACCTTGGTGACCTGGCCAAGGTCCAGTTGGGATAATTATATCTTGTCTCCTTAACAACATCCAGCTGCCCTTTTTTTTAAAAAAAAAATGTATAAATACTTTTGGTACTTTTTTTCCAGCGGATTTCTACTAACGGGAGCCCTCACTTGCCTTTCGGAATTTCATTCTGGTTTTCTTCTATTCATCAATTATATTCCCTTTTTTTACCTTTGTATTATTGTTTAGCACAGGGCTGTCAAACCTTTGGGGGGAGGGGGGCAGGCATGGCTGACTGGGTGGGTGTGGATGACTGGATGGGTGTGGCTGACTGGGTGGGCGTGACCAGTTTGACATCACTCACAGGGTGTGACCAGTTTGACATCACTCACAGGGCGTGGCTGATGGGGTGGGCGTGGCCAGCTTGACGTCACTCCCCAAACTGTTGGCATGTTTCCTCTTCATAGTGGGTAGACATGGGCCAGGACCTTACATTTTCCAGGGTGGCCCCACGGGCAGTAGTGAAATTCAATTTTTTTTACTACCGGTTCTGTGGGCATGGCTTGGTGGGCGTGGTGTGACTTGGTGGGCATGGCAGGGGAAAGATACTATAAAATCTCCATTCCCTCCCCACTCCAGGGGAAGGATACTGAAAAATTCCCATTCTCTTCCCACTCCTGGGGGAAAGATACTGCAAAATCCCCATTTCCTCTCCACTCCTGGGGGAAAGATACTACAAAATCCCCATTCCCACCCCACTCTGGGGCCAGCCAGAGGTGATATTTGCCGGTTCTCCGAACTACTCAAAATTTCTGCTACCAGTTCTTCAGAACCTGTCAGAACCTGCTGGATTTCACCCCGCCTCATGGGCCAAATCTGACCACATTGCAGGCTGGATCCGGCCCACAGGCCTAAACCCCTGGTTTAGCTAGTTAGTTAAATGTATTGGTTAGTCAGATACAATGGTCTAATTGTGTGTGCAAGTTACACAACATGTCATCACTCTATGGGATATTGTAGGAGAAGGAGTGGCAGAACCTGGGGGCAGAGTTAAAAGAGGGGTCAGCCTGGAATCCCTAAAGGTAAAGATAAAGGTTCCCCTCGCACATATGTGCTAGTCATTCTAGGAGGTGGTGCTCATCTCCGTTTCAAAGCTGAAGAGCCAGCGCTGTCCAAAGACATCTCCATGGTCATGTGGCCGGCATGACTAAATGCCAAAGTCACATGGAACACTACCTTCCCACCAAAGGTGGTCCCTCTTTTTCTACTTGCGTTTTTTATGTGCTTTCGAACTGCTAGGTTGGCAGAAGCTAGGTTGGGACAAGTAATGGGAGCTCATCCCATTACAAGGCACCAGGGATTCAAACCGCTGAACTGCTGACCTTTTGATCGACAAGCAAAGCATCTTAGCCACTGAGCCACTGCTTCCCCTACATAGCCACAAAGTGAACTAAATCCAATCTCCCTTGAATCCCATTGTTGCTGTGAAGTCATGTCTGACTCTTCATCACCCCATGGACCATAGCATGCCATCCCTACCCCCTTCCCCATCCTCCACTGTCTCCCAAAGTTTGCCCCAATTCATGTTCATTGTGTCAATGACACCATCGAACCATTTCATCCTCCGATGTCCCCTTCTCCTTTTGCCATCAATCTTTCCCAACATCAGGTTCTTTTCCAACAAGTCCTCTCTCCTCATTTGGTAGCCAAAGTATTTGAATGAATTTCATTGAGTCCTATCTAATTCCAAGCAGGTTCTGTTAGCTGGGAAGATTTCTGCGTATAGAGATAAATAGCAATAAATCAGTTTAATTGGACCTTCACACGTGGACCAGATCTTTCATGCATGACATTAATATTCTCAACTCACGGTTAGCACCTGCTTAGATCAGGATCTACAGGAGAAAGGCTGGACGTTGTTTGTTTGTGGCTATGTAAGGATTCTAGCTGATCCCTCTTTTCACTCCATCCCCAGATTCTTCCACTCCTTCTCGTATAGATATGCTGCCACAAGATGTCAGGATATAGTATGTGAATGAGCTTCAAAAGTGGTCTGGACAACTTTCTGGAAGTCAAGTGTCAGGTTTTGAGGTCATCTCAAATAAATTGCATTTCAAACAAAGTCTTTAATGAAAATCTCTCATTTATTAAGCACGACATTCTAACTCCGACTCCATCGTAGCGAACACTGATTTCCTGACCCAAAACCCTCCCTTTCCTTTCCCCACTCCTCTGCACTCATTGGCCATCTTCCAAGTCACTCTATCCCTAATCTACTGCTCCAGCTCAAAGGAATTTCCCCCCTCCCATCCCATCTCCTAGGGGATATTATTTCCAGGGAAAATAAGTAGGTGAAAAGTCGAACATCCCTTTCCAGATGCCTCCGCTTCTCCTTATGTCAGCACTAGAGTAAATGCAGCTTGAAGTGCTGACATCACGTCTGTTGATGTCTATGACATTTAAGGACTGGGTGCTACTTGGGACAAGACCACTTCTCCATCCTAGATGAGCAACCAAAACAATGGGGGGGGGGAAGGTGTCTTGATTTCAGTGGAAAGCTGCCTAAATGAATTGACCACTATGTGGGGTGAAATGCTGGTTATATCTGATCCAGCCAACTTGTGTAGCTGTGTAGTGCTTTGGATTTAATCTCCAAATAGTTGTTCCAAAGGTGCTTTTCCAAAAGGCAATTGGACTTTTTTTGTTTTTCCTTGAAGGCATTGTGCTTCTCATCCAGGAAGCATTTTCAGTTCTGAGTGAATAGTGGAGGATGGAAGGATGTATATTCTTTGCAGTCATCTGGTCATTAGTACTCTTTCTGAGAGTCATTGAGGCCACTTGGAGGCTTATCTGTGCCCTCAGAGTCACCTGATTAGTGCAAATGGGGCGGGGGGATAGATCATTCTTGGAAATGCTGAAAGGAGCATGTTGTGAACAGGAAATAGGTCAGTGATGGCTAACCCTTTTGTCGTTGCATGCCAAAAGTGGGGGGAACACGGAGGGTTTGCATGCGTGCATGCCCACACCCATAATTCAATATGCCCCCCGCCCTGCCCCCCCATGCATGTATGCACTATCCCTATGCTCCCCCACCCCGCTTTTGGAACATGATGCCAAAGTGGGCCTGGTAGGCCGGGTTTTCGCCTCCCCAGGTTCCAGAGGCTTTCTTGGAGGCTGGGGAGGGCAAAAACGGCCTTCCCCATCCCCCTGAGGCCCTCCGGAGGCTGGAAACCTGTTTCCCAACTTCCAGTGGGCCCGGAACAGCCAAAAATCATGTCGCCTGCATGCACATGCATGTTGGAGCTGAGTTAGGGCAACACCCATGTGCCCACAGATATGGCTCAACGTGCCACCTGTGGCATGCGTGCTATATTTATTTATTTGTTTGTTTGTTTGTTTATTTTTAAATTTGTATACCTCCCTTCTCCCTGAGGACTCAGGGCGGTGAACAGTCCAGTAAAAACATAAACTACAAACATTAAAATACAATTAAAAAGATATATATAAATTTGGCCCCTTGATTAAAAATAATAACAAACAATTAAAAACATTTAAAAAGTGTTAGGCCAGCCCGGCTTGCTGGAAAAAGAAGGTTTTAAGGGCACGACGGAAGGCACCGAGGTCTTGGATTCTCCTTAACTCTGGGGGCAGCTGATTCCAGAGGGTAGGTGCCCCCACAGAGAAGGCCCTCCCCCTGGGGGTCACCAGTCTGCATTGTTTGGCTAATGGCACCCCAAGGAGGCCCTCTTTGTGGGAGCGCACAAGTCGATGGGAGGCCATCGGTAGCAGCAGGCGGTCTCGAACATAACTAGGTCCTATGACATGGAGCGCTTTAAAGGTGATAACCAATACCTTGAAGCGCACCCGGAAGACCACTGGGAGCCAGTGCAGCTCAAGCAGGAGAGGTGTTGTATAGGTTCGCCATCACGGAGATAGGTGGTGTATCATCTCCAAATGGTAATTTTACAGCACCTTTCTGCAGTACTTTAAAGCAACTGTGTCTTTTGCCAGGTACATGCGGCTGCTGTGAAGTCTTGAAAGTGTTCAGACCAAACCTTATGGAACTGCTCCCTTGTGCACAGTATACATATGTATATATGCTTATGTGCGTGAATGAATGCAGTCCAAATCTTCAAAGACGTGCTTCCTTCTCCAAAACGCCTTGAGCAAACATGTTCTTCGGCGTTTGCATTGCAGAGCACCATGGGTCCCGATTTCAAAAGAAATGAAAGCTTTAATGAATAGCTTATCAATAGATCAGACAGATTTCCAGAAAGTTAAAAATAAGGGCAGAAATTACAAACTGACAATGGCTACCGCAGATAAGGAGAATCTTTATGAAATGTTTTATAAGTGGCATTTGCCACCGGCAAGACTAGCAAAAATGTTTAAAAATATGTCATACAAATGTTGGAAATCTAATCAGTTTCCAGGTACTTATCATCATATGTGGTGGACGTGTGTGAAAGCAAGAAAATATTGGACGAAAATACACACGTGGCTGGAAAAGATGATTAAGCAGCATACAGATTTAAAGCCAGGGGTGGTATTCACTTACCTTTGCTACCAGTTCTCAAATTTGAGCATGCGTAGAGCGTCAAAAACGGGACATGATGACATCTGGGCGGGTGATGGAGCCTTCCGCAGCTGCCGCTACCAGTTCGTCTGAACCGAATAGAATACCACCACTGCTTAAAGCCAGAAATATTCCTGTAAGGTATAATACCAGAAAGCTATGATAAAGGGACTATAGACTTAATGTTACATGTATTGACAGCAGCGAGAATTGTATTTGCACAATATTGGAAAAATGAGACCACCTCACCAGACGAAAACATAATTTGGAAAATATTGGACTGTGCAGAGATGGATAGATTAACATTGAAACTAAAAGATAAAGGAGATACAGAGTACTGTTCAATGTGGAATAGGTTTTATCAATGGTTGGAGATAAGAGGTAGAAGTTAGATGACAAAAGTTTATTCTTATATGTATGTACAATATGAATGTTGTCTATAATGATAAGCATGTTAACACAATTATTATGATAAGCATGTTAATACAATTAATATGAGCCAGCCGTGTGCAGCAGCTGCCAAAAAAGCCAACACAGTTCTGGGCTGCATAAACAGAGGGATAGAATCAAGATCACGTGAAGTGTTAATACCACTTTATAAGGCCTTGGTAAGGCAACTCTTGGAATACTGCATTCAGTTTTGGTCGCCACAATGTAAAAAAGATGCTGAGACTCTAGAAAGAGTGCAGAGAAGAGCAGCAAAGATGATTAGGGAACTGTAGGCTAAAACCTATGAAAAACGGTTGCAGGAACTGGGAATGTCTAGTTTAATGAAAAGAAGGACTAGGGGAGACATGATAGCAGTCTTCCAATATCTCAGGGGCTGCCGCAAAGAAGAGGGAGTCAAGCTATTCTCCAAAGCACCCGAGGGCAGGACAAGAAGCAAGGGGTGGAAACTAACCAAGGAGAGAAGCAATTTAAAACTAAGGAGAAATTTCCTGACAATTAATCAATGGAACAACTTGCCTCCAGAAGTTGTGAATGCTCCAACACTGGAAGTTTTAAAGAAGATGTTGGATAACCATTTGTCTGAAGTGGTGTAGAGTTTCCTGGACTAGAAGACCTCCAAGGTTCCTTCCAACTCTGTTATTCTGATCATAAATAAGTTCATATAATTATAAATATTGTTATTATTATATACTTTATTCATTAAACATGAAACTCTGTCAACTGAACATTCAAAAATGGATCACAGATACCATTGACTGGTGCTAATGGTTGATACGGATTGCTGCCAGATGCTGTTGCAGTTATTATTATTATTAGTAGTAGTATTATTATCACTATCAGTATATCTGTTATTTTCTTCTGGACAGTACACTGTCTTCAAAGTATTTATATATATAAATAAAAAGCTTGACTGCAAAAAATAATAATAATAATGGCGATTTGAAGGCTTCTCCAGGTCTTTATTTCCAGATAAAGCTTGGTAGTTCCCCAAAACTTCACTGGATCACTGCAGCCTTGTGAATGAACGATAATGAGGAAATGTGGTGTAGGGCTCTGTAAATCCAGACACAGATATTCATCTAAAGCAGACGGTGGAATCTGGGACTTTGCAGATGTTTGCTGAACCCCGGTAACCCTCACTATTAAGAGGAGGTGTTGAAGTTTCGGAAGTAGGAGTTCAATAACATCTGAGAGGTTTTCATGTTCGCTATCTTTCATTTCCTTACCTGTCTTTCAAGGAAGTGCTTTCGGGTAACTGCAGGGCCAGAGTAGTGAGGAGTTCAGTTGTCAAGGCTCGTTTTGAAAAGCTGGTAAGTTCTTACTGCGGTCCTTGGTGTTAAGGGTGGAGGAAATTCAGCTTTAATGAAACGTACGCCATCTGTTCTTCACTTATCCACAAGCAAAGAAGGATGGGCTTTGGGTTCCAGTCCTATCCTTTTCAGAGTCTTTGTGAAACAGCTTGCATTTTTTTTAAAAAAAAAAGAAAAATGGCATTTATTCGGGAAAAGTGTCTGTGGTCATCAAAAAGGGAGGGAGGGAAGGAGGAAAGTTGGGGAAGGGAGGGAGAGAGGGAGGAAAGTTGGAGAAGGGAGGGAGGAAAGAAGGAAATTTGGAGAAGGGAGGGAGGAAAGAAGGAAAGTTGGAGAAGGGAGGGAGGGAGGGAGGAAGGAAAGTTGGAGAAGGGAGGGAGGAAAGAAGGAAAGTTGGAGAAGGGAGGGAGGGAGGGAGGAAGGAAAGTTGGAGAAGGGAGAGAGGGAAGTTGGAGAAGGGAGGGAGGAAAGAAGGAAGGAAGGAGAGTTGGAGAAGGGAGGGAGGAATGAAGGAAATTTGGAGAAGGGAGGGAGGAAAGAAGGAAATTTGGAGAAGGGAGGGAGGGAGGGAGAAAGGAAATTTGGAGAATGGAGGGAAGGAGGAAGGAAGGAAGGAAGGAAGGAAGGAAGGAAGGAAGGAAAGTTGGAGAAGGGAGGGAGGAAAGAAGGAAATTTGGAGAAGGGAGGGAGGAAAGAAGGAAAGTTGGAGAAGGGAGGGAGGGAGGAAGGAAGGAAAGTTGGAGAAGGGAGGGAGGGAGGAAGGAAAGTTGGAGAAGGGAGGGAGGGAGGGAGGGAGGGAGGAAGGAAGGAAGGAAGGAAGGAAGGAAGGAAGGAAGGAAGGAAGGAAGGAAAGTTGGAGAAGGGAGGGAGGAAAGAAGGAAATTTGGAGAAGGGAGGGAGGGAGGAAGGAAAGTTGGAGAAGGGAGGGAGGGAGGGAGGGAGGGAGGGAGGGAGGAAGGAAGGAAGGAAGGAAGGAAGGAAGGAAGGAAGGAAGGAAGGAAGGAAGGAAGGAAGGAAGGAAAGTTGGAGAAGGGAGGGAGGAAAGAAGGAAATTTGGAGAAGGGAGGGAGGAAAGAAGGAAAGTTGGAGAAGGGAGGGAGGGAGGAAGGAAGGAAAGTTGGAGAAGGGAGGGAGGAAGGAAGGAAGGAAGGAAGGAAAGTTGGAGAAGGGAGGAAGGAAAGAAGGAAATTTGGAGAAGGGAGGGAGGGAGGAAGGAAAGTTGGAGAAGGGAGGGAGGGAGGGAGGGAGGGAAGGAGGAAGGAAGGAAGGAAGGAAGGAAGGAAGGAAGGAAGGAAGGAAGGAAGGAAGGAGCCGCAGTTGCGCAGTGGTTCGAGTGTAGTACTGCAGGCTAATTCTGCTGATCACCGGCTGCCAGCAGTTTGGCAGATCAAATCTCACCAAGCTCAAGGTTGACTCAGCCTTCCATCCTTCTGAGGTCAGTAAAATGAAGACCCAGATTGTTGGGAGCAAGATGCTGATTCAGTAAAGTGCTTAGAGAGGGCTGGAAGGGGTATACAAGTCTAAGTGCTATTGCTGAAGTTGGAGAAGGGAGGGAGAGAGGGAGGGAAGGAGGGAAGGGGAAAAGTCCCATCTAGATACGTTTAGGAAAATTTGCTTGCATATTTCCATTCAATAAACACAAATAAAGAAACAAATTGCAGGGATCATAACACTATACTATTTGAAAAAGTATGTGTAGAAAGACATATAGAAAATCGTCTATATCCCCACCACCACCAAAAAAAAGGGGAAATTAATTAATTTAAAATATGCACATGTATGCATTTATCTATCAGACCTTTATCTGCCTTTATTATTTGTATAAGTAACTCAAGGAGACAAACATCCTCTTTCCGCCTCCTTTTTTTCCTCACAACAACAACCCTGTGAGGTGCCTTGGGCTGAGAAAGAGGGATTGGCCCAAAATCAGCCAGCCAGCTTTCAGGTCTAAGGCGGGGCTAGAACTTATGGGATCCTGGTGATTGGCCAGCATCTTAACCATTAGGCCAAACTGGATCTGCATTATAGGTGTAAAACTTCCCCCTTTTTAAAATGGCAAAATGAGGAGGGAGAGGGTGGGAGGGGAGGGGGAGAGAGAGAGAGAGAGAGAGAGAGAGAGAGAGAGAGAGAGAAGAAATAAAAAAGAAAAGAAAGAGAGAAAAAATAAAGAAAACAGAAAGAGAGAGAGAGAGAGAGAGCGAAAAACAGAAAGATCAGAAAAAGAAAGAAAGAAAAAGAAAGTAGGAAGAAAGAAAGAAGGAAAAGGAAAGGAAAAAGAAAGAAAAAATAGAAAAAACAGTAATAGGAAGAAAGAAAGGAAGAAGGAAGAAAAAAGAAGAAAGAGAAAGAAAGAGAAAGAAAGAAAGAAAGAAAGAAAGAAAGAAAGAAAGAAAGAAAGAAAGAAAGAAAGAAAGAAAGAAAGAAAGAAAATGGCAAAATGAAAAGAAAGGGAGGGAGAGGGAGAGAGAGAGAGAGATGTATGGAGAAAATGTACTTTATCCTTTTTCTTTCCCCCTCAAAGTGAGGAGAAATCTGGGAATTCCTCTTGCATTGGCTACATTTTACTCTTCCATGAAAGTCTCATTGATTGGGATTAAAAGTTATAGCTGATACACCGAGAAGTCTCAAAGACGAGAAACTTCTGGAGGCAAGTTGTTCCACTGATGAATTGTTCTCACTATCAGGAAATTTCTCCTTAGTTCTAGGTTGCTTCTCTCCTTGATCAATTCCCAGCAATGAATAGAAATTAATCAAGGAGAGATTCAACACTAGAAACAAGGAGAAATTTCCTCCACAATGAGAAGAATCAAACAGTGGAATAACTTGCCTCCAAAAGTTATGGAGGCTCCTGCAGTGGAGATCTTCAAGAAGAAACTAGACAGACATTTTTGTCCAGAATAGTATTGGGTCCTCTGTTTGAGCAGGTGGTTGGACTAAAAGATCTCCAAGACCTCATCCAGCTGTGTTATTCCGTTATTCTGCTATTCTGGTTTGTTGGATTCTGCTCCACTTGTATATGGTTACTGCAAAAACAAACAAACAATGATCTAACTTTGTCATCTTGGCTAAAAGCCAGCAAACTCAAATTCCATGCAAGCATATGTCGCAATTTGCACTGCTGAATCTTACAAAGATTTGTAGGAAGTTAGCACCCAGCCCCCTCCTAGAAGAATGAAATATTCCGGAAAATATTAAAAAAGGAAGAATATTATATTACCCTGGATGAGAAAAGGAGAAACATGTTTTAAAAGACAAAGCAGCTTCCTGCAGCTGCCTGCCACCCCTCTTCAGCTCCAGGGTGATGGGATTAAGACATGGCCTTCAGGACACGATAGGATTAGCCCTCTACCCATCTCACCACATGGCACCTGGGAAGATTATATCACCCAGCAAGGCTCAACCAAGCTTGGGACTCAAAAATGCAACCTCCAAAATTACCCCTACATGGCCCCATGGGAGTCAGAATACAAACTCAAATTCAAAAGCCCAGATAGGGTATAAAAGTCAGGCATTCTCAGCATCCCTTCCGTTTTTTTTTTCTTTCTTTCTTTCTTTCTTTCTTTCTTTCTTTCTTTCTTTCTTTCTTTCTTTCTTTCTTTCTTTCTTTCCTTCCTTCCTTCCTTCCTTCCTTCCTTCCTTCCTTCCTTCCTTCCTTCCTTCCTTCCTTCCTTCCTTCTTTCTTTCTTTCTTTCTTTCTTTCTTTCTTTCTTTCTTTCTTTCTTTCTTTCTTTCCCCAAGATCTTTCTTTACCCAAGATCTTCAAGGCATGTGGTCCTGCCCACCTGTTGTGGCTCCATTGCCTGAGCCTGGGCTATCGACAGATGCAGACTCTGAGAGTGAGGGAGAGGAGTTGGCAAGGCCTCCCTTTCCAGGACCCTCCTCTCTGGCAATGCCTCCGGAGGACTTCAAAGGCCAAGAGATAGGCCCAGAGCCAAGCACATCCCCACAGCCACAGGTGGACAGCGATGAAGGAGATAAGTGCTGGCTGGATCCTCGACAGTGGCGCAGGGAGAAGCATGTGCAGCAGAGGAGGAGGCGTGCCAGAGATTAGCTGAGTCACTGGACCACACCCCACAGGGTATAAATGTGGGTGTGGTGGCTAGCTCAGTTTGTGATGAGTAAAGGCTAGAAATCATCCATGGACTCTGTATTGCTGGAACTTTGCCTTATTGGAAGGCTTGTGGACTTATCTCTGTTTTGTGTAAGTCAAGTCTAAATTGGCAGCCAGCCACTGGGTTGCTGCCAGCTTTATCTTCAAAATCTCTGTCATGTGTCTTATTAACTCCGGGCCATCTGTGGAGATTGCGTGTGTGAGACAGGGACAGAACACCACCATTAAAAACCATCATTCCAAGCAGCCTCCATGTATCCAGTGTCTTTTTCCCGACTTGGAACTGAACCGGGGTGGGTTCTACTTACGTTTACACCGGTTTGCAAAGGGCATGTGCAGATTGCTGAAAATGACATCCGGGGCAGTGGGCGGGGCCTCCCGCTGGTTTTACTACCAGTTCTTGCAAACCGGACCGAACCGGGGACAACCCACTACTGAACTTAACCTGGAAGGACATTTCTTCTGACAGATTGCAGCCATGTTTTAAAACAAAACAAAACAAAACAAAACAGAGCAGAGCAGAGCAGAGCAGAGCAAAACAAAAACAAAACAAAAACCTCAGGATCACCTCTACCACGGTTGATATCCTGATGCCAGTCATTCATCCACTTCTGGTGCACCACTATTTAAGGATTTCAAAGCAGCTTCCACGAGTCAGGAGTTGGTGTCTGGGGAATGGGAGCTTCTTTGCTGTCTACATGAGTGACCACAGGCTAATTGTTTCAATTAACCTCTGGGTTTCTAAACGATACAGCTTGTGAATTAATCTAGCTTTTCTTTCACCAAAGATATTGTCCTTTGGTGCAGGAAGGGTATAGGCAGAGACATAAGTATTGAACGAATCATCCCAGCTGAGGGATGAAGGAGGGCTGGGTGGAAAGTCAGTCTTCAGGACGAGTTCTTAAATGTTCAGGATGAGATGTTGTCCTCAACCAGATGGATATGTTCAGCGGTGAGTTTCAGAGATGCTTCAGGTTTGCTGCATGCATATATGCTCGCTTCGCGTGTTTGCTTTCCGTGAATGGACCCAGCCTCAAAAACATGCCTAAGTAGGACGTCTTTACACCAGAGCAGTCGCCGCTACCAGTTCGCATGAACTGGTCCGAACCAGTTGAATATCACCTCTGGACATGTCTAAGTAAGAACATGATAGGCAGTTCGTGTATGGAGATTCTCAGTCATCCAGGTCATGGTTGTTCCGAAGGTGAATTTTTTTCAAGAGGCAACTGTACTCAGAGCTGAAAAAGCTTCTTGGATGAGAAGCAAAATGAAATGAAAAACTGGAAAGTCCAGTTGTCCCAGTGGTGAAATCTATTTTTTTTTTACTACCGGTTCTGTGGGCGTGGCTTGGCAGGCATGGTGTGGCTTGGTGGGAGGGGCAGGGGAAGGATACTTCAAAATCCTGATTCTCACCCCACTCCAGGGGAAGGATACTGCAAAATCCTGATTCTCACCCCACTCCAGGGGAAGGATACTGCAAAATCCCCATTCCCATCTCACTCCAGGAGAAGGATACTGCAAAATCCCAATTCCCACACCACTCCAGGGGAAGAATATGTAAAATCCCCATTCCCTCCCCACTCCAGGAAAAGGATATTGCAAAATCCCCATTCCCTCCCTACTCCAGGGGAAGGATACTGCAAAATCCCCATTCCCTCCCCACTCCAGGGGAAGGATACTGCAAAATCCCCATTCTCACCCACACTCCAGGGGAAGGATACTGCAAAATCCCGATTCCCTCCTCATACTCTGGGACCAGCCAGAGATGATATTTGCTGGTTCTCCAAGGTACTCAAAATTTTGGCTGCCAGTTCTCCATAACCTGTCAGAACCTGCTCAATTTCACTCCTGAGTTGTCCGTTGAAAAAAGCTTGGGATAATAGACAATTGTTCAGTGGTTATTTTATTTTCCTTGGTCTTCTTCCAGATGAGGATGATGTGGATGAGGATGAGGATGATGGAAGAAGGAGAAGGAACAGGAAGAAGGAGGAGGAAGAGGAGGAAGGAAGGAAGGAAGGAAGGAAGGAAGGAAGGAAGGAAGGAAGGAAGGAAGGAAGGAAGGAAGGAAGGAAGGAAAAGAGAGGAGAGGAGAGGAGAGGAGAGGAGAGGAGAGGAGAGGAGAGGAGAGGAGAGGAGAGGAGAGGAGAGGAGGAGTTTGCATCAAGGTTGGTAAGTGAATATGGCTTCCCCACTGACTCTTTTTTCTCAGAAGGTCACAAAAGGTGATGACATGTCCTCAGAACACTCCAAATTTCTGTCAAGACTGACTCGCACTTTCACCTACATTTTCCTTCACTTCTCCTTCTCTTCTTCTACCTAGCGCAATGATGGCTAACCTTCTTGCCGTCGCGTGCCAAAAGCGGGGGCGGGGGAGTGGGGGGAGTCACGGGTGTGGGTGCCCACATCCATAATTCAATGCGCCCCACCCTCCTGCGCATGCGCACGTGACCCCTCCCACAGTTCCCCCTGCTTTTGGCACGTGATGGCACGGTGGGCCCGGTAGGCCCATTTTTTCCCCCTCCCCAGGCTCCAGAGGCTTTCTAGGAGCCTGGGGAGGGCAAAAACAGCCTTCCCCATCCTCCCCAGAGGCCTTCCGGAGGCCAGAAACAACCAGTTTCCTGACTTCTGGTGGGACCGGAAGACCTGAAAACCAGTTGGCTGGTGCATGCATGTACGCTGGAGTTGAACTAGGGCAACACTAGCGTGCCCACCAATATGGCTCCGCGTGCCACCTGTGGCACCCGTGCCATAGGTTCGCCATCACAAACCTAGAATATTCCCGCAGATGTAAGGTCCGCTTTTCGGATCATTGAATGCCATTTTACCAGTGGTGGGATTCAACCAGTGTGACATCTGGTCCACTGAGCACACACTCCACACACATGCCATCGCTCGCTTGTTTCGCTCGCG
The DNA here is from genome assembly GCA_038048745.1 of Coluber constrictor foxii. Lineage (NCBI taxonomy): Eukaryota > Metazoa > Chordata > Lepidosauria > Squamata > Colubridae > Coluber > Coluber constrictor. The sequence continues at coordinate 223,243 of JAWJVD010000099.1, read as the reverse complement.
TGCGCACCACAAATCTGCAGCTGTCTGCAAGGAGTCTAAAACCTTCCATTCTCCTCCCTGCCCCCCCCATCCAGTCAGAGCTGAAGAAGCTTCTTGGATGAGAAGCAAAACACCTTCAAAGAAAAAGAAAAAAAAACCAGAAAGTCCAGTTGCCTCCTGAAAAAAGCACCTTTAGGACAACTATGACCTTGGATGACTGAGAACCTCCATAGACATTTATCCAATGGTCAATCCACAACTGGTTGGAGTGCATTGATGTTGTGGCCCGTCAGTGGCCTGTGCAGATTGTAGCTGATTCAGACAGCGAGGAGGCTGGTGTGGTGCTGCGCCAGCAGCCTGTGCAGCTGGCACTCGAGTCAGACAATGAAGAGGCTGGAGAAGAGGTGGTGCCAGAGGTGAGGATTCAGCCAGGGTCTTCAGAACCTCCAGAAGCTCCTTTAAGTGAAGAGGATGAAGAGGAGGAGCCTCTTCTCAATGCACGGGCGCGCAGAGCTGCCAAAAGGCAGGCTCCTCAGGAGGGGGTCTCCTCGAGAGTAAGCCTTGGGGCTAATTGGCTTCTCCCTTAGCCTATTTAAGGAGGAACGCCAACTGAAACAAGCTGTAGGGAACAACTTAAGTTCATTCTCCTTCGCTTCTGGATCTCTGTGAATTGCTTCTGGGCTTTCTGCCAACCTTAGTAAGATTGTAATTACTTTATCTTCGTTTTCTTGTAGGCTGTTAAGGAAATTTATTAGCAGCCTTTGTTTGGAAAAAGACTGAGTTATTTTAGTAAATTTAAGTTTTGTACAAACTTGGTGTGTGCTGTGTTCTTTGGGGTCCGTAGCTGGGGCAGAACAATTGGAGACTTGCCTCAAAGTTGATTCTCCTGCTCTCCATCTCTCTGTTCCTCTCAAACTTGCTTGGTCTCTGCATTTCTCAGCTTGTTCAACAGCTTGTACATTTGGTAATGCTGTCTTCTGTCACCATGGCAACAGTTAAAATTAAGGTGAGCAGGAGAAGAGTTGGGGAGGGCGTACTTGAAAAGCTGGAAGAATTAACTTTTGGATATATATATATATTTGTCTTCTTCTGCATCATCGTTGCTATGGAATCAAAGGACCGCCGTGATAATGAGCAGACAAGCAGGCAGAGAGGATCTTCATATGGGGATTTCTAGAAACTGTATTACCATCAAAAGACTACGTGGTGAAGTAGAATGTCAACACAGTCTTGCAAATCCTATATATTCTAGCAGATAAAAGGACAAGTTGTTCCACCTAACACAGTCTCAATATTCCACCGAACAGCATTCCAATATTTGAGGGGCTCCTTACAACGATAAGAGAGTTAAACTATTTTCTAAAGCACCAAAAAGCAAGACAAGAAGCAATGGATGGAAACTAACCAAGGAGAGAAGCAAGCTAAGATGAAGGGAAAAATTTCCTAAGAGTGAGGAAAATCAACCAATGGAACAATCTGCCTTCAGAAGTTGTTGGTGCTCCATCACTGGATGCTTTGAAGAAGAGACTGGACAACCTTTTATATGAAATGGTACAGGGTCTTCTGCTTGAGTAGGAAGTTGGACAAGAAGATCTTCAGAGTTCCTTCCAACCAGGGGTGGGCTTCAGATCCTTTAGCAACGGGTTTGTTGCCCCGTTGCTGGGTGGGCATGGCCATTATGGGCGTGGCCTAGTCACCCGCCTGTACCATGGTGTGAGGGGGTCATTTTTCACCCTCCCGAGGCTCTGGAGGCTTTCCTCAAGCCTCCAGGAGGGCAAAAACAGCTTCCCCCAGGGTCTGGAGGCCCTTTGGAGACTTCTGGAACCACCGCTGGCCCATTTTTTGCTCTCCCAGACCTCCACATGGTCCCTGCACTTACCTGGAATGATGAATGGGCCACATGGAGACTCCTGGGAGGAGTGGAGTGGGCATTGCCAGCCAGGGGTGGCATTTGAGGGTTTGCCAAACCCCGTCGATCCTTTGCTAGAGGATTGCTTGAACCCTGGCAAATCCCCAGGAGCTCACCCCTGGTTGCAACTCTATTATTCTATGTTCTAAGATTCTGGTGCTCAAAAAGAGACATGTTCCTGACCTGAGGAAAAACAAGCAAAGGTATGCTTTGAAACAAACTTAACTTCTTGTAACTTTATAAAGGCGATCAGATAATTAACCAGACAAAAGTTCAGAAATAATTCTTTCTTTCTTTCTTTCTTTCTTTCTTTCTTTCTTTCTTTCTTTCTTTCTTTCTTTCTTTCTTTCTTCTTTCTTTCTTTCTTTCTTCTTTCTTTTTTGTCTAGGATAGGGGTTGACAACCTTAAACATTCAAAGAGCCATTTGGACCCGTTTCCCACAGAAAAGAAAACACCGGGAGCCACAAAACCCTTTTGACATCTAAAATGAAGATAACACTGTATATATTGTTTTTTACCTTTATGCTATGTATAAAAAACCGATAGCGTGTTGCATTTTTTAAATCAATGACCTGCTACAGAGAAAACACATTTTTATTTCTGCATGCAACAAAAACATTTTGAACTCTGAAAAAAAAAAAAGATGGGTTGAAAAGCTCAATTAATCACGTGCCAGACGTATATTTTGAGTGACAGGGAGCCGCAGCAGAGGGATGAAAGAGCCACATGCGGCTCCAGAGCCGTGGGTTGCAGACCCCTGATCTAGGATACAAATCTGTGACTCCTGTTTGTCCTCTATCAAAGTACTAACTTTGTACTAACAGTTACTAACAGTAACTAAAGTACTGTTTAGTATTTTGAGAGTGGTTAAGGCAAGCTACATGAGATTAACCCTGCACTTCCCAAAGGTGCTTTTTCAGGAGGCAACTGGACTTTCTTGATTTTTTTTCTTTTGAAGACTTTTCGCTTCTCATCCAAGAAGCTTCTTCAGCTCTGACAGGATAGTGGGGAATGGAAGGATTTCTACTCCTTGCAGACAGCTGGACATCTGCATCCTTTTAGAGAGTTGTTGAAGCTCTTGGAGGTTTATCTGTGTCCTCAGGGTCACCTGAGTGGTGCAGATGGTTCCTGTAGTCTGCTATTTTTATCTCTGGAAATCCATTCGAATTGTGTTCATCCCGAATTGTGTAGCTCCCACACCATTCGAAGTGTGTTCATCCCAAATTGTATAGCTAAAAGTCTGTGGAGACTTTTCTGTGCATATTACATGTGCTTTTTTCAGAAGGCAACTGGACTGGTACACACTGGTACCAACCCTGCACTTCCTTACACTGATGTTGTTACCTAGCATCAGGCATGAAGACCCAGAACCATAAGTTAAGTTCCAGTTAAATCTAAAATCTAGTTAACTAATGGTCAGCACTAAATTGATGCTAGGTAAGAGTTAATGGGATTCAAGAGGGCTTGAATATGGACCTCTTATAGGAACATAATGATTCTAGGCTGCTTCCTCCCTTGACTCAACCCTCAGGCTCTGCCTATCCTCCCCCTATACCTAATGGAGTAATGAAACATCTGCAAAGAACCAAGTTTAGAGAGCACCAAGGAGTCCACAGCTTAATCCCTGAGCTACATATATTCTCCTCTAGTGGACTCCCTCTATACGGGTGAGTTCTGACTTACAGTTCTAAGGAATTAAATTATGAGTTATCTGTTGAAGAGCCACAGTAGTGAAAGTAGTAGTTATGTTACATGCTTCCATTAAATAAAAATGTTCATGGTTATCCAGATCTCTCTCTCTGTCTCCCTCCCTCCCCCCTTCTCTCCCTCTCCCTCTCCCAGGTAGGTAGGTAGGTAGGTAGGTAGGTAGGTAGGTAGGTAGGTAGGTAGATAGATAGATAGATAGATAGATAGATAGATAGATAGATAGATAGATAGATAGATAGATAGATATAGATAGATAGAAGAGAGAGAGAGATGGATGGATGGCACAGAAGGATAGATAGATGATAGACAAAAGAAAGAAAGAAAGAAAGAAAGAAAGAAAGAAAGAAAGAAAGAAAGAAAGAAAGAAAGAAAGAAAGAAGGAAAGAAAGAAAGAAAGAAAGAAAGAAAGAAAGAAAGAAAGAAAGAAAGAAAGATGATGGATAGATAGATAGATAGATAGATAGATAGATAGATAGATAGATAGATAGATAGATAGATAGATAGATAGATAGATAGATAGATAGATAGATAGATGAGAGAGAGAGATGGATGGATGGATGGATGGATGGATGGAACAGAAGAATAAATTGACGATAGATGATAGATAGATAGATAGATAGATAGATAGATAGATAGATAGATAGATAGATAGATAGATAGACAGACAGACAGACAGACAGACAGACAGACAGACAGACAGACAGAGGGATGGATAGATGGACAGACGGACAGACTTTCCCAATATGACACGGCTGCATTAAAACCTGAGAATTATGCTGTGAGCATTTGCAACATTTCAGCATCCTCAGAAGTTCCTCAGATTCAGCTGTCAAAGAGATTGTGGGGGGGGGGGGAATCCAGTTTTCTCCTCATAGGCATCTTTCAGAAACCTATCATGATTTTCTTACCTACTGTGGCATCCTCAGGTGATGTCAATAAAACCACGAAGATAGTTACAGCAAGAAATTAAAGTACATGCGTTGATATCGCTTATGCACATATATAAAGGGGCAGGGCTATCCTTTTTGAAATCTGAAAATGACTCTTGGTCTACCAGTTCGGCTAACAGACCTGGTGCATTGGAAGGGAGAGACTGATAATGGGCAAACTCTCTTTTCAACTAGTGCTAGAAGGCAATTATCATAGCTAGTTCCGCACTGGAAAGACAGAGGAATGGCATCCTGCAGCCTTTTCCGGGTCTTCTCTCTCTAACGAAGTTGTCTCACAAACAGGCGACACAGCAATGGCAGGATCCTGATCATCTACACAGAGACAGCTCCCCTTCCCATCAAAGTGGTACCTATTTATCTGCTCACATGTAGCATGCTTTCGAACTGCTAGGTGGGCAGAAGCTGAGACAAATAGTGGGAACTTACCCTGCCCAGCAAACCTCAGGAGCACAGACCTTCTCCGTCATTAATAAGCCACTGACTGGAAGGCAATGGCAGTAGCCCACAGAATAAGCAAAATTCCCTTTCTCCTTACTGTACTACGAAGAGTAAAAAGGGCTGCCCTATGAAACCTCCGGATGCTAGAAGCATGATAAAACTCATAATACATCGAACGATGACAGAATTAAGAACGGGCTGTAGAAAAATATCCCTCTTTCTTCCCGACTTATTTCAATTGGATTGACGTGCAACACAGAATGAACATGTTCCCAAGATAATGCTAGACCTGTTTTGTCAACAAAAGTCTAGCACTTTTCAAGGTCTAGCAGGTCTTCAAACAGCTTTGTGCCTGAGCATAGAAGAAGCCTAGAGAAAATGGGACAAGTGCTTTAGAAAGCGCCAAACCAATGTAACGGGGCAAATGTATTGGCGGAAGTCAGCTGTCCAGGAAACCAAGCCAAATTGGCTAAGGAAGAGTGAACAAAGGAGATGGGCATGTTCACATTCATCTAAAATTGCAGGAGGAATTAGGTGCTGGAGAAGAACAGGCAGAGCTGGGCGTCGGAGTTAAGCGAGTCATTAGCCTAGACTCATTACATTCCCGCAAAAAGTCCAAGTCCTTTTGAATTCTGTTGAATCTTATCTGTTGCCAATTTAGTGCTAAACTTTAATTCGTTAGATTCCTGTCCGTAGGCTTGAGAAATGCCCGTATTTCTCCAAAAAGAAAGCCGGTTCTTATTTTCTTTTCACCCCAGAAAAAAACAGCTAGGCCTTCTTTTTGGAGGGTTCTAATTATTGACTCACCTCACGACGATGGCATTGAAAGCCCTGCCCAGCAGGAGCTCCCTGTTGGCCCACTTCTTTTGTGGCCGCTTGCCGCCACTTTCATGCATCGCCCTGGCCTCCATTTTGCTTTCAGATGCCTGTCAGAAGGCCAAGGTGATGCATGCAAGTGGCGGCAAGCGGCCACAGAAGAAGTGGCCGCAGAAGAAAGCAAGGCAGGTGTTGGGGTGTGCAAGGCCTGGTACATAGGGCAGCTCCATCCCCCCCCCACATCCCCACTCCAGCTTATTTTTTACCTGTGTGCCTCGCCTCACCCCCTCCACCTTGGGGTGGGCAGCATATTAATTAGGGCTAATTTTGTGGGTGGGGTTTAATTTGATCACATGCGCTCAAAAATGTGATAGGGCTTCTTTTCAAGGTGGGTCATCATTTTGAAGAAACACAGTAAATCTTCGTACCTGTTCTGGCCCCGCTCCCAGGAATACACCCCCTCAGACAGTCAGAGTCTAATGAACTGGCAGACAACCAAGTAAGCTGATAAAAAGCTTGGCAGCAATCCCCGCAGCTGCTTGCCAAAGCCTTTATTAATAGTTCAGTCAAATACACACCACCAAAATGTCCAGAGCTGAGGCAGGGCAGGGCAGATTCGAAACCGGGATCCATGAATCTTTGTTTTGTCCGTCACAAAGATACAGGCTGCAATCACTCTCTTTTATAGCCTGTGGGGTGTGGTCCACCAGCTAATCACGACCACGCCTTTTCCTCTGCTGGGCTCTCCTGTCTCTCCGACGCTGGCGAGGATCCAGCCAAAACTCACTCCCCTCATCAATGTCCTCCTGTGGCTGCGGGGGATGAGCTTGGCTCTGGGCCTATCTCCTGCCCTTCGGTGTCCTCTGGAGGCATTGCCAGAGAGGAGGGTCCTGGAGAAGGAGGCCTTGCCAACTCCTCTCCCTCACTCTCAGAGTCCTCCCCTGCTGATGACGCAGGCTCAGGCAACGGAGCCACAACAGTACCCTGCAACTTCATGTATAGTTCTGATCCTCACATTAGGACAGTGATATCAAAACTCTTGGGCTCTGTGTGTCAAAACTTCAGAAAATGCTAACTTGACTCTAATTTGACTCACATAGAGAGCAATCCGTACACACACACACACACACACACAGAGAGAGAGAGAGAGAGAGAGAGAGAGAGAGAGAGAGAGAGAGAGAGGGAGAGAGGGAGAGAGGGAGAGAGAGAGACATCCCCAGGATCTGCTGCCTGCCATCCACCTTCAAGAAATGTTCTCCTTCTTTTGACAGGTCCCTGTGGACCATGCTAGCTAGATCCGGGTACAACGAGGCCTTTGTTCTCGAAGCAGTTTGGGAGTGTTGGAAGAAATATCCATCTGGTTCCGTTCCAAGCCTGGAGAAAGGCCCTGGAGACAAAACGGAGGCTGGAGGCTGATTGGAAAGAGGGTTTAATGATGAACAGAACCACCAAGCACATTGTTCTGGGGCAGCTGCCAAAATGGAGTTGAGACTGGGGAGTTTTTTATACCTTCTCTTGAGCTTTGCACTTGAGCTTCCTGTTCCTATGCAAGGACATGTATTCTATTGGCTGTTGTAGGAATTATGTGGGGTTTATAGCTGGCTCTATAGGCAAAGTAGGTGTTTGTCTGAGCTAAGTTTGGTTGAAGTTTGTAGGGTGATGCAATGAAGGGGCTTAATGGCTTTTTCCTGTGTTGGATCTTGAGTGAGGGCTAATCTGCCTTTGTTCATCAGACTTTTCTGCAGGGAGTTTCAAAATATCCCGTCTTGCCAAATCTGCATTTCTAAAAGCTGCCTCAGCTCAGTATCTGCTGCAGCTCTGAGTTTCTGTCTCCCTTAAGATTTTTTTTTTTTAATTTCTCTTTTAGGGGAAATATTTTATCCTGACTTTTTTTTTTTTAACATTCCTCAAAACATTTCATTCTTCTAGGAGGTGGTGGTAGTGGCTTCCCACTGGAGAATGCTCTTCTGTTGCCTCTGCCACGTTTGAAAACCACACAAAAGCGTGCTCTGTTTTTGCACAATTTTGGAAAGCTCTGCAGGCTGCTCAAAATAATTATGTGGCTACAGGTGGTCCTTGATTTAAAAACCACAACTGAGCCTAGCATTTTTGTTGCTAAGTCAAGACAATTGTGAAGCACGTTTTGCCCCCATTTTATGACCTTTCTGGTCACAGTTGTTAAGTGAATGACTACAGTTGTTCAGTTGTTCACTGCTGGAATTGGATATGTCTGGTTTAATGAATAGAAAAAACTAGGGGTGGTGTGATAGCAGGGATCCTATATTTGAGGGGTTGTCACAAAGAAGAGGGAGTCAAGCTATTCTCCAAAGCAGCTGAGGGCAGGACAAGAAGCAATGGGTGGAAACTCAGCAAGGAGAGAAGCAACCTAGAACTAAGGAGAAATTTCCTGACAGTTAGAACCATTAATCAGTAGGACAACCTGCCTGCAGAAGTTGTGAATGCCCCAACACTGGAAGTTTTTAAGAAGATGTTGGATAACCATTTGTCTGAAGTGGTGTAGGGTTTCCTGCCTGGGCAGGGGGTTGGACTAGAAGACCTCCAAGGTCCCTTCCAACTCTTCTCTTCTCTTCTCTTCTCTTCTCTTCTCTTCTCTTCTCTTCTCTTCTCTTCTCTTCTCTTCTCTTCTCTTCTCTTCTCTTCTCTTCCACTCCACTCCACTCCACTCCACTCCACTCCACTCCACTCCACTCCACTCCATTCCATTCCATTCCATTCCATTCCATTCCATTCCATTCCAGTCTATTTATATCCACTGCACTTCACTCCTTTCCACTCCACTCCACTCCACTCCACTCCACTCCACTCCATTCCATTCCATTCCATTCCATTCTATTTCTTTCCACTCCACTCCGCTCCGCTCCACTCCACTCCACTCCACTCCACTCCATTCCATTCTATTTCTTTCCACTCCACTCCACTTCACTCCACTCCACTCCATTCCATTCCATTCCATTCCATTCCAGTCTATTTATATCCACTGCACTTCACTCCTTTCCACTCCACTCCACTCCATTCCATTCCATTCTATTTCTTTCCACTCCACTCCGCTCCGCTCCGCTCCACTCCACTCCACTCCACTCCATTCCATTCCATTCCATTCCATTCCATTCTATTTCTTTCCACTCCACTCCACTCCACTCCACTCCACTCCACTCTATTCCATTCCATTCCATTCTATTTCTTTCCACTCCACTCCACTCCACTCCATTCCATTCCATTCTATTGTTAGCAACACTATTATTAAGAAATCAAGCTTCCCCATTGGCTTTGCTTGTCAGAAGGTTGCTAAAGGGGATCACATGACCCTGGAACACTTCCACCAACATAAATACATGCCAGTTGCTGAGCCTCTGAATTTTGATCACGTGACCCTGTGGATGATGCAACAGTCGTAAGGGTGAAAAATAGTCACGTGGTACTTTTTACAGTACCGTTTGCAACTTTCAACAGTCCCTAAGTGGTTATAAGCGGCGGACTAGCTGTACTTCAGTATAAAGAGTAACTCATAGTAAAGACATAATTCACCTAGGTTGGGTTTTTTTTAACCCCATCGGTGGAATTTTCTCTCATCACAATTGTCACATACAATTCTTTGTCACAGCAATGTGGAGATGGGTGAGAAGTAAATTTAAGAATGGAATGGAATGGAATGGAATGGAATGGAATGGAAAGGAAAGGAAAGGAAAGGAAAGGAAAGGAAAGGAAAGGAAAGGAAAGGAAAGGAAAGGAAAGGAAAGGAAAGGAAAGGAAAGGAGCAGAGTAGAGCAGAGCAGAGCAGAGCAGAGCAGAGCAGAGCAGAATAGAATAAAATAGAATAATACAGTTGGACGGGAACTTGGAGGTCTTCTAGTCCAACCCCCTGCTTAGGCAGGAAACCCTACACCCCTTCAGACAAATGGTTATCCAACATCTTCTTAAAAACTTCCAGTGTTGGAGCATTCACAACTTCTGGAGGCAAGTTGTTCCACTGATTAATTGTTCTCATTGTCGGGAAATTCCTCCTTAGTTCTAAGTTGCTTCTCTCCTTGATGAGTTTCCACCCATTGCTTCTTGTCCTGTCTTCAGGTGCTTTGGAGAATAGCTTCATTTTCATTTTCATTTCATTTTATTAGATTTATAAACTGCCCTACTCCTGGGGGACTCAGGGCGGTGTACAGCCATAAATAAAACATATAAATACAAAAATTTATAATAGAATAAAATGAATTAAATAATTTGGCTGACAGTTAAAACCCCAATAATTTAAAACAAATTAAAATTCCCATTTCAAAGGGGGAAAAGACTTAGGTCAGGCCGGCTTGTTGGAATAAGTAAGTCTTGAGCGCGTGACAGAAGGTGCACAGGTCCGGGATCCTCCGTATCTCCGGGGGGAGCTCGTTCCAGATGGTAGGTGCTCCCACAGAGAAGGCTCTCCCTCTGGGGGCCGCCAGTTGACATTGTTTGGCCGACGGCACCCGGAGGAGCCCCTCTCTATGGGAGCATACAGGTCGGTGGGAGGCTATTGGTGGTAGTAGGCAGTCTTATAAATAACCAGGTCCTAAGCCATGGAGCGCCTTAAAGGTGATAACCAAAACCTTGAAGCGCACTCGGAAGACCACCAGGAGCCAGTGAAGCTCGCGCAGGAGGGGTGTTACATGGGTTACACAGTTTAACCCCCTCTTCTTTGTGGCAGCCCCTGAGATATTGGAACACTGCTATCATGTCACCTCAGGTCCTTTCCCCCCTCTCCTTTTCAATAAATACAATAAGTGGAGAGTCAATATGACAGGTAGAGCTGGAGGAAGCTCCACCAATGCATTCCATCCTATGTCTTTTTTCTGTCTGCAGGATGTTTTTCTGCCTTATGTCCCTTACATTGATGGAGACTGGCGCAGGCTGTTGGGGAAGAATTTGTGTTGTCTGCATCTCAACTTTTTTTTTTTTTGCCATCGTTGTTAAGCAAACCACTGTCCTTGTTAAGTGAGTCCCACAGTCATTAAGTGGATCCACCTTCCCTCATCATCGGAAGGTCACAAATAACAATCACGTGTTCCCCAGGATGCTGTAACCCCCATAAATACAGGCCAGTTGGCAAGTGCCCGAATTTTCATCATATGTCCATGGGGATGCTGTGATGGTTGTAAGTATGAGGAGTGGTCACAAGTCACTTTTATTTCATTAGTTGCAACGTCAAATTTAAGGAGCCTGGTGGAGCAGTGGACTAAAGCGCTGTTAAAGTAGCACTTAGCTGCCAGCTGCCTGCAATTACTGCAAGTTCGAATCTCGCCAGGCTCAAGGTTGACTCAGCCTTCCATCCTTCCGAGGTAGGTAAAATGAGGACCCGGATTGTGGGGGCAATAAGCTGACTTTGTATAATAAAGAACACCCCTTAGGGGGGGCCGAAAGCCCTACTAAGCAGGTATATCCTATATACAAAAGTATGAAGGCTATTGCTTAATGCATTGTAAGCCGCCCTGAGTCTCCGGAGTAAGGGCGGCATATAAATTGAACCAAGAAATAAACAATAAATAAATAAATAAGTTGAGGACTACCTATATAGGACTACAACCAATTGGCTTTTTTTGTGTGTGTGTGCTTGACTTTTAGGCTATGAAAACTTTCCACTTTTCTAATCAAATAGCCCCAGTTTTTAGTATCATTCCGTACAAGCTGTAATTATCACTGAAGGGATATTTATCTTCACAGCATGGGCACCGAGACAAATGCTAAAGTTTAAAATGCAAAAAAAAATTTAAAAAATGTTAAGCTAAGGGCACTTTTGATAAGACAAGCCTGATAAATTGAGCGGTAAACTCCTAGAGAATCAATCCGAATAGAGCTGGACTTCTAGTCCAGCCGCCTGTTCAAGCGGGAGACCCTATACCATTTCATTATTTTTTTTTTTGTTAAATATGTTTTATTGTTTTATATCACATATTCCATATCTATGTTGAACGGTGTGTTTTCTAGGTGTCCAAAGTGTTAACATGTAAACATCACCATCATCAGAATCATTATAATCATATATACGTAAACATAGCACCTTTGTACCTGAAAAAGAAGCCATGGGTGGAAACTCATCAAGGAGAGAAGCAACCTAGAACTAAGGAGAAATTTCCTGACCATTAGAACAATTAACCAGTGGAACAACTTGCTTCCAGAAATTGTGAATGCTTCAACTCTGGAAGTCTTTAAGAAGATGTTGGATAACCATTTGTCTGAAGTAGTGTAGGGTTTCCTGTCTAAGCAGGGGGTTGGACTAGAAGACCTCCAAGGTCCCTTCCAACTCTGGTATTCTATTCCTGTGATGACGAACCAATGGCACGCACGCCACAGAGCCATATCTGTGGGCACACAAGCTTTGCCCTAGGTCAGCTCCAGCGTGCATGTGCGTGTTGGCCAGCTAATTTTCAGGCCTTCTGGGCCTACTGGAAGTCAGGAAACAAGCAGTTTCTGGCCTCCAGAGGGCCTCCGGGGAGGTGGGGAAGGGTGTTTTTGCCCTCCCCAGGCTCCAAGAAAGCCTCTGGATCCTTGGGAGCGTGAAAAATGGGCCTACCGGGCCCACCGGTAACCTTTTTGCCGTCATGTGCCAAAAGCGGGGGGAGTGGGGAGTCATGCGTGCATGTGCAGGGTGCAGTGGGGTCATTGAATTATGGGTGTGGGCACACACGTGTGTGAATCCCCCCCCTCACAACCCCCACTAGACAGGTGCCTGTCTAGTCTCTCCTTATAAACCTCCAGTGATGGAGCACCCACAGCTTCTGAAGGCAACTTCTGTTCCATTGGTCAATTGTCTTCACTGTTAAGCGGTTTCTCCTTAATTCCAGGTTTGAAATTTTGATTTAGAATAACTTTATTGTCACTTTGAATGTACACTAATCGGCATACATTAAAGTGAAAATTCATTGCATACAGCTCGCCACCTCCAATATACCCTACATTAACATGACAAATAAACAAATAACAAATTATGCATATAACCGCATACCTGTATATATTATATGACACAGAGAAGCAACGCGGTCTAGTTCGGAATCGGAAGAATAGAATAGAATAGAATAGAATAGAATAGAATAGAATAGAATAGAATAGAATAGAATAGAATAGAATAGAATAGAATAGAATAGAATAGAATAGAATAGAATGGGGCGGGGCAGAACAGAACAGAACAGAACAGAACAGAACAGAACAGAACAGAACAGAACAGAACAGAACAGAATAATAACATTATTGTCACTTTGAATTAGACTAATCGGCATACATTAAAACGAAATTTTGTTGCATACAGCTCTCAAAGGGTCACCACCTCCAATATACACTACATAGGCGTGACAAAATAAATAAATAAATACAAAATTATGCATATACCCACATATATTATATAACACAGAGAAACAACACTGCCTAGTTTGGATGTATACATATACATGGCGAGAAAAATGAATCTTGTGAGTTTACCAGACGGATGGCCTAGGGAACAAAGCTGTTACAGAATCTGGTAATCCTGCTAGAAATACTTTGAAACCTCTTCCCAGAGGGGAGCAACAGAAACAGACCGTAAAGTGGGTGTGTGGGGTCTCTAACAATGCTTTCAGCTCTAAGAACACAGTACTTATAAACAGTATCCTGAATAAAAGGAAGCAAGCTTCCTATAATCTTCTCCACTGTCCTCACTGCTCTCTGTATGGACTTTCTATTTGTTGCACTGCTGCCATCAAACCAAACAGGATGCAGTTTGTTAAAACGCTCTCAAACATGTCTCTGTAAAAAAAAAAAATGCTTCTCTTCTTGATTAGTTCCTATCCATTCTTTCTTGTCTTGCCTTCTGGTGCTTTGGAGAACCAGTTGACCCCCTCTTCTTTGAGGCAGCCCCTCAAATACTGGAACACTGCTATCATGCCCCCCCACTCCTCCTTTTCTCTAGATTAGCCATACCCAGTTCCTGCAACCGTTCTTCATGTGTTTTAGGAGTTGAGAAACAACGCTGGACCTTCCCTTGAAATCAATTTGTGACCCTTTTTAAGCGAAAGAGATTTCATAAAATGATGGTGCCTTCTAAAAAAAGGCTGCCCTGGCAGACTTCCCTGTCTTAAATAATAATTTTTTTAAAAAAAATAAGCATCGGGATGGTTTTTATGAAGGTGCTTTTCACACCTTGTAGCTTTCCAGAAATAGAGAGATAACAATTTTGAAACAGAAGCAGAACATGGCTGTTTTGAGCGGTAATAGTCAACATAACAATTAGTTTGGTGCAGCGACAGGAAAGGTGGAGGACAGGATGGTGTTTTTTGGAGTCTGCTACTTATAGCACGGGAAAAAAAAAAGGCTAGTGAAGCCATCCGAAGGGAAGCAATGCCACACAGCAGCTGATGCAGGAATAGCAGCCGTGAAAATCAAGCCATTATCAGCCGAGGAAAAGCTTCTCCCAGTCATCGCCTTTATTTAGCTTTCAGCTTTTGGAACACGGAATCTTAGAAATGTCATCTTCTGCGTCTCTCTTAGGACCAGGAAGTGACCCATGTGCCACTTCTAAAATCATGGTGCATCGCGAGCGGTGTTTGCAAAATTCAACATACACGTTTCCCCTACGGCTCATTTTATTTCAGAATAAGCTTCCAAATTGCCTTCGGAAGTTGGGGTGCCCCATCACTGGATGGCTTTGGCAGATGAAAGATTAACAGAGTTGAAAGGGACCTTGTAGGTCATCTAGTCCAACCCCCCTACCCAAGCAGGAGACCCTACACCATTTCTGACAGATGGCAGTCCAGTCTCTTCTTGAAAGCTTCCAATGATGAAGCTCCCAAAATTTCTGAAGGCAACTTCTGTTCCATTGTTTGGTTGTTCTCACTATCAGAAAATTTCTCGTTATTTCCAGGTTGAATCTCCCCTTGTTCAGTTTCTTTCCATTATTCCTTGTCTGGCCTTTGGGTGCCTTGGAAAATAGGTGCTTTTACATGCTTTTAAGAAGAGACTGGACACCCATTGGTCAGAAATAGCATAGGTCTCCTGTGTGAGTAGGGGGTTGGACTAGATGATTTGCAAGGCCTCTTCCAACTCTGTTACTATTGTCTAGATATTGAAGAGTAGATATTCTCCATTACTCCATCCACCCATCCCTCCTTCTCTCCCTCCTCTACCCATCCACCCATCCATCCATCCATCCATCCATCCATCCCTAAGCAGGAGATTGGACTAGAAGACCTTCAAGGTCCTTTCCAACCCTGTTATTCCATTCCATTTCATTCCATTCCATTCCATTCCGTTCCGTTCCGTTCCGTTCCGTTCCGTTCCGTCCCGTCCCGTCCCGTCCCGTCCCGTCCCATCCCATCCCATCCCATCCCATCCCATCCCATCCCATCCCATCCCATCCCATCCTATCCTATCCTATCCTATCCTATCCTATTCTATTTTAAATGAAGAAATAAATAAAACCAAGCACATGTTCTCCTAAGGTTGTTTAGAGGACAAACACACAATCCCCAGAAGGACACCATTGGTATGAGGACACAACAAAAAAGTTAATTGTGTGGTTGTCTCCTGCCAAAAACTGGTCCATGCTTCTTTTCATTGTAGTTATTTATGAAACTCTATTCCAGGGTTACTTCTGTCAAAGGTGAGGATGGATGCCTAGACAGGAGTTTTTCTACAGTGACGGGCCTTGAGGAAATAAATTTCCTGTAGAGCCCCATTCCTTTTCTGATTGATTTCAGTTGGTTCACGTGAACAACGTTGTTGATTCCTAAGTGTCATGAATCAACATTTTCTCCAATTGTGTATGACTACGGTGCATCCTTAATCTGGTCCCTGGTTGAGAACAGTTCGCTTGTTCCATTTTTGAAGTGAGTTGAGGTGAGATTTAAAGCAAGTTCTTTTTTATTTGTTTATTTATTTACATAGCAGAACCTTCTGCATATTGATTCAGAAATAAGACCTCAGCTGAATGCATCCTGTTGTAGGTCAAGGACTACCTATAATAGGCTGGAGGCTTCCAAGAATCACAATGGCTAATCCCTGAATAGATTAGAATAGAATAGAATAGAATAGAATAGAATAGAATAGAATAGAATAGAATAGAATAGAATAGAATAGAGTAGAGTAGAGTAGAGTAGAGTAGAGTAGAGTAGAGTAGAGTAGAGTAGAGTAGAGCAGAGCAGAGCAGAGCAGAGCAGAGCAGAGCAGAGCAGAGCAGAACAGGTAGAGTAGAGTAGAGTAGAGTAGAGTAGAGTAGAGTAGAGTAGAGTAGGGGAGGGGAGGGGAGGGGAGGGGAGGGTAAGGTAGGGTAGGGTAGGGTAGGGTAGGGTAGGGTAGGGTAGAGTAGAATAGAATAGAATAGAATAGAATAGAATAGAATAGAATAGAATAGAATAGAATAGAATAGAATAGAATAGAATAGAATAGAATAGAATAGAATAGAATAGAATAGAATAGGTAGAGCAGAGCAGAGCAGAAGAGAACAGAACAGAGCAGACAGAGTAGAGTAGAGTAGAGTAGAGTAGAGTAGAGTAGAGTAGAGTAGAGTAGAGTAGAGTAGAGTAGGGTAGGGTAGGGTAGGGTAGGGTAGGGTAGGGTAGGGTAGCTTAGGGTAGGGTAGAATAGAATAGGTAGAGCAGAGCAGAGCAGAGCAGAACAGAAGAGAACAGAACAGAACAGAGCAGATAGAGTAGAGTAGGGTAGAGTAGAGTAGGGTAGGGTAGGGTAGGGTAGGGTAGAATAGGTAGAGTAGAGCAGAGTAAAGCAGAACAGAAGAGAACAGAACAGAGCAGATAGAGTAGAGTAGAGTAGAGTAGAGTAGAGTAGAGTAGAGTAGAGTAGGGTAGGGTAGGGTAGGGTAGGGTAGGGTAGGGTAGGGTAGGGTAGAATAGAATAGAATAGGTAGAGCAGAGCAGAGCAGAGCAGAGCAGAGCAGAGCAGAGCAGAGCAGAACAGAAGAGAACAGAACAGAGCAGATAGAGTAGAGTAGAGTAGAGTAGAGTAGAGTAGAGTAGAGTAGAGTAGAGTAGAGTAGAATAGAATAGAATAGAATAGAATAGAATAGAATAGAATAGAATAGAATAGAATAGAATAGAATAGAATAGAATAGAGTAGGGTAGGGTAGGGTAGGGTAGGGTAGGGTAGGGTAGGTAGGGTAGGGTAGGGTAGGGTAGGGTAGGGTAGAATGGAATAGAATAGGTAGAGCAGAGCAGAGCAGAACAGAACAGAGCAGATAGAGTAGAGCAGAGCAGAGCAGAGCAGAGCAGAGCAGAGCAGAGCAGAGCAGAGATGGAAGGGACCTTGGAGGTCTTCTAGTCCAGCCCCCTGCCTAAGCAGGAGAACCTAAACCCATGATGGTGAACTTATAGCATGTAAGGCATGCCCTCTTTCTGGGCATGTGAGCCATTGCCGTAGTTCAGCTCCACCATACATGTGCCTATGCCTCCTGCAGGCCAGCTGGTCATCAGATCTCTAGCACATATGTGCGGGGGCAGGGCGCATGCAGGGAACATGTGTATATGCATGGGGGCAGGGCACATGCAGGGGGCTGTGCACGCATTGCATTTTTGGGGGTTTGGGGTTGCTTTGGGCACTCACTCTGGAAAAGGCTAACCATCACTGACCTATATCATCTCAGACAAGTGACTGTCCAGTCTCTTCTTAAAAACCTCTGGTGATGGAGCGCCCACCATTTCTGGAGGCAAGCTGTTCTACTGGTTAATTGTCCTCACCTTCCTAGTATTTATGGGAGTTTCAATGACAAATTGAAACACCCAAATACATTTTGTTCCATTTTCTTTTTCTTTCCCTTGCTTAACAGGTTGTGTGAACTCAACTCTAGTCCAACCACTTGGGCAAGGCTACCTCCTTAGCCACGGTGACGCAGTGATTAGAGTGCAATACTGCGAGCTACTTCTGCTGATCATCGGATGCCAGCAGTTCGGCAGATCAAATCTCACCAGACTCAAGGTTGACCCATCCTTCCACCCTTCCAAGGTCAGTAAAATGAGGACCCAGATTGTTGGAGGCAATACGCTGACTTTGTAAAACCACTTAGAGAAGGCCGTAAAGCACTGTGAAGCGGCATATAATTCTATTCTATTCTATTCTATTTTATCTAATGCCATAAAACAGGAGTGTCAAACTCTAGGCCCACGGGCTGGAGGTGGCCCGCGGGGTGCTTAGATCAGGCCCGTGGGACTACCCTGGAAATAGAGAAGGTCTGGCCTGTGATGTCTCTGCCAGAAAAAACGGAGCTTGGGAGGGCCGCGTGTGGCCCTCCCGAGCTCCATTTTCATTGGCAGAGGGTTGCAGAAGGCCGTCGCAGCTGAGAACGGAGCTTGGGAGCCCGTTTTTGCTGGCACAGCGCTTGGGACACCACAGGCGCCCCTGACATGAGTGACATTGAGCTGGCCACGCCCACCCTGGCCACACCCACCCCGTCCTCCAAGGTCAAATTCAACCCTAATGCGTCCCTCAATGAAATCAAGTTTGACACCCCTGCCATAGAACGTAGAATAATAGAGTTGGAAGGGACCTCAGAGCCGGGATGAAATGTAAAATTTGTTACTACCGGTTCTGTGGGCGTGGCTTGGTGGTGGTGGTGGGGTAATGTGACTGGGTGAGCATGGCCAACTTTTTTTTTTTTTACTTTTCAAAGCATTTTTTCTACAACCTCTTCAAGAGGTTGCAGAAAAAAATGCTTTGAAAAGCTTCTGCCGATCAGGCAACTCAGCTGGGATCGTCAGAGTCTTTTCAAAGCATATTTTTTACCACCTCTTCAGCCGAAGAGGTTGCAGAAAAAAAATGCTTTGAAAAGCTTCTGCCGATCAGGCAACTCAGCTGGGATCGTCAGAGACAGAAAAAAATGCTTTGAAAAGCCTCTGACGATCCCAACTGAGCCGCGCGATCATCAGAGGCTTTTTTTTTTTTACTTTTAAAAGCATTTTTTTTTTTTTGGTGGAAGAGGTTGTAGAAAAAATGCTTTTAAAAGTTTAAAAAAAACAACCTCTAATGATCATGCGGCTCAGCTGGGCCTGGTGAGCGGGGGTGGCACAGGGATTTTTCTTACCGGTTCTCCGAACCACCCACCGCCATCACTACCGGATCGGGCGATCTGGTCCGAACCAGGAGCATTTCACCCCTGCCTCAGAGGCCTTTTAGTCCAACCCCCGGCATAATCCCCTACATCATTTTAAACAAATGGTTGTCCAGTCTCTTTTTGAAAGCCTTCAATGGTAGAACTTTTGAAGGCAAGCTAATCTATCAATCAATTGCTCTCACTCTTAGGAAATGTCTCAATTACAATGTCTGGACAGCCACCTGTCTGAAACAGTATAGGGTCTCCTACTTGAGCAGGGGGCTGGACTAGAAGACCTCCAAGGTCCCTTCCAACTCTACTCCAATTAAAAATCTATCTTTGTAGTCACTAGGAGTCAGAAATGACTTGATGACACATCATCCATCCATCCATCCATCCATCATGTGGCACAATTAGTAGACCATCTCTCCCTGTATTAAAATTAACCGCTGCAGCATGACAGAATAGAGAAATCAAATTTAGCCAGATCCTTCTCAATCAGTCTCATTGTTCTATAAATGTTAGGTGTCTTTCGCTTTAGTAGTATTTTTTTTTTCAAAAAAAAAAAAAGGAAAAGAAAATGTCAGTTCATCTATACTAGATAACTCTTTGCTGGTATACCTTATTAGCATACATTCAATGTTTGAAAAAAAATGGGGCATCAGGGAAGGAAAATAATTATAATTAATAGGGTCCATTCTTCACAATGTTTGCATTTTTATCTAACCACCCCAGACAGAGGCAATGGGGTTTAAATCTGATTTATACCGTCTCGGGTTACTTCTACAGCAACTAAAAAAAAAAAAAGGTAGAGAAGGAAATTACAGAAGACAGATCTTTCTTTTTTTAAATATATATATATATATATATCTTTCTTCTGTCAAAGAGACATCCCCCACCTCTCATTTTGCCCAAACATCTGAAGATTCCCATTCAAAAGAAAACATTCATTTTGAATATAATCTCCCTTTGACAGCTCGTGCCAAAATATGCTGAAATACGTCCAAAGCATCTTTTAAAATTAGCAGCACAATGAACAGATATGCCATTGAAATCCGGCGTGATCCAGACTAATGTGGGTAATTTAGAATTCTTCTTGATATCAGTTAATACTTGTGCAGATGAGAGCAAACTCAACTTTTTCCCGCTAGTTCAAGTTGTAGTGGAAACAGAAGAAATGAAAGAACCTCAATGCATCATTGGCCATCATTCTACTGAACGTCAGTTGGGTAGGAGTCCTTGACTTACGACCGTACTGGAGTCTGCCCATTTATAAGGATTTTACATCCGTCTTTGTTAGCGAGACCTGCTCTATTTTATTTTATTTTAATTTTTCATTCTGGTCTGTGACCGTAAAGGAAGACTGACTGATTGCAGAAGTTGTTCAGTGAATGCGTTATGGTCATAAAGCCACTGGCATGCTTTTGAGGCGAACACTGCCGTCGTTAAACGAACCAATTCTTTTCTATGGGCGGTTTTGCTGAAAGCTGGAAGCCAGTGTTATCTTTCACCACAAGTGCCACAAAATGCAGCCAGAATCAGAACAGAATGGGAAGGGACCTTGGAGATCTTCTAGTCCAGCCCCCTACTCAAGCAGGAGATCCTATCCCATTTCAGACAAGTGACGGTCCAAAATTTTCTTAAAAACCTCCAGTGATGGAGCACCCACAGCTTCTGAAGGCAAGCCACGGTTAATTGTCCTCACGGTTAGGAAGTTTCTCCTTCATTCCAGGTTGCTTCTCTCCTTGATTAGTTTCCATCTATTGTTCCTTGTCCTGCCCTTTGGAGAATAATTTGATCCCTTCTTTTTTTGTGGCAGGCCCTCAAATACTGGAAGACTGCTATCACGTCCCCCACTAGTCCTTCTTTTCTCTAGACTGGCCATATCCAAATCTTGCAACCATTCTTCATAGGTCTTAGTCTCCAGGCCTTTAATCAACTTAGTTGCTCTTTTTAGTTGCTATCTCAATTTCCCCCTCTCTATCAGGGGTGGGCTGCTGGGGGGTTCGCAGGGGTTCGGGAGAACCTCTAGCTAAGATTCTGTGCAGTCCGGAGAACCCCCAAATCCCACTCCTGGCTGGGCCCGCCCATCCCTCCCCTCCCCTCTCCTCCCCTCCCAGGAGTCCTCACACGGCCTGTTTTGGATGCAGGTAAGTGCAGGGCATGTGTGGAGGCTCAGGGAGGGAGAAAAACAGGCCTACCGGAGGTTCAGGAAGGGCAGAAATGGGCCTGTTTCAGGCTTCCAGAGGGCCTCCAGAGCTTGAGGAGGCTGTTTCACTTTCCTGGAGGCTTGAGGAAAGCCTCTGGTGCCTGGGGAGGGCAAAAACAGCCCCCCCTCCCAGCTGGGGTGCAGGAGGCCAACTAGGCCACGCCCACCATAGCCACACCCACCAAGCAACTGGGCAGAGAACCCCTTGCTAACATTTTTGAAGCCCACCCCTGTTCCTTATCCCTCAGCAACACTGAAGCCTCAAAATGGCTCCCGTCAGGTCAGCTTCAGGGTTGACAGAAACATTCGGAAACCAACCCACGAGCTTGAAGGGTCATCCTACACCCTTATCCTACACCTGAGCTACATATATTCACCATTTATCCGTCTTTGGATGAACAAACAACATGCTGAGTAGAATAGAATAGAATAGAATAGAATAGAATAGAATAGAATAGAATAGAATAGAATAGAATAGAATAGAATAGAATAGAATAGAATAGAATAGAATTGCTTAACGCATTGTAAGTCTCCGGAGAAGGGCGGCATATAAATCAAATTAAAAAAAAAATAGAATAGAACAGAGCAGAGCAGAGCAGAGCAGAACAGAACAGAACAGAGCAGAACAGAATAGAGATGGAAGGGACCTTGGAGGTCTTCTAGTCCAGCCCCCTGCCTAAGCAGGAGAATCTAAACCCATGATGGTGAACTTATCGCATGTGTTTATGCCATATGGTTATGCCATATAACCTTATGGAGGCTAAGGTTTGAGACCCGAATGCCATGTTGTGGGGTAAGCTCCCGTTCCTTGCTCTCGCTCCTGCCCACCTATTAGTTCAAAAGCATGCAAATGCGAGTAGATTAATAGGTACCACTTCAGTGGGAAGATAACAGTGTTCCGTGTACACATTTTGGCCACATTATCACTGAAACAGGGGTGGGTTCTACTTACCTTTACTGTTCACAACAGGAGCTCGTGTGCGCATGCGCAGATCATCAATTATGATATCCGGGCAGGTGGGCAGGGCCTCACACCGCTTTTACTACTGGTTCTATAGAACCGGACAGAACTGGGAGCAACCCACCACTGCACTGAAAATGTATTTGGACAACATTGGCTCCCCCAACCAAGAAATGGAGATGAACATTTTACCACAGAATTGGATACAATTGGAACAGGGAAAGTTATTTTTCAAAAATAGTAGACGAATCCACTGTATCTGAAATAGTTCAGATAAGGTGGTTTCTTTTAATCTTACCTCACTTTACAATATCCATAGTATTATCTCAGTTCCATCAAGGTACATCATTTGTGTAATGATGCCATTATGCAAATAATATACTTTTGGGTTTAATGGACTTTTGGGAATAACAGACACATTCTCTATCCAAACGGTCCATTAAAGCAAGATTTGTATCATATTAACAGCATTACTGGTAGCAGAGTCTGTCCGGATTTTTAAATTGCAAGTTCTTGATTTTTTATTTTATTTTATTTTATTTTTAACTTGAAGATGTTGGAGGTGAAATATACGATGGATTCAGAAAGTATTCAGACCACCTTCACTTTTTTCAATTATTTATGCTGGAATGTTGGTTCTTTCCTCCTCCTCCTCCTCCTCCTCCTCCTCCTCCTCCTCCTCCTCCTCCTCCTCCTCCTCCTCCTCCTCCTCCTCCTCCTCCTCCTCCTCCTCCTCCTCCTCCTCTTCTTCTTCTTCTTCTTCTTCTTCTTCTTCTTCTTCTTCTTCTTCTTCTTCTTCTTCTTCTTCTTCTTCTTCTTCTTCTTCTTCTCATTCTTTCCTCTTCTTCTTCTCTTCCTCTTCCTCCTCCTCCTCCCCTTCCTTCCTTCCTTCCTTCCTTCCTCTCCACTACCAGTTCTCCAGAACCTGTCAGAACCTGCTGGATTTCACCCCTGGGTGAAGCCAGTGGTGGCTTGCCCCCAGTTCGCACTGGTTCTATAGAACTGGTAGTAAAACCGGTGGGAGGCTCCACCCACCAACCCCGATGTCATAAAAATGCTTCTGCACATGCAGCCTCATTGCAAACCGGTAGTAAAGGTAAGTAGAACCCACCCCTGGGTGAAGCTGAGCTGGGCCACGGCTCACGTGCCAGCAGAGAGGGCTCTCTCACATGTGCCATAGGTTTTCCATCACGGTTCTATGGTTTTCTTCTAAAGATCTGCATCTCCCTCCCTCTCTCTCTCTCTCTCTTTCTCTCTCCCTCTCTCTCCCTCTCTCTCCTCCCTGGTGTTTAGAGACATACTAGCTGCAAATACGGAGGAGGTTTGGAACTGTTAATGCCTGTTGAGAGACAAAGTATCTGCAGATTTATAAACTCCTCTTCTCATTGTCTCCATCAGATCTTACTTCCAAACTGGCAGAAATAAAACCCGTTCGTTTCAATCGTTTCTCATTCCGAATTTTCGTTTTGTCAAAGCGTTACTCGTATGCTACGATTTCCATTCATTTTTCCCATGGGAGATGGCTTTTGTTGTAGTTTGGACGATTCAAAAAAAAAAAAAATTTCCCCCTTTTACGCACACACACACACATATACGCACACACAAACACACACAGGCACTTGGACCCGTTCTCGAGTTGGTGGTTGTTTTATTGCCTATAATAATAAACAAATGCTTACTTTTGCGAATATCCTCAGGGAAAATTCATTACAAAGAAGGGGGAAAAAAGGGAAAGGAGAAAAAAAATACGCCAGGAATGAAAACGCCAAGAGAGAAATGGTTATTACTACTTTGCGTTTTTGGGCCATATAATATGCAGAATTTAATTTGGCTGCATAACAGTTTGCGCTCACACACACACACACACACACACACACACACACACACATACACAGAAGGCCGCACAAATGCACACACAAATGAAGCAAATCAGAGGGAGAACTCAAAAGCCGCTCTCATTTGTAACAATATTTCAATTATTATTGTTAGAATTATTTTATTGAACTGGTTTAGCCTTCATAACTGGGCCTTCCTTCCTTCCTTCCTTCCTTCCTTCCTTCCTTCCTTCCTTCCTTCCTTCCTTCCTTCCTTCCTTCCTTCCTTTTTCTTTTTCTTTTTCTTTTTCTTTTTCTTTTTCTTTTTCTTTCTTTCTTCTCATCTTCCTTCTTTCTCTTTCCATCCCTCCCTCCCTCTCTCCCTTCTCTTTCCTTCTTCTTTCTTTTTTCTTTTTCTTTCTTACCTTCCTTCTTTCTCTTCCTTCCTTCTTTCTCTTCCTTCCTTCCTTCTTTTTCTTCCTTCTTTCATTTCCTTCCTTACTCCTTTCCTTTCCTTTTCTTCCTTGCTTCCTTGCTTCCTTGCTTTTTCTTTCTTCTTACCTTCCTTCCTCCTTTCTCTTTCCCTCCCTCCCTCCTTCCCTTCCTTCCTACCTTCTCTTTCTTTTTCTTTTTCTTTTTCTTTCTTCTTATCTTCCTTCTTTCTCTTCCTTCCTTCCTTCTCTTTCTTTCTTTCTTCTTTCTTCTTTTTCTTCCCTTCTCCCTCCCTTTTCTTTCTTTCTTTCTTTCTTTCTTTCTTTCTTTCTTTCTTTCTTTCTTTCTTTCTTTCTTTCTTTCTTTCTTTCTTCTTACCTTCCTTCCTTCTTTTCTTCTCTTTCTTCTTTCTCTTCCTTCTTTCCTTTTCTTTCTTTCTTTCTTTCTTTCTTTCTTTTTTACTTTTCGAGTACAAATACGGAATGGAAGTTTGATTTTCTCATTTGTAAAGTGAGGAGGAGGCAAATGTAAAATACATTATTTATGGTATGCTGCAGCTACAACTGTTGACTCCCATTGAGAACTGGTTAAGAAAGTAAATAAATAAATAAATAAATAAATAAATAAATAAATAAATAAATAAATAAATAAATAAATAAATAATAAGACATTGGCTCAAATGGAGAATCTGTGATTTATTCAAGATTTGGCAGTTAAAGTCGGAGAAGAGTAGAGGTACAGCTTGTGTGATGATAGAGGGAATAGAAGAGGAACTCATCAAATTTGCAAGAGATATTCAGCTGGCAGGAAGAGCCAACGCCCTGCCTAGATGATAGTCACAAGATCCAGATGAATCTTGACAGACTTAAACACTGGACTCTGCCTAACAAAATGAAATTCAACGTAGAGGAAAGTACAGTCTTACAGTTACAGCGGGGCAAAGAAGTATTTAGTCAGCCACCAATTGTGCAAGTTCTCCCACTTTAAAAGATGAGAGAGGCCCTTAATTGACATCATAGGTAGACCTCAACTATGAGAGACAAAATGAGAAAACAAATCCGGACAATCACATTGTCTGATTTGGAAAGAATTTATTTGAAAATTATGGTGGAAAATAAGTATTTGGTCAATATCAAAAGTTCATCTCAATACTTTGTTATATATCCTTTGTTGGCAATGACAGAGGTCAAACCTTTTCTGTAAGTCTTCACAAGGTTGGCACACACTGTTGCTGGTATGTTGACCCATTCCTCCATGCAGCTCTCCTCTAAAGCAGTGATGTTTTGGGGTTGTCGCTGGGCAACACAGACTTTCAACTCTCTCCAAAGGTTTTCTATGGGGTTGAGATCTGGAGACTGGCTAGGCCACTCCAGGACCTTGAAATGCTTCTTACGAAGCCACTCTTTCATTGCCCGGGCAGTGTGTTTGGGATCACTGTCATGCTGAAAGACCCAGCCATGTTTCATCTTCAATGCCCTTGCTGATGGAAGGAGGTTTGCACTCAAAATCTCACGATACATGGCCCCATTCATTCTTTCCTGTACACGGATCAGTCGTCCTGGTGCCTTTGCAGAGAAACAGCCCCAAAGCATGATGTTGCCATCCTCATGCTTCACAGTAGGCATGGTGTTCTTTGGATGCAACTCAGCATTCTTTCTCCTCCAAACACGACGAGTTGTGTTTCTACCAAACAATTCTATTTTGGTTTCATCTGACCATATGACATTCTCCCAATCCTCTTCTGGATCATCCAAATGCTCTCTAGCAAACTTCAGACGGGCCTGGACATGTACTGGCTTAAGCAGGGGGACACGTCTGGCACTGCAGAATCTGAGTCCCTGGAGGGGTAGTGTGTTACTGATGGTAGCCTTTGTTACGTTGGTCCCAGCTCTCTGCAGGTCATTCACTAGGTCCCCCCATGTGGTTCTGGGATTTTTGCTCATCGTTCTTGTGATCATTTTGACCCCACAGGGTGAGATCTTGCATGGAGCCCCAGATCGAGGGAAATTATCAGTGGTCTTGTACGTCTTCCATTTTCTAATTATTGCTCCCACAGTTGATTTCTTCACACCAAGCTGCTTGCCTATTGCAGATTTAGTCTTCCCAGCCTGGTGCAGGTCTACGATTTTGTTTCTGGTGTCCTTTGTCAGCTTTTTGGTCTTCACCATAGTGGAGTTTGGAGTGTGACTGTTTGAGGTTGTGGACATGTGTCTTTTATACTGATAACAAGTTCAAACAGGTGTCATTAATACAGGTAATGAGTCGAGGACGGAGGATCCTCTTAAAGAAGAAGTTACAGGTCTGTGAGAGCCAGAAATCTTGCTTGTTTGTAGGTGACCAAATACTTATTTTCCACCATAATTTGCAAATAAATTCTTTCCAAATCAGACAATGTGATTGTCTGGATTTGTTTTCTCATTTTGTCTCTCATAGTTGAGATCGACCTATGATGTCAATTACAGGCCTCTCTCATCTTTTTAAGTGGGAGAACTTGCACAATTGGTGGCTGACTAAATACTCTTTTTGCCCCACTGTAGGCAAGAAAAACCAAAAGTACACATATAGATTGGGAGAAACCAGGCTTAATACCGAGTTTTCCCGAAAATAATACCCTGTCTTATATTTTTTTTAACTCTGAAATAAGAGCTTGGCCTTACTGCCATGTTCTCAAAAGTCCGATTGGGCTTATTATCAGGGGATGTCTCATATTGGGGGAAACAGGGTAGCAATAACGGTGAGAGAGATCTTGGAGTCCTAGTGGATAATCAATGAAATATGAGCTAGCAGTGTGCGGCTGCAGCCAAAAAAGCCAATGCAATCCTAAATTGCATTAACACAGAGATTGAATCAAGATCGTGTGAAGTACTAGTATTGCTCTATAAAGCTTTAGTCAGGCACACCTGGAATCCTGCATCCAATTTTGGTCACCACACTATAAAAAAGAGATGGAGACTCTGGAAAGAATGCAGAGAAGAGCAACAAAGATGATTAGGAGCTTGAGGATAAAACATATGAAGAACAGTTGCAGGAACTGGGCATGTCTAGTTTAATGAAGAGAAAGACCAAGGGTGACATGATAGCAGTTTTCCAACATTTGAGAAGCTGTCACAGAGAAGAGGGAGTCAAGCTATTCTCCAAAGCACCCAAAGCCCAGACAAGGAACAACAGAAATTCTTCAAGGAGAGATTTAACCTAGAAAGAAGAAGAATTTTTCTGACAGTAAGAACAAGCAACCAATGGAATTGGTTGGTCTTCAGAAGTTGTGGGTGTTTCCTCACTGGAGGCTTTCAAGAAGAGTCTGGATAGCCACTTGTCAGAAATCGTATAGGGCCATGATGGCGAACTTATGGCACGGGTACCACAGGTGACACGCGGAGCCATATTGGTGGGCACGCGAGTGTTGCCCTAGCTCAGCTCCAGCGCGCATGCGCACGCCAGCCAACTGATTTTCAGGCCTTCCGGTCCCACCGGAAGTCAGGAACCTGGCTGTTTACGGCCTCCGGAAGGCCTCCAGGGGGATGGGGAAGGCTGTTTTTTCCCTCCCCAGGCTCCTAGAAAGGCTCTGCAGCCTGGGGAGGGGAGAAAATGGGCCTACCAGGCCCACCATGCCATCGCGTACCAAAATCAGGGGGAAGTGTGGGGGGAGGTCACATGTGCATGCGCGGGAGGGTGCGGTGCATTGAATTATGGATGTGGGCACCCATACCCATGACCGCCCTGCTCCCCCCGCTTTTGGCACGCGACGGCAAAAAGGTTAGCCATCACTGGTATAGGGTCTCCTGCTTGAGCAGATGTTAAGTTAGTAACTCAGTTGTGTCGTGAATCTGGCTTTTCCATTGACTTTGCTTGTTAGAATTATCTTCATTTCAAAAGAACACAGGGTGGAAAATACATTCTGTTAAACACAACCTCTCCAGTGGTGGGATTCAAAAAATTTTACTACTAGATCTGTGGGCGTGGCTTGGTGGGCGTGGCAGAGGATAGAATCTCCATTCCCTCCCCACTCCAGGGGAAGGATACTGCTAAATCCCCATTTCCTTCCGATCAGCTGGGACTCGGGAGGCAGAGAATAGATGGGGGCGGGGCCAGTCAGAGATGGTATTTACCAGTTTTCCGAACTATTTAAAATTTCCGCTACTGGTTCTCCAGAACTGGCCAGAACCTGCTGAATACCACCTCTGAACCTCTTAAAGGTGTACAAAGTTGAAACATGATACAGATAGTCCTTGACTTATGACCATTTGTTTAACAACTGTTGGAGGTATCTACTTACCATCCCTCCCTTCCTCTCTCCTCTCTCTCTCTCTCTCTCTCTCTCTCTCTCTCTCTCTCTCTCTCTCTCTCTCTCTCTCTCTCTCCAGCCATTCTTCTACTCTCCTTGTATTATCTATCTATCATCTATCTATCTATCTATCTATCTATCTATCTATCTATCTATCTATCTATCTATCTATCTATCTATCTATCTATCTATCATCTATCTCCATATCTATCTATCTCTCATCTATCTATCTCCATACCTACCTATCTATCCTATCTATCCTATCTATCTATCTATCTATCTATCTATCTATCTATCTATCTATCTATCTATCTATCTATCTATCTATCTATCACCTATCTAAACCATCTCTCTCTTTATCATATCTCTCCTATCTATCTATCTATCTATCTATCTATCTATCTATCTATCTATCCATCCATCCATCCATCCATCCATCCATCCATCCATCCATCCATCCATCCATCCATCCATCCATCCATCCATCTATCTATCTATCTATCTATCTATCTATCTATCTATCTATCTATCTATCTATCTATCTATCATCTATCCATCTATCTATCATCTATCTCTTATCTAAACCATCTCTCTCTCTTTATCATCTCTCTCTCTCTATCTATCTATCTATCTATCCCATATCTCCCTCTCTTTATCATCTCTCTCTACCCACTCATCATCATCTTCTTCTCTCTCGCTCTTATTCTATATCTATCATCTCTCTAAACCATCTCTCTCTCTCTTTATCATCTCTCTCTCTATCCATCCATCATCATCATCTTCTCTCTCGCTCTTATTCTATATCTATCATCAATTTATCTATTTCATCGTAACTCTGTTATTTTCTATCTATCTTCCATCCATCCATCCATCCATCCATCCATCCATCCATCCATCCATCCACACCATTTCTATACTATTTTTAATGCCATTCTTCTAGAGGTAGCAACTTTGAGAATGCAGTGGCAATTCTGTGATAAGAGGTATCAC
Source organism: Coluber constrictor foxii (assembly GCA_038048745.1). Lineage (NCBI taxonomy): Eukaryota > Metazoa > Chordata > Lepidosauria > Squamata > Colubridae > Coluber > Coluber constrictor. The sequence continues at coordinate 193,704 of JAWJVD010000099.1, read as the reverse complement.
AGAATTGTTAGGGATGGGTGGGACTAGGATGAGTGTTTTTAAAAAAAAATTAAGATAGCACCTCCAGCTGCATGGACCTACTCACCCATTTTTACATGTGTGGTCCTGTGTCTTTGTTTACACACACACACACACACACAACACAACACAACACAACACACTGCCCAGGGCCAGGATTTTGTCAAGTTCTAAATTAAAAAGAAAGGCAGGAAATGGAAAGGTTCCGAATTGTTATTTGGCGAATGAAGGACAAATCATTATGACTTGGCTGTTATTGAAATCATAAAATTTCTACATGACAATGCATAGAAAATCAGAGGCAGAGGGAGAACCAACCTATAAACTTTGGCTGTCATTAAATTGCAAAGATTTTACAATAACACCGGATGGACTATTCATGTTTCATCTCCCACCCCTTTTTCCTATTTTCATTCTTAATTGCCTTTTTTATTGTGTATATGTATTTCTTATCACTCAGGGAAACTTGTCATAAAAGGTGGCACCCGGAGAAAGGGGGTATTGATCAGGTGATAAGCAAAAGAGTCAAAACAAAACAAAACAAAATTTCCTAATAAACTTGCGGGTTATAGGAAAAGCTGAGCAATTGCCTTCCTTTTCCTTTGTATTTGTATTTGTATTGGCTGAAAGTTTTGCCCAGTCAGGTTTTCTTACAGCATCTTGGACTGATAATGTCCATTTCATTGTTGCTAAACCCATGTAGAAAGATTTAATTCTGATTGTAATTAATTGGATTTTAATCAGAGTGAATAAAATAAATTTTGTGCAAGATCCTTCCTTCCTTCCCTCCTTTCCTTCCCTCTCTCCATTTTCCTTCCTTCCTTCTTCCACCCTTCTTCCCACTGTTTTTCCTTCTTTCCTTTTCCTCCCTCCTTCCCTCCCTTTTCCTTTCACTCATCCTTCCTCCTCTCTTTTCTTTTCTTAGTTTTCCTTCTTTCCTTCCTCCCTTCCTTCTCCTTTTTCCTTTCACTTTCCTTCCATCCATTCTTCCTTCCTTCCATCCCTCCCATCTTTCCTTCCCTCCCTCTATTTTTCTTTCTTTCTTCCTTCCCTCCTTTCCTTCCCTCCCTCCATTTCCCTTCCTTTCTTCCTTCCTTCTTCCACTCTCCTTCCCATTGTTTTTCCTTCTTTCCTTTTCCTCCCTCCCTCTTTCTTTCCTTCCCCCCTCTCTCCCTCCCTCCCTCCCTTCCATCCATCCTCCCTTCCTTCTTTCCTTCCTTCCCTCCCTTCTTCCCTCCCTCTATTTTCCTTTCTTCCTTTCTTCCTTTCTTCCCTCCTTTCCTTTACTCCCTCCATTTACCTCCCTCCATTTCCCTTCCTTCCTTCCTCCTTCCACCCTCCTTCCCATTGTTTTTCCTTCTTTCCTTTTCCTCCTCCCTTTCTTTCCTTCCTCCTTCTCTCCCTCCCTCCCTTTTCCTTTCTCCCATTCTCCCTCTTCTCTTTTCTTTCCTTAGCTTTCCCTCCTTCCTCTCTTCCTTCCCCTTCCTCCCCTCACTTTCCCTTCCTTCCTTTCCCTTCCTTCCTTCCCTCACTTCTTTCCTTCCCTCCCTCTATTTTCCTCCCTCCCTCCCTCCCTCCCTCTCTCCCTTCCTTCCTTCCTGTTTAGTAAAAGTTTGCTGACCAGATGCATATCTCTAGAGCCTTTTCAATGAGTTATATAGAAACTCATAAACATTGGTGAGTATCCTACACTGGTAAATAATTTCCAACTGAACATGTTGTGTATGAAAATGGCATTTGGCTCCATCCAAAAGACACATCCTAATATGGGAGGCAATTAAATGCACACAGAGAAACAAACATTTTCTTCACGTTATCTCTAAGCAGCAACTGGTAATGAATTGAACGAAGAAATCTGCATGGGAGGGAATTGTCCTTTCAACATCCTAGGAAGAGCAATTAATCTTTAGGATTTCATATTCAAGTTTGCCCAAAAATTCTCTTTTCACTAATCCATATTAAATCCAAATGTGGAAAGTTTCATGTTTTCCAAAATGGTGGTCCAAGGTCTCGACAGATCTGAGAGATGGAGGAAATCTTTCACACAAAATTGTCTGCCATGTTTTACCAGTTAACGACTTCTTCAGCTTCAACCACAATAATACACAAGCAAACAATTGATACAAACTCAAGGTAAACCGCGGCAGACTCGATTGCAGAAAATATGATTTCAGCAACAGAGTGGTCAATACCTGGAATGTTTTACCCGACTCCGTTGTTACAGCCTCAAACCCTCACAGCTTCAACCTTAAACTGTCTACCATGGACCTCACCCCATTCCTAAGAGGTCCGTAAAGGGGACGTGCATAAGCGCACCAGAGTGCCTACCGTCCCTGTCCTACTGTCCCCATTTATCTGTACTTACTTCCTTTGTTATGTTTATATCTAAACGTGCTATCTTGAACATGTTTGACAAACAAAATAAATAAAAATAAATAAATTTTGATATAGATGGCCTCTTTAGCAACAGCACTTAGACATAAACTGGTCCATAGTGTTTTATAGCACTCTCTGAGTAGTCCTACTGTCCCCAATTATTCATATCCATTTCATGTATTCATAATCATGTTTATACTTATAACTGTTATCTAATACATGCTTGACAAATAAAATCAATCAATTAGTCCATCAATTCGTCCATCCATCAATCCATCCATCCATCCATCCATCCCTTGTCTTTCTGATGCAGATGGCCTGCTGAATCCTGTGATGTCGTTGCTCTGCTTGTTGATTTAGTGGTTGGTGTTACCCCTTTGATTTTTTTCCAAGTTCAACCAACTATCATCAATCATACCATCATCATTAGATGATGAAATAGACCCTTTTGGCAAGTTTCTCCAAGGATCAAAGTTCCCCTTGAAGTTTTGATGTCCATCCTTGCTCCTTTTTTGTTATCTCTCTCACCTTCATAGCTAAGAAAGAATGACTGTGAGAAGATGCCTCCAGGGTATTTGTACAGTATGATTTAAGGTCAGGTAGTGTGTGATTTAAGAATGAGTTAGCTGTACATTAAGTTATACCAAGCTGATAACAAGATGGATTTGGAAAGTGATGAGAAATGACAGAGAACACATGTACTTTAAAGCAGATGACAGCAAATTGAAACATTACTATAACTTATTAAAGATTGATTTTTTTTTCTCCAGACACTCCTTGCTATTGTTTGACAAAAACAAATGTTAATGGTAACACAAATAGAAACAACCTAAAGGGATTTGAGTCTCAAAGTTGAGAGTGGAAGATGTCAATGCAGCATCATTTGATCAATATGGGTCACTGATGGCTTGGGTGACCTTGAAGCAACATTCGCAGGCCCTAAATGATGCACCTTAAATTTGTAAAATCGTGGCCTCCTCCACAAATCAAATTATGAACTTCCAGTTTTAACAAGCGCTCTCGATTAAGAAGTGACACGTTTTTGCAACCGGCAATTCAACAGCTGATATTCAAAATGTCACCGAGTTAATAAGGGGCACATCTTCATTTGGCCAGGCTCCCTTTTAGCAGCATTAGACAATGATAATGTTCTGCAAAATAGAACTCTCGTGATTCCAATATTGACAATGTGCATGTGTTACAATTATAGATTTCAGGTGTCTTTGGACCAATCAAGCATTTCAAAATCCAGGGAACTTTGTTCCTTCCATCCATGATAGTGTTTCACCTTAATAAAAATAACAGAGTTGGAGGTCTTCTAATCCAACCTCCTGATCAAGCAAGAGATAACTATATACCATTTCAGACATAGGGCTGTCCAATCTCTTCTTAAAAACCTTCATTATTGGAGACCTCACAACTTCTGGAGGCAAGTTGTTCCACTGATTAATTGTTCTAATTGTCAGGAAATTTCTCCTTTTTTCTAGGTTGGATCTCTCCTTGATTAGTTTCCATCCATTGCTTCTTGTCTTGCCTTCAGGTGCTTTGTAGATTTGATGGAACCCTCCTTCTTTATTGTCTTCTTTATTATCTTATTTGTGGCAGCCCCTTAGAAATTAGTTGCGAAGTCATGTCCGACCATCACGACCCCCATGGACAACTTTCCTCCAGGCATTCCTGTCTTCTACCATCCTCTGGAGTCCATTTAAGCTAACACCTACTTCTTCAGTGATTCGTCCAGACACCTTGTTCTCTGTCGTCCCCTTCTTCTTTTGCCCTCAGTCTTTCCCAGCATTAGGCTCTTCTCCAGTGAGTCCTTCCTTCTCATTAGGTGGCCAAAGTATTTGAGTTTCATCTTCAGGATCTCGCCTTCTAAAGAGCAGTCAGGGTTGATCTCTTCTAGAACTGACCAGTTTGATCGCCTTGCAATCCAAGGAACTCACAAGAATCTTCTCCTACTGTCCAGGGGGTTTCATGGCAAGATACTGGAGTGGGTTGCCATTTCCTTCTCCAGTGGATCACGTTTTGTCAGAGCTCTCTGCTATGACCTGTCCATCTTGGCTGGCTCTGCATGGGATAGCTCATAGCTTCATTGAGCTACGCAAGCCCCTTCACCACAATGAGGCAGTAATCCATGAAGGGGTTCATCCAAGTAGACATACCCAATTCTTGCAAGGGTTCTTCCTATATTTTAGCTTCCACTCCCCAAGTCCAAGGATCTTACAAAATCCACTTTCCATTTACTTCACAAATAAATTCAATGTAGTTCAATATCTCCCATTCAACTTAGTATTAATAGAGAAAAATAAGTTTGCTTCTGGTTTAGATTCCAGACCTAAAGAATACTCAACACAGAATACATCCAATGATATTCTTGTTGATGCCTCACCAGTATTTGAAGCCTCTGAGCTTCAAAACCATCAATCTGGCACTATGGGTCACACCACCCCTGACAGCTCTATACTCCCCATAACTATTTTATATTTGTGAAGGGCCATAAAGCACTCCCAATAATTTATTTCATCATATACCCAGAACTGGGAATGCTCCAATAGGAGAACACTATATTCATTAAAAGGATTGGTGACCTCTCCACCATCAAAATGCCTTAAATCTTCTGACATGTTGGTTTCCCACCCCCAAATTATCAGGAGGTATAAAGGGAAAGGGGGGGAACCCACCCAAGATCTTGCAAGATTTTTTTGTGAAATGTTGTTCACTGATGATCTGAGATGCCAGCATGCTTGTGGATGTTCACTGATATTAAATGAAATTATATAAATGGAATAGAATAGATTTTTTTTTATTGGCCAAGTGTGATTGGACACACAAGGAATTTGGTGCATATGCTCTTAGTGTACATAAAAGAAAAGATACATTTGTGAAGAACCATAAGGTACATCACTTAATGATAGTCATAGGGAACAAATAAGCAACCAAATCATACTAGGAAACAATCAATATAAACTGTAAGGTTACCTATCAACAAACTTACAGTCATACAGTCATAGGTGGGAGGAGATGGGTGATGGGAATGATGAGAAGATTAATAGTAGTGCAGACTTAGTAAATAGTTTGACAGTGTTGAGGGAATTATTTGTTTAGCAGAGTGATGGCATTTGGAAAAAACTGTCCTTGTGTGTAGTTATTCTGGTGTGCAATGCCCTATAGTGGTCGTTTTGAGGATAGGAGTTGAAACAGTTTGTGTCCAGGATGTGAGGGGTCTATAGATATTTTCACAGCCCTCTTCTTGACTCATGCAGTATGCAGGTCCTCAATGGAAGGCAGGTTGGTAGCCATTGTTTTTTCTGCAGTTCTAATTATCCTCTGAAGTCTGTGTCTGTCTTGTTGGGTTGCAGAGCCAAACCAGACAGTTATAGAGGTGCAGATGACAGGCTCAATAATTCCTCTGCATTTATTTATTTATTTATTTATTTCAATTTATATACCGCCCTTCTCCCGAGAGGGGGACTCAGGGCAGTGAACAGCCAAATTAAAACACATATAACAAATATTAAAAAAATTAAAATTAGATTAAATCATTGGCATTCCAAAATAAAGTCTCAAACCCCGTTAAAATACCCAATTTAAAACCCCAGAAATTAGTAATACCAAAAATTTTAAAAACCCCATTAAAATCAATCAAGCAAGACCGGCTTGTTGGAATAAATAAGGCCTTTTGGAAAGCGCGGAGGTCCGGGATCAAATGAATTTCAGGAGGCAGCTCGTTCCATAGGGCGGGTGCCCCCACAGAGAAGGCTCTCCCCTGGGGGCTGCCAGCCAACATTGCTTGGCTGATGGCACCCTGAGAAGGCCCTCTCTGTGTGAGCGTACTGGCTGGTGGGAGGTTATCGGTAGCAGCAGGCGGTCCCGCAAATACCACTGTCCCATGCCATGGAGCGCTTTAAAGGTCAAAACTAACACCTTGAAGCACACCTGGAAGACCACCAGAAGCCAGTGCAGCTCACACAGGAGAGGTGTCACATGGGAGCGCCCTGTCGTCCCATAATCACCCGCACGGGCTGCATACTGGACCAGTTGGAGCCTCCGGGTGCACCCCAAGGGGAGCCCCATGTAGAGAGCGTTACAGTAGTCCAGGCGAGACATGACGATGCATGAGTGACCGTGCACATGGAGTCCCGATCCAGAAAGGGGCGCAACTGGCGCATCAGGCAGCTCCTTGGACAGTTTGAGGTTCCTGAGTTGACGCAGCCTGAATTCTCCACTTCTGCCCTTTCAGTTTTATTTTCCCCTTAATGGTTTCTGCTTTCTGACTTGGAATTAGTTTTGGCTATTCTAAATATATTTATATAATTTCATTTGGGTGAAAGCAATAGATGGTGTGATATCTGCAGCACCGTTGCTATTTCTATTTTAATATAGTGCACGCACAATCTTCCATTAAAAGGAAGAATGCTGAGAACTGGAAACTTGATTGAGTTTAATGAGCAACCCGTGAATTACAGAATTACAGGAAGGAAGACGGATTGCATTAAAAGCAACACCACTCCATTTCAGTTAACCAATGTATACCCAGCTTTCAAGTGGAAGGAGATAACTCAGAGAGTCTCAACTTGCAACCATTCCTTTAGACATTGTTCAAAATTACAAAGTGATTTATGACCATTTTTCACACTTATGACAGTTGCAGCATCCCCAAACTCACATGATCCAATTTGAGACCCCTTGGCAACTGGTTCACATTTATGACGGTTGCAGGTCCCAGGGTTATGTGTGTTCTGTCCCCATCGCACGCACACACACACAAACAGACAGCCAGGGGTTAATGAATCACACAGTCAGGAATTCTTTAAGATAACAGGCTTGGCAGTAAAAACATAAACTGCCTGCCAAAAGATTTTACTCATTAACGGAGGGTTTTTCTCCTCAGTCTGATATATCAAATTAAGTCCACAAAGCAAAGAATTGTCCAAGTCCAGTCCAAAGAAATCCAAAAAGAGCTTCTAACAGGGTTCTAGAAACACGATACGACTTCCAAGCTTTTCAATTTGTCCGCCACAAGGCTGAATAGGCGACACACACCCTTTTATCCCTTGTGGGGTGTGGTCCAGTGACTCAGCTCAATCTCTGGCCCGCCCATGCCTCTTTTTCTGCTGCACACGCTTATCCTTCCGATGCTGTTGGGGATCCAGCCAATACTCATCCCCATCGCTCTCTATCTGCGCCTTCTCCGAAGTGCCTTCCTCCTGGCATATCTCCGCCCATTATGCGGCACTAGGGATTCGAACTGCTGAACTGCTGACCTTTCGAACGACAAGCTCAGCATCTTAGCCAACTGAGCACCACGTCCCTTGGATTTTAACTACCTAACAGCAATTATAAATTGAATGGAATTTCCAGATTTCAGAGTTTTTAATTTTGTTGCTTAAGATCACCCAACTTGATCTGACTTTCTAGGTTTTCTCCTACCTGAGAACTGGCTTCTGCATGGAGACTCTCCTATGAAGTTCTGAAATATTGTTATTGTTTTCAGAGTTCCCAGGAAGTAATAAGATATGTTCCCTGTTGTATCAAAAGTCTGTCATTAATCAGCATAACTAATGAAGACATGAGGCTATTTCTATGCTAATGCAATTGTATTATTAAACTGCAAAACACGTTCTAGGCAAAGGAAGAGATTTTATTGAGAATTAATATGTCTCAAGTATATTATTTTCACCTCTAGGGAAGACTCTCTTCAGGTCTCAAAATTGCAGCGAAA
>JAWJVD010000099.1:152500-185388 GCA_038048745.1 Coluber constrictor foxii | reverse complement strand
TGAAACCAGCTGATATCATCAAGATTAAAAGGAATATAACGTATGAAAAGAAGACCTAGATAACTTTCCTATATTGACTCTACAAAAGAAACTGTTCAAGTTTTGAAGGCTTTAGGAGAAGGGACAAAGGAAAAGAAAATAGAAAAAAGAAAGAGATAAGAGTTCCAGACATAATTTGAAGCATCAAGACTGTTAGAAGTAAAAGGAAGGAATAGAAAGTTGGGCTTTTTGATCAAAGATAAAATAGATATATAGTTAGTGTGCTCATTCTGGAGCCAGATGATAGGTGAATCAGACGGATGGCCACTTTCAAGGATCCCAGATATTATGTGGAGGTTTATCCTAAAGGCGGTTTGAACTAGGCAGAGACCTGCAAAGTTTTATGATCCTTTGAGCAACACGTGAGTAGAAATCCATTAATTTCAAGGTTGGGAAGGGGACATTGTGCTTTGTTTGTCATAGTCTATGCTCGGTGATGGCGAAACCTGTGGCACACATGCCAGAAGTGGCACGCAGCGTCCCTCTGTGGACATGTGAGCCGTTGTTCCAGTTTTACCTCCACTGCGCATGTGTGCGCACCCCCACCAGCCAGCTGGTCTATGGGTCTCTGCCATGCATGCATGGGGGGTGGGGCACTTGCAGGAGGGCTATGTGAACATGTGAGGGGGTGGGCAGTGTGAGGGGGCACATGTGCATGTGTAGGTGTGGGGGCCTGTATGCGCCTGCGTGGGGGGGTTCGTTCATGGGACCACGCGTGCATTGCATTTTGGGGTTCAGGTTACGCACACATTTGCACGTGTGGGCTTTGGGCACATGGTCTGGAAAAGGTTAGCCATACTTGGTCTATGGATTGTTCTCCACTTCTCCACTCACCCTAAATATCAACTTCTCCCATGGCCTTGGAGAATCCCTCATGGAACAGAACAGTTTCCTGAGCCTGGGAAACTTTTTCCTCTAGGTACTGAGCAGTAAGACAGAAAGAGAATACTCTGGCTGAAGCCTGGGTTTTAGAAATCACACTACCAGGCTCTTATATTGTGGTGTTTCTGCCATTGGACGTAAAGTGGGAGATATTGTGGTGTGCTAGCATGATTTTCACAGCCAATCTCCCACTAATCAGGGAGAAAATTTGAAAGACAATCAAGGAGTCCATCAACCTTGCCATTTTTAAAAATAAAATGAGGGCCAGTTTGGTGTGTGAGAGAGAGGAGAGAGAGAGAGAGAGAGAGAGGGAGGGAGGGAGGGAGGGAGGGAGGGAGGGAGAGAGAGAGGAGACCCTATGCCATTTCAGACTAGTGGCTGTCTAGCCTCTCTTAAAACCTCCAGTGATGAAGCACCCACAACTTCTGGTGGCAAGCTGTTCCACTGGCTAATTGTCCTCCCGGTTAGGAAGTTTCCCTTAATTCCAGGTTGCTTCTTACCTAGATTAGTTCCATCCATTGTTTCCCTGTCCTGCCTTCTGGTGCTTTGGAAAATAAAGTAACCCCCACTTCTTTGTAGCGGCCCTGAAAGGGCCCTTGACTAGGGCCCTTGAAGCACCCTAGTCCTTCTTTTCTCTAGACTAAGGAACAGGCCACAAGTTTGTCAAGATCTTGTTGGATCCTGAGATTATCTTCTGAGGTGTTGGCTATTCTGCCAGCTTACTCGCATTTGCAATTTGATGAGTTTCCCTTCTATTCCCTCTTCTAAGTCACTCATGAAGATATTGAAGAGTACTGGGCCTAAGAGGGAACTTGTGGTACCCCATTGCTTTACTTCCACTATGTAGATGTAGTATTATTAAAGACTACTCGTTGAGTATGGTTTGTCAGCCAGTTGCAAATCCATCTAGGAGTGATGCTGTCTATCTCACATTTGTCTGGCTTATGAAGAAATAGGTTGTGGTCTATTTATCAAATGCCTTACTGCAATCTCTGATCTTCTGTAGGGTTTCCTTCTTTCTTCTTTCTTTCTTTCTTTCTTTCTTTCTTTCTTTCTTTCTTTCTTTCTTTCTTTCTTTCTTTCTTTCTTTCTTCTTTCTTCTTTCTTTCTCCCTCCCTTCCCCCCTCTCCCTCCTTCCCTCCTTTTCTTTCTTTCTTTCTATCTTTCTTTCTTTCTTTCTTTCTTTCTTTCTTTCTTTCTTTTTCTTTCTTCTTCTCTCTCCCTCCCTCCCTCCTCCCTCCCTCCCTCCCTTCCCTCCCTCCCTCCCTCCCTTCTTTCTTTCTTTCTTTCATTCTTTCTTTCTTTCTTTCTTCTTTCTTTCTTTCTTTCTTTCTTTCTGGGTTCAGACAGTGCCATTGAGAACTTTTCATGTGTCTCCTTGACAGATACAAACATGATTCCCATTCAGTCTTTTCCTGAATGGGGCAAAAAAAAAAAATTAAAGGAGAATTCCAGCCTTGGAAGATTGCCTGGATTCTAAACGAACCATCTGTATGGGAATGCTATACGTTTCGGTAATGAAGCAAAATACAAGGTTAAGTATTGGAAACTCATAGCAAGTTCATCGGCACAGCTCTTTGATGGTTTGTACTGCTTCCATAAAGATAAGGGCTATATTGTTGGTGGGGAATAAAAAAAAAATAACGATTAAATCCCAGCCCGTGGTCTCACAGATAATTATTTCTTATTCACATGTAAATTCTTCAGCACTGATCCTTCAGACAGATCCTCACAGGAGGCAGGACTCGGTTTGCTGATGGAGTTGAAATGTTCTCCTTTCAGATAGAATCTCCTAACAGGTTTTAAGAACAGGCGGACAAATTTAACTCTATTTTGTAGGATGGCATTCTGATCGGATGTATTTGAAACGGATTAAAATCAAAAGGTTAGCAGGGAGTGGAAAAGGGTCCCTGTTTTCATTTGCAATGTGAAAAGCATCGAGGGGTTTTCTTTAGTGCGATTTCCCCTGCTGGATGCAGATTTAAAATGTAAATTTCCATATTTTTTTAAATGCAAATAAACCTAACACTGTTCTTTTTTAGCATGCATTTTCTGGAAAAAACATCTTTTTAAATACAAATATAATCTCTCTCTCTCTTTCTCCCTCACTCCCCCAAAAAACTGCCTCTGTTTATGCACAACATCCTTCTTCTTCAGCTGCATCACTGATCCGTGCAATCTTTTTGAGCAAAAGAAGGTAAATTTTGATACATGCCACATGTCTTAGCATGAAAAATGCTACGATTCATAGGATGGGTGGTATGGAGTGAGGCACTGCAGGCAGTTTTGAGGGTCCCAAGAATGGATCCTGTACAGGGGTGAAATCCAGCAGGTTCTGACAGGTTCTGGGGAATTGGTAGCCGAAATGTTGAGCAATTTGAGAACTGGTAGTGGAAATTTTGAGTAGTTTGGAGAACCGGCGAATACCACCTCTGGCTGGTCCCAGAGCAATGAGGCTGAGAAAGAACATGAGCCAGTCCTGGAGTCTGGGAAGGCTCAGATGATGGCTCTGCGTCAGAGGCAGAGATGGGGCAGGGCCATTAGGGAGTGATGTGCGGACCTCGGAGCCTCCAGAGGCTGACAGTAGAGAGGCAGAGGAACAGGAGAAGCCTGTTCCTAGTGCACGCATGAGAAGAGCTGCCAGAAGGCAGGCGCAGATAAAGCAGAGAGTACGACTCGGGAGTAGGGCCAAGATGATTGGCCCCTCTCATAAGGCTTAAAAGAACAGCAAAGGCTCTTGGGCTCTTTGTGGGAAAACAACATTGAGAGAATTGCTTCTTGTTTCGCTGTATTCATTTCTTGTCAGAGTCTTCTGCTCTGAACTTTTGCCAAGAAAAGCCTTTGCAGTTTGCCTAATTATACCAAGGTTGGTGATAAAACTGAGGAATGGTGTTTTGAAGAATTTGCTTTAATTTAGTTTGGACTACGCTGAGAATGAGTTAATTCTCAGCTGTTCTAATAAAGTCTGTTTGTTTTTGAATTGCTTGTATTTATACTAACTACTTGGGCCTGGGTCACAACAGGTCCCATCAGCCTGACAATTCCCGTGGGTGGCATCCGGGCCTTCTCTGCTGTTGCTCCTGCTCTCTGGAACATCCTGCCCCTCCCCAATGTGAGATAGGCCCCAACCAGGAGTGGGATTCACATAATTTACCTACCGGTTTATCCAGCACTGAAAATGTAACACGCATGCAGCAATGCTTGCTTCCCTCGCTCAAGCCACCTCCGTGCATGCGCCCAGCCTTTCATACATGCATTTTGGTCACACGTGAGCCTTCCGTGCATGTGCCTGGCCTCAAAAACTTGCTCAAATAGGACAGCATAGAGCAGGAGCAGGTGGGCAAGCTTACCCCTGATTTCCCCTACTGGTTCACCTGAATCAGTCTAAAACCGGCTGAATACCACCTGTGGTCCTACCCCTCCTATCTTTTTGTAAAGGTCTAAAGATGTGGCTTTGCCCATCAACTTGGGGATCCACTGGGGAACAGCACAGTGGAGGTAGTTGATTGAGGGATAACAGATGCCCCTTCCCCACCTCCTCCACTCTGCCTCCATCCTCCCCATGTACCCTTGGTTTTAATGTCTGATTGTAACTTTATGTTTTAACTGTATAGAACAGTTCTATGTAACTATAAGATGCCCAGAGTTACCCTACTATGGTAAGATGAGTGACGAATACATTTTATATGGAAATGAATGAATGAATGAATAGCAATAGGAATAGCACTTAGACTTATATACCGCTTTACAGCCCTCTCTAAGAGGTTTACAGAATCAGCCTCTTGCCCCCAACAATCCGGCTCCTCATTTACCCACTTCGGAAGGATGGAAAGCTGAAACAACCTTGAGCCAGTCAGGAATCTACTGCCCAATTGCAGGCAACTGGCAGGCAGCAGAAATAACCTGCAGTACTGCACTCTAACCACAGTGCCACCTCGGCTCTTGTAAGTAAGTAAGTAAGTAAGTAAGTAAGTAAGTAAGTAAGTAAATACATAAATTTTCTTCTCCAAATTAACTTCAAGCATGAAAGCCAGTTTGATCTAGTGGTTAAGGTATCAGGTTAGGAACTGGAAGACTGTGAGCTCTAGTCCTGCTTTAGGCATGAAAGCTGACTGGTTGACTCTTGACCAATCACCAGGAGACAGAGTTCTAGTTCTGTCTTAGACAAGAAAGCCGGTTGGGTGACTTTGAGCCAATCACCAGGAGACTCTGAATTTTAGTCCTGCCTTAGAGGTGAAAGCTTGTTTGGCCAATCACAAAGGAGAACGTGAGTTCTAGTTCTGTCTTAGACATGAAAACAGTCTGGTTGACTTTGGGCCAAACACCAGGAGACTGTGAGTTCTAGTCCTGCCTTAGACAGGAAAGCTGGCAGGGTCACTTTGGATGAGCCACTCACTCTCAGCCCAACTCTCCTCAAAGGGTTGTGGTTGTTGTGGGGAAAAATAGGACGGAGTATTGGATACGTTTGCCACCTTGAGTTGTTTTTACAAAAAATTAGATGGGCTATAAATAAAATAAATTGAATAATTAACATATTTTTCTAAAAGTCTATGCTAATGTGATTTGGTGAAAATGTCTTAATTGCACAACACACGGACACACTAAGATTAACACCAAGCAGTAAATAATGCCCCAATCAAGAAACCAGTAACTGAGACAAACAAACAGTAAACAAATCTTAATCAAGGAATTATCAAGAATACTCCCATCAACACTGATAGGCCAAGCCGCCTGTATATAAACAAAGCTCAAACGCCATATCCACTAGCACTGATAAAATTACCTAGTTGGGTAATGAAACATCTGCAAGGAATCAGTCAATCTCAGAGAGCACCAAGGATCCCACATTTCAGCTACAAACATTCCCTTTTACATGCAGTTCACCTATTTTCTGTTCATGTTTCTATCTCATCCAATGAAAACTCTCACTGCCTTGATCTATGTCTCTGTTATCACTAAGTACAAAATTCTTACCTGCACACCTGATGCAACCACAAAGAAGAAGAGGTCAACTTATTTTCCAAACCATCAGAAGCCAAGGCAAGAAATAATGGATGGGAGCTCATCAAGGAGAGAATTGAGGATTCCAACCTGGAATTGAGGAGAAACTTCTTAACAGTGAGGACAATTAACCAGTGGAACAGCTGGCCCTTCAGAAATCATGGGTGCTCCATCACTGGAGGCTTTTAAGAAGAGACTGCACAGCCATTTGTCCAGTATGGTACAGGGTCTCCTAGTTGAGTGAAAGGTTGGACTAGAAGACCTCCAAGTTCCCTTCCAACTCTATTCATATTGATTGATTGATTGATTGATTGATTGATGCCAAGACCTTAAAACTATACATTCTCCAGAATCTTTTTTAATCATCTGATCTCTGATTCTAAGCATATCTTTGACTTTTTAGCAGTATGCCCCATAGAAATTAATAAGTATATATACCTCTCTCTTTTTTGACAGGTGGACATTGACAGTTGAGTAAACCAGCAAGAACAAGGGAATAGAAACACACACACACACACACACACACACACACACACACACACACACACACAAAATATCAATACTGGAAAATATAGTTAAAGAACAAGTTCAGATTCTACAGGGAACTGTAAGCCTGGGAAACATCTGGGTCAGATATAGTTGACCTTAAATCGAGTCACTGTAGTTATTATAAACCAGACACCTTCACTTTCCTACAATGCGGCTGTGAAATGAATCTAGTTTTAATAAGGTTGCCAAGTAAATCCTAAAGGAAGGACTTAATGAGCTCATTTTTGCCACCTCGTACAAGTTCATCACACTTCCCCCTTCCTCTTTTCTGTTATTTTTATGACCTGGTTCTTATTCCAGAGGGGGAAAAAAATAACAATTGACCCCCTTTGAGCTTCCAGAATTCCAGAAAGCTTTGTTAGTTTCCTTAATTGGCATGAGAGGGAGATGTAAGGCTGTTTCTAAAAATCACTGTTTCCATACACCGTGGGTTTTAAAAAATATTTTAGGAAAGTTGGAAGAGCGAAGGAGTGGGTAGTGTGAATTGCTGAGTTTGGAAATCAGCAAGTTGGATAGTACCATGACAGAGCACAAACCCACTCACCTAGGAAAGAGGAGAAACATGGGAAATGAGATAGGTAGGTAGGTAAGGTAGGTAGGTAGGTAGATTATAGAGATAGATAGATAATAGATAGATAGATAGATAGATAGATAGATAGATAGATAGATAGATAGATAGATAGATAGATAGATAGAAAGATAGATAGATAGATAGATAGATAGATAGATAGATAGATAGATAGATAGATAGATAGATGATAGATAGATAGATAGATAGATAGATAGATAGATAGATAGATAGATAGATAGATAGATAGATAGATAGATAGATAGGATAGATAGGTAGGTATGGAGATAGATAGATGAGAGATAGATAGATATGGAGATAGATGATAGATAGATAGATAGATAGATAGATAGATAGATAGATAGATAGATAGATAGATAGATAGATAGATAGATAGATGATAGATAGATAATACAAGGATGATAGATGATAGATGATAGAGAGAGATGGATACAGAGATAGAGATAGAGATAGAGACAGAGACAGAGACAGAGACAGAGACAGAGACAGAGACAGAGACAGAGACAGAGATAGAGATAGAGATAGAGATAGGGACGGACGGATGGACAGACAGATGCATAATGGTGATGAAGATAGATTAGGTAGGTAGGTAGGTAGGTAGGTAGGTAGGTAGGTAGGTAGGTAGGTAGATAGATAGATAGATAGATAGATAGATAGATAGATAGATAGATAGATAGATAGATAGATAGATAGATAGATAGATGATAGAGAGAGATGGATACAGAGATAGAGAGATAGAGATAGAGATAGAGAGAGATAGAGATAGAGATAGAGATAGAGATAGAGATAGAGATAGAGATAGAGATAGAGATAGAGATAGAGATAGAGATAGGGACGGACGGACAGACAGATAGACAGACAGATGCATTATGGTGATGAAGATAGATTGGATGGATGGATGGATGGATGGATGGATGGATGGATGGATGGATGGATGGATGGATAGATAGATAGATAGATAGATAGATAGATAGATAGATAGATAGATAGATAGATAGATGGAAGACGAGGAGGAGGAGGAGGAGGAGGAGGAGGAGGAGGAGGAGGAGGAGGAGGAGGAGGAGGAGGAGGAGGAGGAGGAGGAGGAGAAGAAGAAGAAGAAGAAGAAGAAGAAGAAGAAGAAGAAGAAGAAGAAGAAGAAGAAGAAGAAGAAGAAGAAGAAGAAGAAGAAGAAGAAGAAGAAGAAGAAGAAGAAGAAGAAGAAGAAGAAGAAGAAGAAGAAGAAGGACAGGCAGGCAGGCAGGCAGGCAGAATCGAGGTCTCATGAAGAATACTACTTTATCCTGCCTTGATAAAACTACACTGAAAATATTGATATCCAATTTTGGTAACCACAGTATAAAATGATGTAGAGATGCTAGAAAGAGTGCAGAGAAGAGCAACAAAGGTGATTAGGATACTGGGGGCTAAACCATATGAAGAACAGATGCAGGAATTGGGTATGTCTACTTTAATGAAAAGAAGAACTAGGGGTGCCCTGATAGCAGTGTTCCAGTATCTAAGGGGCTGCCTCAAAGAAGAAGGAGTCAAGCTATTCTCCAAACAGATGGAAACTAATCAAGCAATCTAGAACTAAGGACAAATTTCCCGACAGTTAGAACAATTAACTGGCGGAATGGCTTGCTTCCAGAAGTTGTGAGTGCTCTGTCACTCAAGAGATTGGACAACCAATTGTCAGAAATGGTATAGAGTTGATCAGGGTGTTAGATTAGAAAATGTCCTTGCAATTATGTTATTCTGTTATTCTGAGAATTTGTTCTGGTGGTGTACATTTTTTGAGCGAAAGTCCTTCTGTATCCTTGAATTTGTACAGTTTTCTTTCCGTTGTGAGTATCCGTCATGCTCATAGAGAATTATCCTTCTAAGCAAGAAAACTGTGCAAATGTGTCTGAAGCAAAGTGAAACAAGATATGAAAAATCCAACCCCATAATGACGTCAATGCACGAGCCCCTCCTTTGGCGGGCCTGAATTGTTAGATCACTGCAGGATGGGACTTGTGTGACAAGATAGCTCAACAGACTAAAAGCCTGTTATTAACATTCAGCTGTCTGCAATTATTGCACAAGTTCGAATCTCACCAGGCTCAAGGTTGACTCAGCCTTCCATCCTTTCTAAGGTAGGTAAATTGAGGACCCAGTTTGTGGGGGCAATAAGCTGACTTTGTATAAAAATATACGAAAGTATGAAGGCGATTGCTTAACGCATTGTAAGCCGCCCTGAGTCTCCGGAGAAGGGCGGCATATAAATCTAATTTAAAAAAATATGTGCTCTTAGTGGACAACCAGCTAAATTTGAGCCAGCAGTGTGCACCGGCAGCCAAAAAAGCCAATGCAATCCTAAATTGCTTTAACAGAGGGATACAATCAAGATCAACAGAGGTACCAATACCACTCTATAAAGCCTTAATAAGACCACACCTAGAGTACTGCATCCAGTTTTGGTCACCACACTATAAAATAGATGTTGAGACTCTAGAAAGGGTGCAGAGAAGAGCAACCAAGATGATTAGGGGGCTGCAGACTAAAACATACGATGAACGGTTGCAGGAACTGGGCCTGGATAGTCTAGTGAAGAAAAGGACTAGGGAAGACATGATAGCCATCTTCCAATACTTGAGAGGCTGCCACAGAGAGGTGGGGGGTTCACCTATTTTCCAAAGCAGCTGAAGGCCAGACAAGGAATAATGGATGGAAACTGACCAAGGAGAGATTTAATCTGGAAATAAGCAGAAATTTCCTGACAGTGAGAAAAATCAACCAATGGAAAAGAAGTTGCCTTCAGAAGTTGTGGGAGCTTCATCACTTGAGATTTTCAAGAAGAGATTGGACTGCCATTTGTCAGAAATGGTGTAGGGTCTCCTGCTGGGGCAGGGGGGTTGGACTAGATTCCAACTCTGTTAATCTGTAAATCTATTCTGCTGTTGTGAAATCTTGTCTTGTTTCATGCTTACTGTTAAAAGCAGACCAACTAATCTCCAGCTGGTTTATTTTGTACTGGCAATTGTCAGCTTAAGACCAGACCTGATTCAGTTTGCTCCTTCCTTCCTTCCTTCCTTCCTTCCTTCCTTCCTTCCTTCCTTCCTTCCTTCCTTCCTTCCTTCCTTCCTTCCTTCCTTCCTTCCTTCTTCCCTCTAGTTTCCCTCCTTTCCTTCCCTTTTCTCTCCTTCCTTTCATCCTTTCTTCCAATCTCCTTCCCTCTTTCCTTCTTCCATCCCTTCTTCCATCCTTTTATCCTCCTCCTCTCAGCTCCTCTGCCCTCCTCTCCTCTCTCCCTTCCCTCTTCTTTCTTTCTTTCTTTCTTTCTTTCTTTCTTTCTTTCTTTCTTTCTTTCTTTCTTTCTTTCTTTCTTTCTTTCTTTCTTTTCCTTCCTTCCTTCCTTCCTTCCTTCCTTCCTTCCTTCCTTTTTTGTTCCTTTCCTTTCCTTCTCTCTCTCTCTCTCTCATTCTCTCCTCCCTCCCTCCTTCCTTTTTCTATCCCTCTCTTTCTGTTTTTCTTTCTTTCTTCTCTTCTCTCTTTCTCCCATTCTCTTCTTTCTTTCTTTCCTTTTTTCTATCTTCTCCCTTTCTCTCCTCCCTCCCTCCTCCCCTCCTCCCTTTTTCTATCCGTCTCTTTCTCTGTCTGCCTGTCTTTCTTTCTTTCTTTCTTTCTTTCTTTCTTTCTTTCTTTCTTTCTTTCTTTCTTTCTTTCTTTCTTTCTTTCTTTCTTTCTGTTTTTCTTTCTTTCTTTCTTTCTTTCTTTCTTTCTTTCTTTCTTTCTTTCTTTCTTTCTTTCTTCTTCTCTTCTCTCTTTCTCTCCCATTCTTTCCCCCCCCCCTCTCTCAACAGGCTATTCTGACAAGCAAACAACCTTAAAATTAAAACAAAAACCATTGCCAAAATACAAAAATTAATCCCATAGCAGCTAATCATATAATATCATCACTCATTTTTCTTGTCACAGCAGAATTAAAACCCTGGCCTTCTACTCGCATTCCCATCTCTACCTTTCCTTTTTCCTTTCCATTTTCTGGAAATCACATTACCCCAGCTGACTTCCCTGCAGAAGTCAAGACTGCCATTCATCCCACTGAGGTAAAATACTTGATTTTAGGAAGGTAATCATACTACCTTGACCTGTTTGTCCCTCTGAAAAGTATTGGCTTTCTAAATATGTCCATAAACTGCTTCTGAGAATGGATGTGGCGCACCAATAGCCCTTCCCTGCAGCAACACAGCTTGGTAGGGTTTTCCATAGCAGTCTAAAGAACTGAAAATATCTCTGTCAGTCCTGCTATGTTTGGCATCCACCGCTTTACCAACATCCTGCCATAAAATGCAATGGAGGGGAGAGAGAATTGGGGAAGTAAAGAATGGGCATGGGAACAGGTGGAGAAAAGGATTGCAGGGTGACAGGAATCACAGGTGTCAATCCGGAACAAAACAGCCAATCAAAGACGGAGCCTGAGAATGGAGTGCGAAACTCCACCAAAAAGGCATCAAATCTCAAAAACATTCCCCAAACATCAAAATGAATTCTATTGGACAGTGAATGACCAGTCAAGGGATGAAGGCCAGAGGAAAGGGGGGGAATTGCAAGCTTTGTGTGGGAATACCCATATACAGCTTTCCTCATGTTATAACTGCTTGAACTTAGTAGAAGTACACCTTTCACTTCATCGATGGAGTTGAGGGTCTTTCTTTCCTAAGGGACTGAGCTGGGAGACTCCTGACAGCCACTTTGAAGTTTCCCTAGCTCAGTGATGGCTAACCTTTTTGCCATTGCGTGCCAAAAGTGGGGAGAGTGCAGGGGAGTTGTGTGCGCATGTCCACACCCATATTTAAATGCACCCCACCCCCATACATGCGTGCCTGACCCCCACACACTCCCCAGGCTTTTGGCATGGTGGGTCCGGTAGGCCCATTTTCTGCTCTCCTCAGGCTCCACAGCCTCTCTAGGAGCTTGGCGAGGGCAAAAATGGCCCATTTGCCGACTTCTGGTCCCACCGGTCCCTACTCTGGGGGGAACAAAAAAGAACCCCCCCCCCCACACCAGGCTGTCTGGAGGCAGGAAACAGCCTGTTTCCCTACTTCTGGTGGGTGCAGAAGCCCCAAGAAGCAGCTGGCCAATATGCACATGTGCGCTGGAGCTGAGCTCACATGCCCACTGATATGGATGAATGAAGGAAGGAAGGAAGGAAGGAAGGAAGGGAGGGAGGGAGGGAGGGAGGGAGGGAGGAAGGAAGGAAGGAAGGAAGGAAGGAAGGAAGGAAGGAAGGAAGGAAGGAAGGAAGGAAGGAAGGAAGGAAGGAAGGAAGGAAGGAACGACTGAGGACTGACTCCTAGCAACTGTTGTGGTCCACCAGCAGCCTGCGGATCTGGCAACGGAGTCAAATAGTGAGGAAGCTGGGGAGGGCAATGGGTCAGTCCTGGAGTCAGGGGAAGGCCCAGACAAGAATTCTGCATCGGAGGCAGAGATGAGGCCAGGGCCATCTGGGACGTGGACTCCGGAGCCTCCAGAGGCGGACAGCAGAGAGGCAGAGGAACAGGAGAAGCCTGTTCCTAGTGTGCGCATGCACAGAGCTGCCAAAAGGCAAGAGCAGCTAAAGCAAAAAGGACGACTCAGGAGTAAGGCCAACAGATGATTGGCCCCTCCCATAAGGGTTAAAAGACCAGCAATGGCTCTTGGGCTCTTTGTCAGAAAATAGCATTGATAGATTTGTTCCTTGTCTTGCTGCATTTATTTCTTGTCGGCGTCTTCTGCTTCTGAACTTTTACCAAGAAAAGCCTTTGGCAGGTTGCCAAAGTAGACCAAGATTGGTGATAAGGCTGAAGAATTGTGTTATGAAGAATTTATTTTGAATTAGTTTGGACTGTGCTGAGAATGAGTTAATTCTCAGCTGTTCTAATAAAATCTGTTTGTTTAGAACTGATTGCATCTGATAATACCTACTTGGCCCTAGGTCACAACAGCAACTGCATAGATTGTCTCCATGACAATCTATCTCTAACCTGGTCCTTCAGCTCTTCCCATTGTGCACTCATCACCCTTGCAAACTGAGTCCATCCATCTTGTTGCTGGTCATCTTCTTTTTCTCTTTCCTTCCTCCTTTCCCAGCGCCAGGGTCTTTTCCAGAGAGCGAGACCTTCACACATTGTGTCTGAACTAGGATAATTGGAGCCTGATCCTTTGTGCCTCGAGTGAGAATCCTGGATTGATTTATTTGATGATCCATTGGTTTATTTTCTTTCCCGTCTAAGATATTCTCCAGAGTTTTCTCCAACGCCCAAAGTTCAAAAGTGCCAATTCTATCTGACTTCTTCAAATCTATCATCAAAAAAAGGCTGCTAGTTGATACCTTTGGGATGCTATTCAAAGATGCTGCACGCAAACAGCAGTCATATGAATTTCTCTGGGGTAGAAAAAAAAAGTTGCGTGATTGTTTTCTGTTTGTCAAATTATGAAGAACGTGTTTGGCATTCCGAGCTGGGGGGGGGGGGATGAATAAAAAAGTACAAACAGGAGATTAGATTTTGGAATATGGATGGAGGCAAAGTCAAATAAATAGCAAGACTTCCAGATGCTCTGCAAAAGATTTTCAAGATTTCTTTGTTCGGTTCCTCACTCAAGCATCAGTTGAAAAAACAACAATTAGGCCATTATAATTTCAATATGTGGTATTCCAGAGTTGAAGCATTACTGCCTCACAACATTTTCTTTTTCACAGTTCTAGTTAACACCAACATTTTACGCTAACATTTATGCTAACTGGAGTTTCCTTGTTTTGTTTTGTTGAAACTTTTGCTAAAGTTTCTACTCTTTCTTATTACAGTTTCTTGACATCCATACATTTTATGGTTGATTTGAGAGAACAAACGTTTAACAAGGGTGGATTACAACCCAAACCATTAAAATGAGATCACAGTATAAAAATCCAGACCATTAATGATTTAAAAGGGGCAACCCACCCACCCCAAAAAAAATTTCAAATCCTCAGATAGTATCAGTTGTAAGAAACAAACTGTTTAACGACATCCTTTAAAAACAGTAGGACGCTAAATATTGAAGAAATATTTGAAAAGGAGACAACACACATGACGCCAATCACCTCACAATTTGTGTAGCTTTTTTGAGGATAAACTTCAGAAAGTTGTCCAGAATTATTTATTTATTTATTAGTTTGATTTATATGCCGCCCGTCTCCGGAGACTCAGGGCGGCTTACAATGCATTAAGCAATAGCCTTCATACTTTTGTATATACCTGCTTAGTAGGACTTTCGCCCCCCCCCCCCTAAGCAGTGTTCTTTTTTATACAAACTCAGTTTATTGCCCCCACAATCTGGATCCTCATTTTACCTACCTCGGAAGAATGGAAGGCTGAGTCAACCTTGAGTCTGGTGAGATTCGAACTCTCAGTAATTGCAGGCAGCTGGCAACTAAGTGCTACTTTAACAGCACTTAGTCCACTGCACCACCAGGCTCTTTTTAAGTCAGCAAGTATGAAGTGAATGCTCCAACAATGGATGTTTTTAAGAAGAGGTTGGACAACCATTTATCTGAAATGGTATAAGGTTTCTTGCCTGGGCAGGGGGTTGGACTAGAAGACCTCCAAGGTCCCTTCCAGCTCTCTTCTATTCTATCTATTCTATACAATGCTTTTTAGTAGTTGAACAATGGCTCTGTAATTTCTGGCTGCTTCTGCTGCCCTTTATAGGCAGATGATATTCTGCAAGATCCCAATGCTTCCCAGAACATTGATGAAGAAATATAATGGTATGTGTGAATGCCCTTGGAGGATGAGGGAAAGAGATAATGACTGGAAAGCAATTAGACAAGGAAAGGAGATTCCCGAAGGTCCTAAAGGTTAGAGGAAACAACTTTTGGAAGGAGCCACCCCAGTTGATTTGATGATTAAAAGCGAGGATGGAATTTTAACCTTCAACTTTACAAGACTCACTTAAAATAAAGAAAAATTACCATACTTTTCAGATTCTAAAATACACTCCCTCCCCTAAAATAGGGTGGAAATGTTGTTGCGTCTTATAGACTAAATACAGCCATTTTTGGCCTCCTGAAACCCCACTCGGTGTGTCCTGTTTTCGCCAAAAACAGGCTCATTTTTCGCAAAAGCATGATGCGGGAGACCTGCAGAGTGCTCCTGGGGACCGGGGAGGGCAAAAATGGGACATGTGGGGGGTTCAGAAGGCCAAAAACAGGCCTGTTTTCATGAAAAAGGGACACACAGAGGATTTGAGAGGCCTGCAAAGGGCAAAAACTGGATGCATGGAGGCCAAAAACTTTTTTTTATTCTTGTTTTCCTCTTTGAAATCTTGGTGCATCTTATACTCCAGTGCGTCTTATAGTCCGAAATATATGGTAGTTCATCTAGTTTTGTTTCCTGTCTGGTTTAACCAAGAGGCTGACAAGAAGGTTCAGCATAGAGAGGATAATGATAGCCTACTCCGTACATAGTCACAGTATAAGATGTTTCACCTATATTAAAATAGAGTGAGTTCTTCAAAATAGCTTTTGGAACTTTGATTCAACTTGCCTGTCCAGAAACATCACTGGATTGAAAACAATCCTTTCAGTTGTGTGTCTCCTCCTCCTCCTCATTCTTCTTCATTGTGTGATGCTGTTGTAGTATATTTTTTATGTTGTCTATCTTCTTCTGGGTCTGACTCTTCTCCCTTCTCCTCCTCCTCCTCCTCCTCCTCCTTTTTTTGGACATCTTCAGGGCTGTCACTCCTCCTTCTCCTTCTTCTCCCCCATTTAAGGTCAGTCACACATCTCAATCTAGATTCATCATTATAATCATTAACAGAAGCTTTACCTATATGAAAATAGAGAAACATTGCAGAAAGAATTGTTCTAAAAAAAATTCTAGAATCTTGATGCGACTTGCTCCTCCAGAAACAGCACTGAATCTAAAATAACCCTATTCCACTTTTGTGTTGGTGGTCTTCCCCTTCTCCTTCTCCTTCTCCTTCTCCTTCTCCTTCTCCTTCTCCTTCTCCTTCTCCTTCTTCCCCTTCTCCTTCCCCTTCTCCTGCTCCTTCTCCTGCTCCTTCTCCTTCTCCTCCTTCCCCTTCTCCTTCTCCTGCTCCTTCTCCTGCTCCTTCTCCTCCTTCCCTTTCCCCTTCCCCTTCCCCTTCTCCTTCTCCTTCTCCTTCTCCTTCTCCTTCTCCTTCTCCTTCTCCTTCTCCTTCTCCTTCTCCTGCTCCTGCTCCTGCTCCTGCTCCTGCTCCTTCTCCTTCTCCTCCTTCCCCTTCCCCTTCTCCTGCTCCTTCTCCTTCTCCTTCTCCTTCTCCTTCTCCTTCTTCCCCTTCCCCTTCCCCTTCTCCTTCTCCTTCTCCTTCTCCTTCTCCTTCTCCTTCTCCTTCTCCTTCTCCTTCTCCTTCTCCTGCTCCTTCACCTTCTCCTTCTCCTTCTCCTTCCCCTTCCCCTTCTCTTCCCATCCTTCTCCTCCTTCTCCTGCTCCTTCTCCTCCATCTAAGATCAGTCGCACATCTCCACCTAGATTACGCATCAGTGATGGTTTCACATATTCTTACTACTGATTCACCCCACGGGCGTGCCTTCCATGCATGTGCCCTGCCTTCTGCACACGTGCTTTACTCACCCATGCACCTTCCATGCATGTGCCTGGCCTCGAAAACATGGCTAAATAGGACGGCATTACCCACTGTCGCCGCTACCAGTTCTCCCAAACTGGTACGAACTGGCTGAATACCACCTCTGTTACACATGTCTTTCCACAGTCTCCTTTAAATGAATAATTAGAAATGAGACCATAGAGCTGCCTTCATATTTCATGAAGGGAGAAGTGGTTTTTGATGTATTCCAAAACAACGTAAGGTCCTTCTGGATCTTATTCCTACAAGGACTTGTTCTTACCATCCCTGTCTGCCGATCTCATCCAGTTGGAAGAAATCGCAACATGATCGCCGAGATATCAAAAACCAATTAGGAACCTAATCAAGATTACCCGTTGGAGACAGGACCATCCAGAAATAAAGTTTATGGAGTAAAGAAGCATTTCTCCATAACCCAAGAACTAAACGCTCATGCTGTTTGACTGACAGGCTCTAAATGTCTGTAATTTATCAAGTAATAAATCACTGTTCCGCTGTGTCACACCGATATCCTTCGACGTTTGAAGAGGCACACATTCCTTTCGGTTGTGTTCATAGCAGAACATTTTAGCGGATCCTTTGATAGAACCGACCTTTTTATTTTTATTTTTAAAAAAAGAGAGAACTTTTTTTTTTAAAAAAAGAAACTTTTAATTTACTTTTTAAATGGTTTGTATCCATCTGTAAAATGTCGAGATGATTTTTCTGTGTGCGTGTATGATTACAGGAGTTACGCCTTAAGCGCTTCAAGTTCCCGTTGCAGAAAAGAGCAAGAATCGCATCGGGCTTAATAATAGATTTCTTGTTTATGTTCATTGTTTTGTTACGTTTGGATGACAAAGATTGCTGCCAGCGGGACATTAAAATATATGATGAAAATGAGTTCGGCATCCATCATTTTTTTTTCTGGCATAGGTCATTTGTATCATTGACTTGAGACAATGAATAATACCCTTCCCCACCGAACAAGAGGTCTTAATGAGACCCCCTGCATGCTTTTCCCCTGCTGTGGTCAGTTAGATGTATCAATTATTTGTTTCTTTCTAATGACAGTGTTGCATAATCATCACAGGAGGATCATTTTGCAAGCTGAGGATTCCAGAATATGTATACGTATGTATACATACATACATACATACATACATACATACATACATACATACATATTTAATGTGGGTCTATCTATCTATCTATCTATCTATCTATCTATCTATCTATCTATCTATCTATCTATCTATCATCTATCTATCTACCTATCATCTATATTCTTTCCTTTTCGTAGGCTTTATGTATATTTCTCTTTAGCTAGGTTCTTCCTACGTAAACCAAGATTTTTATGCAGCTTATGCTGTACCTTTATAGGGAGGATACATGGGATGAGGGTGTGGCTAACTGATGAGGGTTTATAAGATTGTGAGTTCTAGTCCCGCCTTAGGCATGAAAAGTAGGTGGGTGACTTTGGGCCAATCACCAAGAAGCTCTGAATTCTAGTCCTTTCTTAATGACAAAAGCCAGCTGAATGACTTTTCGCCAGTCACTTTTTCTCAGCCCAGCCTACCCCACAAGATTGTTGTTGTCGGAAGAAGAGGATTTTTTTTTTTAAATTTAATTTATATGCCGCCCTTCTCCGGAGACTCAGGGCGGCTTACAATGCGTTAAGCAATAGGAATAGGAATAGAAATGAGTTTTGTGTGCATTTATTACCTTGAGTTATTTGTACAAATAATAAAGGCAGGATATACATAATAAATGCACAGAATGCACGAAAAGCACAGAAATTTTGCTGTAAGTTTCTTCATCAAATGTATTGTTTACACAGTCTGAAGTTCAAGAGTTAGGTTATTTCTTACCTGACTACTAGCTATTTTGACTCTGCTTAGCTTTTCGAATAAGTGAAATTTTGCCTTTTCAATGTAAGTGCACAAATCTGCCAGTAAAAGTAAAGGTTCACACATATGTGCTAGTTGTTCCCGACTCTAGGGGACGGTGCTCATCTCCGTTTTAAAGCCTCCAGTGATGGAGCAACCACTACTTCTGAAGACAAGTGGTCCCACTGCTTAATTGTCCTCAATGTTAGGAAGTTTCTCCTTAATTCCGGGTTGCTTCTCTCCTTGATTAGTTTCCATCCATGCTAGAAATAATTCTCCACTCCAAAATGGTATACAAAAGAAATTCATTTTTATTGCATGCAATTTTCTTTTTTTCTTTTTTTTAAAAAAAAGGTGTATTAGATACTGTATACCCAGGGGTGGGATTCAGCCGGTTCAGAATAGTTTGGGCGAACTGTTAGTGCCTATGATCAGCTGGGTCCGTCCCTGCGCTATACCGACTTATATTTCCTTTGTTTGAAACCTAGCTGATAGGCACGGTAGAGCGGATTGCCGTGCTTCAGCTGTTTTACTCACTGGGGCTGCAGTAGAAGGTAAATTTGGGAGCTGCTTTCAAATAAAGATAAGAGCCTGATGGCGCAGTGGACTAAGTGCTGTTAAAGTAGGACTTAAGTTGCCAGCTGCCTGCAATTATTGCAAGTTCGAATCTCACCAGGCTCAAGGTTGACTCAGCTTTCCATCTTTCCGAGGTAGGTAAAATAAGGACCCGGATTGTGGGGGCAATAAGCTGACTTTGTATAAAAAAGAACACCGCTTGGGGGGGGAGCGAAAGCCCTACTGAGCAGGTATATATAAAAGTATGAAGGCTATTGCTTAACGCATTGTAAGCCACCCTGAGTCTTCGGAGAAGGGCGGCATATAAATCTAACAAATAAATAATAAATAAATAAATAAATAAATAAATAAATAAATAAATAAATAAATAAATAAATAAATAAATAAATAAATGTACTGTGCATGCTCAGAGCACATGTTTGGCATGCGTCCACACCAACAATCAGTTGTCTCTGGACAAGGGCAGCATATAAATCTAACAAATGAATGAATAAATGAATAAATAAATAAACAAACAAACAAACAAACAAATAAATGTACTGTGCATGCTCAGAGCACATGTTTGGCATGCATGCACACCAACAAATCGGTTGTTATACCAATAAGTTTTAGAGCTGCTTTCAAACGCACTGCATTTACATGGAGTGCGTTCAGTGAACCAGTTCAGTTGTGGGTTGTCCCTGGTTCGAACCGGTTTGCAAGAACTGGTAGTATAACCGGCGGGAGGGTCCACCAACTGCCCCAGATGTCATCATAGGCAATCTGTCCATGCGCAGAAGCTCGGCATGTGCACAATCCCATTGCAAACCGGTAGTAAAGGTTAAGTAGAACCCACCCCTGAATCGGTTGTTACACCGGTTGAATCCCACCACAGGATATTAAGAAGCGGGGTATGATTAGACTTAACTGCAAGAAGAAGAAAATGAACAGCACCGTGTCTTTTAGGAAAGGAACACGCCACGCTCATTTGTGAGATAAATCGTTTCATGTTTTTTTGTGGTGTTTTCCTAGAAAAATAATAAGAATAAGAATAATTTGGTGGGAAAGGTCAAAGCCTGGCTTCATTCTTTATCATCTGCACACACCTTGGAGGAAAGAGGGGGGGGGGAGTCTGAAAGGGAGGGAAAAATAGCAAAGACTTAACCATGGAAAGGAAACCTAGCAAGAGGAGTTTTGGAAGGACCTCCAAAGAGTTAACAGTAGACGTCATTTTGCTTCAGGCGCAAAATTCTCATTTCCCCAGCTGTGGTGTATAGTTGGGACTCTGACCTTTGAACCCTCTGCAAACTGCAGAGACCTGACATTCTAACACATACAAGCCAGGTGACTCTCTGGAACAAGCGCTGTGACAGCTCTCTGCCCTCGCCGTTTCCCAGGGTACCTTGTGTTCACCACCTCAGCAGACATCGGTGCTTAGCAAAACAAATCTTCTGCAGGGAAGTAGAAGCAGCTTCAAAAAGACCCGGGGTGGGGGGGTAGAGAAAGAAAGGGAATGGATCGATCGATATAAAGCTGGATAATTTGCAAACAATGCAGGCTACATCTCAGGGAAATGTGATGAAAGGTTTTTTTTTTTTACTGTCATCAGTATTGACTTGAGAAAAAGGAAGAGCTTCTTCTTCCTTCTCTTCTTCTTCTTCCTCCTTCTCCCCTTCCTCGTCTTCCTCCTCCTCTTCTTCTTCCTCTTCTTCTTCTTTCTTCTCCTCTTCCTCCTCCTCCTCCTCCTCTTCCTCCTCCTCCTCCCCTTCCTCCTTCTCCTCCTCCTCTTCTCCTTCCTTCTCCTCCTCCTCCTCCTCCCCTTCCTCCTCCTCCTCCTCCTCTTCTTCTTCCTCCTCCTTCTCCTCTTCCTCTTCCTCCTCGTCTTCCTCCTCCTCTTCTTCTTCCTCCTCCTCTTCCTCTTCCTCCTCTTCTTCTTCTTCATCATCTTTATCTTCATCTTCCTCCTCCTCCTCTTCGTCCTCTTCTTCCTCTTTCCTCCTCCTCCTCCTCTTCTTCCCTCTGCCTCCTCCACGCCCCCTCTTCTTCCTCCTCCTCCTGTATATCTGTCACCTCCATCAATGTTATAGTTTTCTCAAAAGAACTGGGTTATAACATAATGTGTGAAAGTATGAACAATTGAGTTTAGTCACATCTGTCCCTAGTGACAACTCTTGGTTGATTTGTTTGATGATCCATTTATTTGTTTTCTTGATTATTCATAGCATTCTCAAGAGTGTTCTCCAACGCTAAAGTCAAAAAGAATCTTTTTTTTTTTTTTACAAACGTAGAATACTTTATATATGCATGTTTTAGACAATGAGTTATTCATTCCATGGGCACTTTGAATATTATTCAATGTGTTTCTGGAAGGGACCTAGTCCAACTTCTTGCTTAAGAAGGAGATCCTAGACAATTTCAAACAAATGGCTGTCAGTTTTTTTCCTAAAAGCCTCCAGTGATGTAGCACCCACTACTTCTGGTGGCCAGCTGTTCCACTGGTTAATTGTCCTCAATGTTAGGAAGTTTCTCCTTAATTCCAGATTGCTTCTCTCCTTGGTTAATTTCCATCCATTGTTTCTTGTCCTGCATTCTGGTGCTTTGGAAAATAAAGTAACCCCCTCTTCTTTTTGGAAGCCCCTCAAATACTGAAATACTAATGTCATGCCCCCCTCCCCCCAGTCCTTCTTTTGTCTAAACTGGCCATACCCAATTTCTGCATTCCTTCTTCAAATATTTTAGTCTCCAGGCCTTTAATTATCTTAGTTGCTCTTCTCTGCACTTTTTCCAGAGTTTTAATGTCTTTTTTTTATTATTATTTTGTGGTGACCAAAACTGTATGCAGCATTCCAGATTAAGGTTTTTATAAAGCAGTATGAATACTTCACATGATTTTGATTTTATGTCTCTGTTTATACAACCAAAGATTGTATTTGCTTTTTTTTAAAAAAATATTTTTTATTAATTTTTTTCAAATTATAATCAACACAAGACAAAAAACATTGTTTATACATACAAACGAAAACCATACATTCCCCTCCTTTCATAACACTAAACATAAAAAAAAACACATCTATCCCGGCAGATATTGTTCCTGCCCTCATTAGTAAATAATTATGCCCACAACACAGAATAAGGTAAGTAATCCTCAAATGTGATTTTCATACAATTATCTTTCAATCTAAATAAGCATATTTATTATTTATTTATTTATTTATTTATTTATTTATTTATTTATTTATTTATTATTTATTTTATATACCGCCCTACTCCCAGACGGGACTCAGGGCAGTGAACAGCCAGAATAAGATACAATAAATACAAAAGTTAAAAAATCTTATTAAAACAAATTAAATAATTTGGCTCAATAGTTTAAAAATCCAATTGTAAAAAATTTAAACCCCAATATGAAGGAGGTTAAGCCAGACCAGCTTGTTCAAATAAAAATGTTTTTAAGGCGCGGCGAAAAGTACACAGGTCCTGTAACCTCCTTATCTCGGGGGGGAGCTCGTTCCAGATGGTAGGTGTCCCCACAGAGAAGGCTCTCCCCCTGGGGGCCGCCAGTCGACACTGTTTGACCAACGGCATCCTAAGGAGCCCCTCTCTATGGGAGCGGACTGGTCAGTGAGAGGCTGTTTGTGGCAGAAGGCGGTCCCGAAGATACCCTGGTCCTAAGCCATATCTCTCTTCATATTAACATAGGCCCTGACTTCATCTCAATTCTTTTATTCAACCACCGATACCAACTGTCCCAACTTTGAAAAAAATCAGAATCGTCTTTTTCTTTCAACATATACATAAAATAAAACATAAAAGCATGTATTTACTTTTTAAGCTGTTGCGGTATACTCTAGCCAGGGGTGGGTTCTACTTACCTTTACTACCAGTTCACAACAGGCTCGCTTCTGTTCATGTGCAGATCGCTGATGATGACATCCGGGGTGGTGGGCGGGGCCTCCCGCCAGCTTTACTTCCGGTTCTTGTGAATCGGTCTGAACCGAGGGCAACTCACCACTGACTCTAGCTCATATTTAAGTGATCGTCTACTAGCAGAGGGGGTATTCAGCCAGTTCAGGCAAACCTGTAGCAGAAATTTCAGATGGGTCCTCCCACCATCCCTGGTTCTATGACATCCTATTTAGGCACGTTTTAGAGACCGGACACATGCATGGAAGGCTAGGTGCATGTGTGGAAGGCAGGTGCAAACATGAACCGGGCACGTGTGTGTGCGGTGAACCGGTAGTAACAAAATATGAAACCCACCACTTTCTACTAGGACTGCAACATCCCAACATGGCTCTTAAGCTACCCAATTCTTGGTTTGGAAATTTGGAATCAAAGAACATCTCAAAGGGTACAGAAGCCATCCAAGCAAGATGACCAGAATTTTGTTGATATTCACACAAAATTGGAAATGCAG
Source organism: Coluber constrictor foxii (assembly GCA_038048745.1). Lineage (NCBI taxonomy): Eukaryota > Metazoa > Chordata > Lepidosauria > Squamata > Colubridae > Coluber > Coluber constrictor. The sequence goes on along the minus strand of JAWJVD010000099.1, from coordinate 161,876 downwards.
AGAGAACCCACAGGAGGTAGCAATAATCAACCAAATATTGACCTGTGTAGAAATGGACAGGTTAACAATGGAGCTCAAAGATAAAGACGAATTGGAATTCTATGTAACCTGGAATACATTTTATAAATGGCTAGAGAAAAGGAGGAATGTAGGGAGAGAGAATTAGAAACAGAGTGAAGGAAAGGGGAGAAAAATAAATAAAATAATATAAGAAATATTAGATAGGAATAAATTGGATTTGAATAGGTACGAAGGGAATATCTATGTAACTGAAGTGTGATTGACTGTAGAAAAAGTATATATGGAATATGCACAATGTTATATTGTAATATACACAAAAGAAAAAGTGTTAGAAAAGTATGTACCAGACAAGTTGCACCAAGTCTAATGTTTTTAAATTGTATATATAACAACAACAATAACAACAACATTGCAATACCTGATGATGCACAAATTGAAGATAAGCAGCAAGAAAAAATCACAAAGTACCAGGACTTGCAAATTGAAGTTGAGCGACTGTGGAAAAAGAAATCGTGTGTTGTCCCGATTGTAATTGGAGCCCTTGGAGCAATACCCAAAGGGCTCCCCCGCTATTTAGAAATTCTAAATTTACCAGAATTGAACATTTTGACTCTACAAAAAACCACCTTACTTGGAACAGCTTACATCCTCCGATGATACCTTAATAGTTCCTAGGTCCTGCAAGTCCCTTGGACTGCAAGACGATGAAACCGGTCAGTCCCAGTGGAGATCAACCCTGACTGCTCTTTGGAAGGCCAGATCCTGAAGATGAAACTCAAATACTTTGGCCACTTAATGAGAAGGAAGGACTCACTGGAGAAGAGCCTAATGCTGGGAACGATTGAGGGCAAAAGAAGAAGGGGACGAGAGAATGAGGTGGCCGGATGAAGTCACTGAAGCAGTCAGTGTGAGCTTAAATGGATTCCAGAGAATGGCAGAGGACAGGAAGGCCTGGAGGAATGTTGTCCCTGAGGTCACAATGGGTCAGACACAACTTCACAACTAACAACAACATCAAGATAATAACAGATATGAATCTATGAAGTCAACAGTCAAGTTGACTTCTCTTTGAAGGAACCTTTACTTTTATTTATAAGGGTCTCAGGGACACATGATTGCTATGATAGAACTGAAGAGGGTGAGGCACTTACTACAGTTGTCCAGTCTTTAAAAACGTGCTTGAATATTACATAGAATATTACAATTCTGTATACAATATTACATGTGTATACAGAAAAGCATTCCATCTTTATCTACCACATCTTTCTTTTCCTTCCTTCCTTCCTTCCTTCCTTCCTTCCTTCCTCCCTCCCTCCCTCCCTCCCTCCCTCCCTCCCTCCCTTCCTTCCTTCCTTCCTTCCTTCACTGTTCCTCTTCTCTCTTCTATTCCCTCCCTCCCTCCCTCCCTCCCTTCTTCACCCTTCCTTCCTTCCTTCCTTCCTTCCTTCCTTCCTTCCTTCCTTCCTTCCTTCCTTCCTTCCTTCCAGTGGGGGTTGGACTAGATGACCTATAAAGTCCCTTTCAACTTTGTTAATCTCTTATATCCCTTCCACCATTTTCCACCTCCAAGATCCCAAATCTGTTATTCTGTCATTAATGCTACCTACTACGGAGGGTGGGGTGGGGTGGGGGGAGAAACAGCCTCTTACTTCTGATAACTTTTTTTCCGCAGCCTAAGGAGAAGGAGGATAATCTGACATACCGATTGGGGTTTTGTAAAACAGACAGAATCTAAGCAAAACTATTTTTATTCTTATTTAGATGTTCCTATAGGCCATTCCGATACGTCTGACCCACAACAGCTCCCAAGACTAGCAGTGAACTTCTCCGGATTTTATTTTTCATTACTTCCAAAGTGCTCCCTATATTTTAATAAGACTTTAATTTTCAGATGCAAAATGCTTCTAAATTAAAAATATTCCCTCTTCCCCTTAAAAGTGGACCCTTTTGAGAAGTTTAATAATCTTGGGCTCCACGACAGAAAAGTTGCATCAATTCCCTTACTGGACATTGACTTCTTTCTGCCAGACACCAAAATGTTGGAAAACTTAAGATGTTTTGACTGTGATCTAGATAAACACCGAAAGCTTTTATGCAAAAGTGAAGTCACTGGTGCTATTCAGAGCCTTAAAATCACTTATGTGTGTAATTGCTTGCTAGATGGTGCTTTTTGCAAAAAAAAAAAAAAAAGGGGGGGGGGCGGGAATAAAAGAAAAAAGCAACAAACAAACCTTTAACCTAGATTGGATGCAATTATGCTTACAATTCACAAGGTCACTTTGGCTCTTTGAATTTTTCTGTGCTTGCCAATCGGTTACCTTTATTGTACATGGAATATAGCTTGGGAATGAAAATTTTAATTTGATTTAGTTTGTATGTGTGTGTATCTATGTATGTGGGACATGGTGGCTCAGTGGCTAAGATGCTGAGCTTGTCGATCAAAAGGTCGGCAGTTCGCCGGTTCGAATACCTAGTGCCGCGTAACGGGGTGAGCTCCCGTTACTTCTCCCAGCTTCTGCCAACCTAGCAGTTCAAAAGCACGGAAGAAATGCAAGTAGAAAAATAGGAACCACCTTTGGTGGGAAGGGAACAGCGTTCCGTGTGCCTACAGCGTTTAGTCATGCCGGCCACATGACCACGGAGACTTCTAAGGACAGCGCTGACTCTTCGGCTTTGAAACAGAGATGAACACCGCCCCTTAAAGTCAGGAATGACTAGCACATATGTGCAAGGGGAACCTTTACCTTTGTGTGTGTGTTTGTGTGTGTGTGTGTATTACGAGATCACCTTCTGCCACCGATAGCCTCTCACCGGCCAGTACCCTCTCACAGAGAGGGACTCCTCAGGGTGCCGTCGGTCAAATTATGTCGACTGGCGACCCTAAGGGGGAGAGCCTTCTCTGTGGGGGCTCCCGCCCTATGGAATGAATTGCCTCCGGAGATACGTATGATCCCCAACCTACGTACTTTTCGCCGTGCCCTTAAGACTTTATTTTTTCAACAGGCTGGGCTGACAAAATAATGAATTTTAAATGGGTATTTTAGTCTTGGAGTTTTTAAAAATAGGGCCAAATTATTTAATATGTTTTACATTGTTTTTAAATTCTGTGGTATATGTTGTTTTTACTATGGCTGTGCACCGCCCTGAATCCTTCGGGTGAAGGGCAGAATAAAAATTTAAAAAATCAATCAATCAATCAATCAATCAATAAATACACATACGGAAAGACTCTAGGTGCTAGCTCCATGCAACATCACTTAGCAAAGCCTTTAAAGAGCATGAGGATACTTACTCACCACTTCCATTATGTATTTCTTCAACTTTCTCTAACCCAAGAATCTTCTGTGGCCAGCAGAATTAAAAGTACCATTTTCCCCTGAAAATAAGACCCTGTCTTATTTATTTATTTATTTATTTATTTATTTATTTGCTTACTTACTTACTTACTTACTTACTTACTTACTTACTTACTTACCTGGAATAAGTGCTTGGCCTTATTGCCATGTGCTCAAAAGCCTGATTGGACTTATTATCAGGGGATGTCTTATTTTGAGGGAAACCGGGTGTCTGTCTGTCTGTCTGTCTGTCTGTCTGTCTGTCTGTCTGTCTGTCTGTCTGTCTATCTATCTATCTATCTATCTATCTATCTATCTATCTATCTATCTATCTATCTATCTATCTATCTATCTACCGTGTTTCCCTGAAAAATAAGACCCTGTCTTATTTTTTTTGAACCCTGAAATAAGCGCTTGGCCTTATTGCCACGTGCTCAAAAGCCTGATTGGGCTTATTATCAGGGGATGTCTTCTTTTGGGGGAAATAAGCATCTATTGACGGTAGCATCAATTGAGTAGCTGACACTACTGAATGGGTTATCCCAAAGGTGCTTTTTCAAGAGGAAGTGGACTTTCTTGGTTTTTTAAAAAAGACGTTTTGCGTCTCATCCAAGACGCTTCCTCAGCTCTGATGAGAAGAAAAACAAGAAAAACTTCTTCTTCTCTGATGAGAAGGAAAACAAGCCTTCAGAGAAAAATAAGCAAGTCCAGTTGCCTTTTGAAAAAGCACTTTTGGGACAACCATGACCTAGATGACTGAGAATCTCCACAGACATAACTCAATGGGTTGAATGTGATGCATGCATCCTGATCAAAGGGTTGGCTTGGGAAGGCCCATCCTACAGACAGGCACTGTCCTACAATGAGGAATCAAGGAAAGGTTGAACTCCCTCAAGTGAATATAACAGAATAGCAGAATTAACAGAGTTGGAAGGGACCTTGGAGGTCTTCTAGTCCAACCCCCAGCTCAAGCAGGAGTCTCTATACCATTCCAGGCAAGTGCCTGTCCAGTCTCTTCTTCAAAACCTGCAGTGATGAAGCACCCACAACTTCTTAAGGCAAGCCATTCCACTGGACTCTTGTTCTTACTGTTAGGAAGTTTCTCCTTATTTCTAGGTTCGCTCTCACCTTGATCCATTTCCTTCCATTGTTTCTTGTCCTGCTTTCAGGTACTTTGCAAAATAGGTTGACCCCACACTTCTTCTTTGTGGCAGCCACTCAAATACTGGAAGACTGCTCTTATGTCACCCATAGTCCTTTTCTCTAGATTAGCTATAATCCCGAAACTGTTCTTCATATGTTTTAGTCTCCAGGCCTTTAATCACCTTGGTTAATTAACCATCCACTTAATTGTTCTTATTGTTAGCAAGTTTCTCCTTTAATTCCAGGTTGCTTCTCTCCTTGATGAGTTTCCATCCATTGTTTCTTGTCTTGTCTTTTGGTGCTTTGGAAAATAATTTGACCCCCTTTTCTTTGTGGCGGCCCCTCAAATACTGGAAGACTGCTATCATGTCAGCCCTAGCCAGCCAGGCAGATAGTCCTCAATTCATATCCATTTGCTTAATGATGGTTGAATGTTACAATGGCACTTATCACCATTTACTTATGAAGGCAAGCCATTCCATTGGTCTATTGTTCTCGCTGTCAGGAAGTTTCTCCTTAGTTGTAGGTTGGTTCTCTCCTTGATTAATTTCCTTCCATTGATTCTTGTCCTGCTTTCAGGTACTTTGGAAAATAGTGGCACACTCTTTTTTGTGGCAGCCCCTCAAATATTAGAAGACTGCTATTATATCACCCATAGTCCTTTTCTCTAGGTTAGCTACACCCAAATCCAGAAACTGTTCTTCATGTGTTTTAGTTTCCTGGCCCTTAATCATAACCATAAGTTTATTTGTCAAGCATGTATAAAATAACAGGTAAAACTATGAACATAATTTGAATACATGAAAAGAGTAAGTAAAAAGGAATATTAGGACAGGGATGGTAGGCAGACTGGTGCACTTATGCATGCCCCTTATAGACCTCTTAGGAATGGGGTGAGGTCAACAGTAGACAGTTTAAGATTAAAGTTTTGGGGGTTTGGGGAAGAAACTATAGAGTCAGATAGTGCATTCCAGGCATTGACCACTCTTGTTACTGAAGTCATATTTTCTGCAATTGAGTTTGGAACGGTTTACCTTGTGTTTGTATCTATTATTTGCTCGTGTATTGTTGTGGTTGAAGCTGAAGTAATCATTGACAGGAAGGACATTGTGGCAGATAATTGTATGTACTATGGTTAGGCCAGACTGTAGTTCTAAATTGTCTAAGCTCAAAATTTGGAGTCTAGTGGCATAAGGTATTTTATTGCAGTTAATCATTTTACTTAATTAACCATCCATTTATTGTTAGGAAGTTTCTCCTTAATTCCAAGTTGCTTCTCTCCTTGATGAGTTTCCATCCATTGTTTCTTGTCTTGTCTTCTGGTGCTTTGGGAAATAAGTTGAGCTTTTCTTCTTTGTGGCAACATCTCAAATACAAGAAGACTGCTATCATGTCACCCCTTCTCTAGACTAGCCCTATCCAATTCCTGCAACCATTCTTCATGTGTTTTAGTCTCCGGGGCCTTTAATCACCTCAGCTGCAATTCTTGCCACCGTTCTTCATAAGTTCTAGCCTCCATCATTGTAACTTCGCACAGTCACAAATCAAATGGTTTATTTATTTATATGCCGCCCTTCTCCGGAGACTCAGGGCGGCTTACAATGTGTTAAGTAATAGCCTTCATACTTTTGTATATTTATACAAAGTCAGCTTATTGCCCCCACAAACTGGGTCCTCAATTTACCTACCTTAGAAAGGATGGGAGGCTGAGTCAACCTTGGGCCTGGTGAGAATTGAACTTATAGTAATTGCAAGCAGCTGAATGTTCTTCCTTCCTTCCTTCCTTCCTTCCTTCCTTCCTTCCTTCCTTCCTTCCTTCCTTCCTTCCTTCCTTCCTTCCTTCCTTCCTTCCTTCCTTCCTTCCCTTCCCTTCCCTTCCCTTCCCTTCCCTTCCCTTCCCTTCCCTTTCCTTTCCTTTCCTTTCCTTTCCTTTCTTCCCTCCTTCCTTTCTTTCTTCTTTTTTTTAAAAATTTGATTTATATGCTGCCCTTCTCCGGAGACTCAGGGCGGCTTACAATGTGTTAAGCAATAGCCTTCATACTTTTGTATATTTAGACAAAGTCAGCTTATTGCCCCCACAAACTGGGTCCTCAATTTACCCACCTTAGAAAGGATGGAAGGCTGAGTCGACCTTGGGCCTGGTGAGAATTGAACTCGCAGTAATTGCAGGCAGCTGGATGTTAAATGCTGCCTTAGTAGGAGGCATTAGCCTCCTACGCCACTCAGGCTCCTTATAAAGTTGTAAGTCAAGGACTACATGCCGTGTTTCTAAAAGTTGAATCTTCTTGGCTCCGTCTCAGCATTTCTGAAGGAAGTAAAACCCACATCTCCCATCCTTGCCCATTTTTGCTGACTTTTTATTTTTTAAAAAACGGGGCAGGACATTTGCTGAATCAGAACTGCGCTCCCCAAAGCAAGCTATAAAACGGTGTAGATTTACTTGCCGCCATTAACCTTTCTTCCCCATAAACTGTAATTAATAACTTTCCCCTTCTGCCGCGTTTCAGTTCCACTTGCTTATCATTCAGTGGTCCTTTTTAAGCTGTTCGGAAATTCAGAAATTCGCGTTCTTGTGCCTTTTCCAGCTCTTTGGCCAAAGTGGGTCCAACAAATTCTTGTTTGTTTTGCATCGAAAGGAACCTGTTTCCACCCCCACGCACACACCAGATCTCAAGGCTTTGAACCCCAGGCAAATGTTATTCAATATTTGTGGCAGCACAAAATACTGAAGACTTGAAAAAGTACACATATAGACTGGGTGAAACCAGGCCTAATATCAGTAAGTGTGAAGGGGATTTTCGAGTCTTAGTGGAGAATCAATTAAATATGAGCCAAATGTGTGCGACGACAGCCAAAAAAGCCAATGCAATCCTAAATTGCATTAACAGAGGGATATAATCAAGATCACGTGAGCTACTAATACCACTCTATAAAGCCTTATTAAGACCACACCTAGAATACTGCAACCAGTTTTGGTCACCACACTATATTAAAAAGATGTTCAGACTCTAGAAAAAGTGCAGAGAAGAGCAACCAGGATGATTATTTATTTGTTTGTTTGTTTGTTTGTTTGTTTCAATTTATAAACCGCCCTTCTCCTTGCGGACTCTGGGCGGGGAACAGCCAAGATAAAACATGGTATACAAAAATTAAAACAATTTAAAAATATTAAATATTTTTGGCCAACAATTAAAACAGTCCAATTAAAATCAGTTTCAATTTAAAACAGAGGATGGGATCAAGCCAGCCCGGCTAGATGAAACAAGTGGGTTTTAAGGGCCCGAAGAAAAGTCCAGAGGTCTGATATCCTGCGTATCTCCGGGGGTAGGTCATTCCAGAGGGCGGGTTCCACCACAGAGAAGGCTCTCCCCCTGGGGGTCGCCAGCCGACATTGTCTGGCCGACAGCACCCTGAGGAGGCCCTCTCTGTGCGAGCGTACTGGCCGGTGGGAGGCTATTGGCGGCAGAAGCCGGTCTCGCAAATACCCAGGCCCTAAGCCATGGAGCGTTTTAAAGGTGGTCACCATCACCTTGAAGCGCACCTGGAAGACCACCGGGAGCCAGTGCAGCTCGCGCAGGAGAGGTGTCACATGGGAGCGCCCCATCGCTCCCATAATTCCCCGTGCGGCCGCATTCTGGACCAGTTGGAGCCTCCGGGTACAAGGGGAGCCCCATGTAGAGAGTGCTGCAGTAGTCCAGACGGGAAGTCACGAGAGCGTGAGTGACCGTGCGTAGGGGTCCCGATCCAGAAAGAGACGCAACTGGCATATCAGGCGAACCTGATAAAAAGCTCCCCTGGCCACGGCCGTCATGTTCTCTTCTAAAGAGAGCCGTGCATCCAGGAGGACGCCCAAGTTGCAAGCCCTCTCTGTGGGGGCCAATGTCTCGCCCCCAATAGTCAGTGATGGCACCAGCTGGCTATATCGGGATGCCGGCAGCCATAGCCACTCGGTCTTGGAGGGGTTGAGTCAGAGCCTGTTTCTCCCCATCCAGACCTACACAGCTTCCAGGCACCGGGACATCACTTCAAGGGCATCGTTGGGGTGGTCTGGATTGGAGATGTACAGCTGGGTGTCGTCAGCGTACTTAGGGGACTGGAGGCTAAAACATAGGATGAATGTTTGTGGGAACTGAGCATGGCTAGTATAATGAAGAGAAGGACCAGGGGAGACATGATAGCAGTCTTCCAATATTTGATGGGTTGCCACAGAGACGAAGGGGGTCAAGCTATTTTCCAAAGTACCTGAAGGCCAGACAAGGAATAATGGATGCAAACTGAACAAGGAGAGATTCAACCTAGAAATACGGAGAAATTTTCTGACAGTGACAGCAATTAACCAATGGAACAGAAGTTGCCTTCAGAAGTTGTGGGAACTTCATCACTGGAAGTTTTCAAGAAGAGACTGGACTGCCATCTGTCAGAAATGGCGTAGGGTGTCCTACTTGGATGAGGGGGTTGGACTAGATGACCCACAAGGTCCCTTCCAACTCTGTTAATCTGTAAAAAGTGCAGAGAAGAGCAACTAAGATGATTAAGGGCCTGGTGACTAAAACATATAAAGAATGGTTGCAGGATTTGGGCTAGTCTAGAAAAAAGAAGAACTAGGGGTAACATGATAGCAGTATTTCAGTATTTGAGGGGCTGTCACAAAGAAGAGGGGGTCAGTCTATTTTCCAAAGCACCAGAATGCAGTCAAGGAGAGAAGCAACCTGGAATTAAGGAGGAACTTCCTAACAGTGAGAACAATTAATCAACGGAACAGAAGTTGCCTTCAGAAGTTGTGGATGCTTCATCAATGGAGGCTTTCAAGAAGAGACTGGACAGCCACTTGTCTGAAATGGTATAGGGTCTGCTGCTCAAACATAGGGTTGGACTGG
>JAWJVD010000099.1:0-147500 GCA_038048745.1 Coluber constrictor foxii | reverse complement strand
TTTCATTTTCTGTTTCTCTCTTTCTCTCTGTTTTACCTACTTCTATCTCATTCTTTCTCTCTTTCCCCCCATTTTTCTGTTTTTATCTCTTTTGTTTTCCCTCTGTCATTTTCCCTGCTTCTCTGTCCCTCCCTCCCTCTCTTTCATTTTCCCTGCTCTCTCTCTCTCTCTCTCTCTCTCTCTCTCTCTCTCTCTCTCTCTCTCTGAGACAGAGAGAAAAATAGCCACTTCTATTAAGAAGGATCAAGCCCCTTTTTCCAGTGTCCCTAGTCTCAAATGCCAGCCCTGCTGACATTTCTGTGACCTTAGAAGCAGCATAATTGGGCAATCATCCATCTGTTTTAGTGCGGTGGGAAAGCCATCACCGAGATGTCGTAACAATGCCATAAAGCTCTCTGAAGTGTGGGGTTGATAAGTTCTCAAATAAAATCGGAGGAAGCCCAATAAACATTGACTTTAGAGCAAATGAATCTTCAACGGAGGTGAATTTCGCTCCCGGTGCTCTCATCCTTTTGTCACATCACAGACAAAATCTGCAGACAAGACCACCCAGGTGGAATGCAGATCATTGTTGGGCGAAAGGGCCAGCCGGACTTTTACTCGTACAGGTAGTCCCTGACTTACAACTTGCTCACTTAGTAACCATTCAAAATTATATGATGTATGAGGGGTGAAATCCAGCAGGTTCTGACAGGTTCTGGAGAACCGGTAGCGGAAATTTTGAGTAGTTCAGAGAACCGGCAAATACCACCTCTGGCTGGCCCCAGAGTGGGGGGAGATTTTGCAATATCCTTCCCCCAGGAGTGGGGTGGGAATGGAAATTTTGCAGTATCCTTCCTCTGAAATGCCCACCAAGCCACGCCCACCAAGCCACGTCCACAGAACTGGTAGTAAAAAAAAAATGATGTACGCTGAAAAACCTCCTTATAACCTAGACTCAATGTTGCCACATCCACACACACTGTCAGGGTTGGCAATCAGCCCTGTTCCCATCCTGGGGTAATTTGCACCTAAATTAGAGGTGGATCATGGTTTTTTCCTTCAAATATACTTTTTAAGGGAAAATAATCCGAGATACATTCTAAGAAAACTCATATTTATTGTAAAGAAATAAAAACATCTCACTAGCTAATTAAGTTACATTTTGGCAGCTTTCCCAACTACCTCTCGGCAGGCGAACAAAGAAAGTTAGAAGAGAAAGAAAGAATGTGGACATGCGCAGTAGCTTACTGATAAGGGTCTGGCAAAGTACAGTAAGTCTTGAAGTCCAAAAAGGAAAAGCTCAGCTGGTAAATACAAAAACGCAGTGACACGCACACCCTGTGGTCATGTGACCTCATTTGGACACACGGCAGCTGGCCCCCATTAATCAGAAACTGGTATTAGCTTCTGGTTTCTGGCAGCAAAAAATCCCCATAATAAACAATGGATTTATTTAATGACTGCCATGGCAACTTCACAGACACTGCAAAGAAAATCAGCAACTGTCACATGACAACCCACTCAAGGACCGTGAAGACTTCCAACCCTATTTGTGGGCTCGGTTAAGGTCATAAGATTTTATTTGTGCACCTCCATGCCAGGGCTGACATGATAGCACGAGTTCAATCAGAACAGGGCTGGAAGGCACCTCAGAGGTCTTTTAGTCCAGCCCCCTGATCTAGCAGGAGACCCTATACCAGGGATCTGCAACCTTGAACAATCGAAGAGCCATTTGGACCTGTTTCCCACAGAAAAAAAAATACCGGGAGCCACAAAACATGGATGGGCGTGGCCAACTCAATGTCACTCACTTGCACCAGTCACATGACCCTCCCCCTAGCCACACCTACCCAGCTGGTCATTAGGGCAGAGAACCAGTTGTTAAAAAACACCAAGAACCACAAAACCCTTTTGACATCTCTCTCCCTCCCCCCTCCCTCCCTCTCTCTCTCCCACTCTCTCTGTATCTCTCTATGTCTCTCTCTCTCTCTCTCTCTCTCCCTCTCTCTGTTTCTCTCTGTCTCTGCCCTGGCCACTTCTCCATCCCTCGCAGTCGCGATTACCTTCTCAGGCCAGGTGAGGAGTGACTGGGAGGGGAGGGCGAGGAGCAAGACCAGCCAGTGGTGGGATCACCTGACAGGGAGCCACAGAAGAGGGCCCAAAGAGCCGCATGCAGCTCTGGAGCCGCAGGTTGCTGACACCTGCCCTATACCCTTTCAGTTAGATGGCTGTCCAGTCTTTTCTTAAAAACCTCCAGTGATGGGGCACCCACAACTTCTGAAGGCAACTTCTGTTCCACTGGTTATGATAGCAGTGTTTCACTATTTCAGGAGCTGCCATTTAGGGAAACCGTTCTCCGAAGCACCTGAAAGCAAAACAAGTAGCAATGGGTGGAAACTAGTCAAGGAGAGTAGCAACCTGGAACTAAGGAGGAATTTCCTGATGGTTGGAACAATCAACCAGTGTAACCGCTTGCCTTCAGAGGTTGTGGGTGATACTGGAGGTTTTTAAGAAGAGATTGGACACCCACTTGTCTGGAATGGTACAGGGTCTCCTGCCTGAGCAGGGAGTTGGACTACAAGACTTCTAGTTGGACTAGAGACTCTAGAAAGAGTGCAGAGAAGAGCAACAAAGAGAATTAGGGGACTGGAGGCTAAAACATATGAAGAATGATTGCAGGAACTGGGTGTGTCTAGTTTAATGAAAAGAAGGACCAGGGGAGACATGATAGCAGTGTTCTAATATCCCACAAAGAAGAGGGAGTCAAGCTATTCTCCAAAGCACCCGAGGGTAAGACAAGAAGCAAAGGGTGGAAACCAATCAAGGAGAGAAGCAACTTAGAACTAAGGAGAAATTTCCTAACAGTTGGAACAGAGGATCAACTTGCCTGCAGAAGTTGTGAAGGCTCCAACACTGGGAGTTTTTAAGAATATGTTGGATAACCCTTTGTTTGAAGTGGGGTAGGGTTTCCTGTCTAAGCAGGGGGTTGGACTAGAAGACCTCCAAGGTCCCTTCCAACTCCTATTCTATTCTATTCTATTCTATTCTATTCTATTCTATTCTATTCTATTCTATTCTATTCTATTCTATTCTATTCTATCCTATCCTATCCTATCCTATCCTATCCTATCCTATCCTATCCTATCCTATCCTATTCTTTATTGCTTAATGCATTGTAAGCCGCCCTGAGTCTCTGGAGAAGGGTAGCATATAAATCGAAATAATAAATAAATAAATAAATAAATAAATAAATAAATAAATAAATAAATAAATAAATAAATAAATAAATAAATAAATAAATAAATAAATAAATAAATAAATAAATAAATAAACAAACATTCTAACTTCCAAGGTCCCTTTAAACTCTGGTATTCTGTAATCTGTATTCTGATTATCTGTCATTAGAAATCAACAGTTAGCTAAAAAAAAAAAAGAATCTGGATTAGTCTGTAGAGATTCTCAGTCATCCAGGTCATGGTTGTCCCAAAGGTGCTTTTTCAGGACATTCTTGTTTTTTTCTTTTGAAGATGTTTCGCTTCTCATCCAAGAAGCTTCTTCAGCTTTTGACAGGATAGTGGGGAATGGAAGGATTTATATTCCTTGCAGGATATTCCTTGAATGCAAAGTGAAATGTGAAAAAACAAGAAAGCCCAGTTGCCTCCTGAGAAAGCACCTTTGGCACATCTGGACTAGTGTTTGCCAAATGAACTGGATTTTCTGCTAAAGTATAGAATGAATACTTTTTCTCTGTAAGGTAGGAAATGCAAATTGCTGACAATGCTAAGTTATTCCATAAAGATAATTATCCGTAGGGATAATTTAGGAACCTATGAAACATGCTTAGCAGGAAAACAGCAGAAACAATACATCACATTTTCCTTATTACCTTAACTGAGGTAATAACTGAGCCTGGTGGCTCAGCAGACTAAAGCATTGTGATTAACATCAGCTGTCTGCAATTACTGTAAGTTCGAATCTCCCCAGGCTCAAGGTTGACTCGGCCTTCCATCCTTTCTAAGGTAGGTAAAATGAGGAGCCGATTTGTGTGGGCAATAAGCTGACTTTGTATATATATATACAAAAGTATGAAGGCTATTGCTGAACACATTGTAAGCCACCCTGAGCCTCCGGAGAAGGGCGGCATATCAATCAATTTTTTTTAAAAAACCCTCCCCAATTTAGCAAAGTTAGGATCTTCCCAGGGGTGGGCTTCAAAAATTTTAGCAAGGGGTTCTCTACCTGGATGCTGGGTGGGCGTGGCCATGATGGCCATGGCCTAGTCAGCCTCCTGCACCATGGTGGTGGGGGGGGGGCATTTTTGCCCTCCCCGGGCTCCAGAGGCTTTTTTCGAGCCTCTGGGAAGGCAAAAACATCCTCCCCAGGCTTTAGAGGTCCTCTGAAGGCTGGAAATCGGCCCAAACTTCCAGTAGGCTCATTTTTTTTCACCATCCTCTAACCTCCGCGTGCACCCTACACTTACCTGTGTGAGAGGAAAAACCTCTCAGCATATTGCTGCAGCTAATTGATTGATTGGTTTGAACCAGTGGTGGGATTCAAGTTGTTAGGGTGTGTGTGCAAGTGTGTGTTGCTTTTGCAACGAGCAGAGCAAAAACACACAGGGAAGGAGAGTAACGTGCAGCTCGGGTGAAAAATAGTTTATATACAAAGTGATAAACAGTCTCGGTTTAGTTAAATCAGTCCAGGGTCATAACCAGTAATATCAGTCCAGCAATACTATCTTCTCTTACTAAAGTAAACAGACTTCGGTAAGCTTTTGGTATACAGTACCAGATAACGTGGAGTCCAATAACAGCCCAGTCCAACGCCTCCATGGATTATCTAACAATCGAAGTAGTACATAGCACAACAGAGAAAACAGCGAGAATCAGCAGGAAGAAAGAACACTTCTCTGTGCTGCTATTTAAACACTATAGCCTAATTACATGGTTCAGCAAACCCTGATTACATGGCTCAGTTGTTCTTAAAGGAACAGATATATTGCCTGACCAACAAGTTAGGATCAAGCTACAAGCTACAACCTAACACAAGTAATTTAACAACCGGTTCTCTGCCCTAATGATTTCTTCCAACAACCAATTTGCCAAACTGTTCAGAAAGTTAACAACCGGTTCTCCCGAAGTGGTGCGAACCGGCTGAATCCCACCACTGCTTTCAACAGTTTGAATGAACCAATCAGAGCACAGCTTCCTGGCTCTGAGTTTCCCGCACTTTCCAACGGTCAGTTGATGAGCGTATAAGCAGTAGCAGCAGATAATCACTCCTCAGATCAGAAGAGAAGAGAACAGAACGATCCTGAGCTCACTCTCTACTCCTCCCTCTCCTCACTCCGAAACCAGATGAGACTTTGATGAGAGCATGCTGAAGTCACTACAAAGAGCTGAGTCAGCTCTTGCTCCCGAGAAGACTGACAAAGAACGCAGAGAGCCTCCCATGCTTGGGAAGAAGATTAGAGCTCATGGACTTTGCTGAGAGGAGAATCTTTTAGGCTGTTGGTGCCTTCTTATAGGTTTTGTTTTTATGTGTTTTTATTAAAGTAGTTTGTCAAGATCCTCTGTCAACTTCCATGCTTCAGTGCGTTTATGTGCGTATCGGGTCACGGTCCATTCGAATACAGAACCCTTTTCCTTCACAATCTGCATCCAAAATGGGCCACGCGGTGACTCCTTGGAGGGGTGGTGTGGGCGGGACCAGCCAGGAGTGGTCCCGCCACTTTGGGGGTTCTCCAAACTGCACAAAATCTAGGCTAAAGGTTCTCCCGAATTCCTGCAAACTCCCAGAAACCCACCCCTGGATTCTCCTATAATTGATAAATTTCTGTGTAGGTCTCAATCCAGATCATGAACTACAACTAGTGGTGTTGTCTTCATCCATTTTTTCATCTTTATGGCTCTTCATATTTGCTAGACAAAGGGATATTATTACATGGAAATTAATAGTACTCAATGGAGGGAAATCTTCTGCATTTTTTAAAATAGAATCTCGTGCAAATTTTGATGAGAAGTTTCAGTTTCAAACTGATGAAGCTTCTTGGTTGAGAAGCGAAACATCTTCTTCTTCAAAAACAAGAAACACTCCAGTTTGCCGTTTGAAAAGGTACTGTAGGAAGAAAAATCCAGTCCTGGAAATAAAATGGAGGCTGATTGGAAAGAAGGACTCTTGTTTATGGATGAGCAGAACCAATCACATCATGCAGTTCTGGGACAGCTGACGAATTGGTTTGATGAGTGCAAGGATTTTTATATGGTTGATGGTATTTTGTAATTTTGAGGTTTGCTTGTTTTAGAATATAGAATAACAGAGTTGGAAGGGACCCTGGAGGTCTTCTGGTCCAACCCCCTGCTTAGGCAGGAAACCATTTCAGACAAATGGCTGTCCAATCTCTTCTTAAAAACTGTGGGAGCATTCACAACTTCTGGAGGCAAGTTGTTCCACGGATTAATTTTTCTAACTGTCAGGAAATTTCTCCTTAGTTCTAGGTTGCTTTTTTCCTTGATTAGTTTCCATCCATTGCTTCTTGTCCTGCCCTCAGGTGCTTTGGAGAATAGCTTGACTCCCTCTTCTTTGTAGCAGCCCCTGAGATATTGGAACACTGCTATCGTGTCTTCCCTGGTCCTTCTTTTCATCAGACTAGGCATATCCAGTTCCAGCAATCATTCTTTATATGTTTTAGCCTCCTATATGAACTATTACGCTTATATCCTCTTTACATCTTTGGGCATACAACAGACCTGGTGGCGCTGTTAGCTGGAAGTACTGTAAAATCTAAGGTTGAGCTTTGTAGAAAGTTAGCACCCACCCCTCTCCTAGAAGAATGAAATATTTTGAGAAATATTTTAAAAAGGCAGAATATTATATTTCCCTGGATGAGAAAATGAGAAACATGCTCTTGGAGACAGAAAGCAGCTCCCCACCCTTTCTTAATAGCTCTCAGTAAATGTCAGCACTTAAGAGCTAAAGAGCTTATTGAGATCTAGGTAGCTCTATTCATAGGCAAAAATTCCTTGCAGCAAGGTAGGATTAGCCCTCAGCCACAATAGGAATTGCCCAACAAGTCCCTTCATTGCATCAGCCCAAACCTCAACCAAACTTAGCTCAGACAAACTCCTAGGATTTGTACATGGGCCCATGGGAGTCTGACAACAGCCAATAGAATACATGTTCTTGCACAGGAACAGGAAGCTCAAGTGCAAAGTCCAACAGAAAGTATAAATACCCCTCACTGTCAACTCCATGTTGTCAGCTGTCCAGAACCACAACCCATGTGCTTCTGCTTCATAATTAAACCATATTTCCAATCCGCCACCATGTTTCCAGTGTCTTTCTCCCAGCTTGGAACTGAACCAGATGGATATTTCTTCCAACAGCTTGATGCCTGATATCTATATGAACATTACAACAGGTGGACATTATCTTCTTCCAGGACTTTTCATGGTCAGACCAAATGGACAAATTTCAGCTTTTATTTTATTTTATTTTATTTTATTTTATTTTATTTTATTTTATTTTATTTTATTTTATTTTATTTTATTTTATTTTATTTTATTTTATTTTATTTTATTTTATTTTATTTTATTTTATTTTATTTTATTATTTTATTTATTTTATTTTATTTTATTTTATTTTATTTTATTTTATTTTATTTTATTTTATTTTATTTTATTTTATTTTATTTTATTTTATTTTATTTTATTTTATTTTATTTTATTTTATTTTATTTTATTTTATTTTATTTTATTTTATTTTATTTTATTTATTTTGCGTATTTTGCAAATAAGCCATATATATCATTTTTAAAAATTCTCTCATTCTGGGTGAAATAAGTCAAACTATTAAAGCTTTGAATAACTTTATCCAAATTATTTTTGTTGGATGTTCTTTCAAAAGAAAGATGGCTTGAATAAATATAACTTGCATATCTGCTCGTTAGGTCTTTCTTCGGCTAGATGGTTGCTCTGGCAGTTGTTGTTTTGTTTCCCCTACTCCAAAAGAGGGAATGAAGAATATAAACTCAGCTGATTTTAAGTTTATAAGCTATTGTAATTTACCCAAGCATGAACTCATTTGGGCTTCCTTCTCTGAAACAAAGCACAATAATATTTTGACTTTACAGACTCCCGTTCAATCTACTGTGCTCCTCTCTACCCTTCAATGTAGCTTGCCTTCGAGGGAATAAACTTTGTTATTGCTTTCTGTTTTAACTCCCCTTAGAAATATATGCAATATATGTGTAAATGTTAAAACTAGGTTTCTAAGAGAAGTCCCTGAATTTTATACAGCAGAGTAATTCCATACTGGAGAGGAAGGAAAAAGGAAAAGAGGAAGGAAGGAAAGAAGGAAGGAAGGAAGGAAGGAAGGAAGGAAGGAAGGAAGGAAGGAAGGAAGGAAGGAAGGAAGGAAGGAAGGAAGGAAGGAAGGAAGGAAGGGAGAGAGAGAGAAAAAAAGAAAGAGAAAGAAAAGGTGTGTGTATGTGAGAGAGAGAGAGAGAGAGGGAGGGAGGGAGGAAGAGAAAAGAAAAAAAAGAAAAGTGTGTGTGTATGAGAGAGAGAAAGGAAGGAAGGAAGGGAGAAATAGAGAGAAAAATGTGTGTGTGAGAGAGAGAGAGAGAGAGAGAGAAAGAGAGAAGGAAAGGAAAGAAAAAGAAAGGAAAGGAAAGGAAAGGAAAGGAAAGGAAAGGAAAGGAAAGGAAAGGAAAGGAAAGGAAAGGAAAGGAAAGGAAAGGAAAGGAAAGGGGGGGAGGGAGGGAGAGAAAAAGAAAGAGAGAGAAAGAAAGAAAATATGTGTGTATGTGTGTGTGAGAGAGAGAGAGATAGAGAGAAAGAAGAACAGATTTCTAAGAGAAGTCAGTAAACTTTATTCAGCTAGCGTAACTTAATATGGAAGATGAAAAAGGAAAAGGAAAAGAAAGGGGAAAAAGAGGGAGAGGAAGAGGAAAAGAAATAGAGGAAGGGAAAGAAAAAAAGAAAGAAAGAAAGAAAGAAAGAAAGAAAGAAGGAAGGAAGGAAGGAAGGAAGGAAGGAAGGAAGGAAAGAAAGGAAGGAAAGAAAGGAAGGAAAGAAAGGAAGGAAAGAAAGAGAAAGAAAGATTGATTTCTAAGAGAAGTCACTGAATTTTACTCCATATGGGAGAGGAAGGAAAAGAAAAGGGAAAGGTAGACTGGAAAGAGAAAAAGGGAGAGAGGAAGGACAGGAAGGAGGGAGAAGGGAGGGGCAGAGGAATTCACTTCTCGATCTGTACTTTCCATGTTCCAAGAATTCCCACAAAAGAATCTACAATGCAGGATTCAATATTTCCATCCGTTGCAGGGTAAATCAGAACTCGGTGCATTAGAGCCAAAAGATGCATCGAATTCAATCCCCCCCCCCTAAAAAAAATAAGTCCTCACGGGAGCAAGAGCACAGCATCTGTCAGCCACACCTTCCAAATAGCCCCCTGCTTTTCCCGGATCGCAACAGCTGCTTCCTGCAGCTGCCACACAATTCCCGGGAAGAGATCCAGCTGCTTTGGGGTGCGGCTAACAGGTGCTTCGCTTTGCCCGCTGGGATTTTCAGCCTCCCTTTTGAAGTTCAAATCCAAAGCATGGAGGAATTTCTCCTTGGCAGTTCCTTGGCTGCTTTATCTGAACCACCTAATCTGTGGTTGAGCTAATGCCCCCTCCCCCACTATTTAAACATTACGATTTTTCCCAAGATTTCCTATGAACCATACGTTGAGCCCTATCTAACAAAATGAAAGTTCAACGTAGAGAAAAGTAAAGCTTTATACTTAGGCAAGAAAAACCACATTGTTCTGCCCCAGCTACGGATCCCAAAGAACACAGCACACACAAAGTTTGTACAAAACTTAATTTATTAAAATAAGTCAGTCTTTTTCAAAACAAAAGCTGTTAATAAACTTTCGTAACAGCCTACAAAGAACCAAACATATAGTAATCACAATCTTATGAAGGTTGGCAGAAAGCCCAGAAGCAATTTGCAGAGAATCCAGACGCGAAGGAGATTGAACTAAAGTTGTTCCCTACAGCTTGCTTCAGTTGCCATTCCTCCTTAAATAGGCTAAGGGACTGGCCAATTAGCCCCAAGCCTTACTCTCAAGGAGACCTCCTCCTGAGGAGCCACTCCTGCCTTTTGGTAGCTCTGCATGCCTGTGCATCGAGAAGAGGCTCCTCCTCTTCGTCCTCTTCACTTAAAGGAGCTTCGGGAGGTTTTGAAGGCCCTGGCTGAATCCCTGCCTCTGGCACCACAACTTCTCCAGCCTCCTCATTGTCTGGCTCGGGTGCCAGCTGCACAGGCTGCTGGTGCAACACCACACCAGCCTCCTCCCTGTCAGAATCAGCTACAATCCTCACAGGCCACTGACAGGCACAACACACATGTACAGGTCAGTGGTGGGTTCTACTTACCTTTACTACTGGTTCACCTCCCACCAGTGTTACTACTGGTTATATAGAACAGGTTCGAAACAGGGGCAACCCGCCACTGGTACAGGTACAGACCAGGTGAAATGTGGCTTCCTGCAAGTAACTGTGAGAGGAATCTTGGGGTCCTAATCTATCCTTGCTTTGTTGTGTTGGAAGAAATATTAAGGTCCCGGGCTTGGCACTTGAGCTTCCTGTTCCTGTGCAAGAACATGGATTCTATTGGTTGGTGTCAGACTCCCATGGGCCATGTACAAATCCTAGGAGTTTGTCTGAGCTAAGTTGGGTTGAAGTTTGGCTGATGCAATGAAGGGGCTTGTTGGGCAACTGCAACAAGGCCGGAAGTAGCTGCCCACCCTGTTTTGTCTTCCGGGTTGGTGCAGGAGGCTTTCCAGGTTCAAAATGGGGTGTAGGGGTGCCACACGAGGCTCCCCCTGTGCCCCATTTTGGCCCGGGTTTTGCGCCATTTTGGCTCCTTCCCCAACCTTCAAGCCAAAATGGGGTGTGGGGGGGTAGGGCGCATACACGGGGGACACCCACATAGGTGCTGGGGTGGGGCACATGTGGGGGCACTTGCATTGCATTTTGGGGGTTCAAGCACACGTGTGTGCATTCATGCATGTGCACAGTTTGGGCACTGGGCACCAAAAAGGTTAACCATCACTGGTCTAGGAAGAGCAGCTAAATTAACCAAACACTGCAAATGGAATAAAGCAGCTGTTCAAGGAAAAGGAAGGGATAATCGGATTCCTATTTTGCTGCAGTTTATGTCAGGACAAAAATCATGGCGACTGTCTGAAACAAAAAGAACATGATATATAATCGGAGGAAGAAGTGAAAAGAATCAATACTTACAGGCTTTTAAACACGCTGTTTTGGCAACCCTTCTCTAAGCCATAGTCAACACTATTTTATGGGCTTTATAACTCAGTTTGAGAAGCTGTAAAGCTCTTCCTTTGTCAGAGAAGTTGCTGGGGGAAAAATGATGTTCAGGGAGCTGTGTGTTGAGGGGCTTAGCCTTTGTGCTTTCCTCTATTCAGATGAGTAGAAGAAAAAAAAAAACAATGGAGTCCTGTGATGGAAATGGTCCTCTTGAGAAGAAACCTAAGTTAGACAAGAAAGGAAAGAAAGAAGATTGTGGTGCAAACAAGCAGAGAGAAACTAGGTTGCAACTATTTAGACCCGCTCCAGTCCGGTTTCAGGTCTGGGTACAGCACCGAAACGGCATTGGTCGCGTTGGTGGATGATCTCTGGATGATCTCATTGGGTAATGAAATCGTCAAGGCAAGATGAGAAACAATGGATGGAAACTAACCAAAAAGAGGAGCAACCTAGAACTAAGGAGATTTGCTAATGGTGAGAGCAATTAATGAATGGAATAGCTTGCCTTCAGAGGTTCTGGGTGCTTCATCAGGGAGTTGCACTAGGAGACCTCCAAGATCCTTTCCAACTCTATTATTCTATGTTCTACTGTATGTTCTATTTATAATTGGGGAGTACCAGAAGGAGAATTTTGGAGCTATGAAACTGAATGGGACTTCATCTTGATGAGGCTGTTCTGGTTTCTGAAAATAATAGAATAGGAGCAGGAGCAGGAGCAGGAGCAGGAGCAGGAGCTAGAGGAGTAGGAATGGAATGGAATGGAATGGAATGGAATGGAATGGAATGGAATGGAGTGGAGTGGAGTGGAGTGGAACGGAACGGAACGGAACGGAACGGAACAGAACAGAACAGAACAGAAATACGGAGTGGGATGGGATGGGATAGGATAGGATGGGGAGGGATGGGATAGGATAGGATAGAGAAAATAGAATAGAATAGAATAGAATAGAATAGAATAGAATAGAATAGAATAGAATAGAATAGAAAAGAAAAGAAAAGAAAAGAAAAGAAAAGAAAAGAAAAGAAAAGAAAAGAAAAGAAAAGAAAAGAAACACGGAGTGGGAAGGGATGGGATGGGAAAGGATGGGATAGGATAGGATAGGATAGAGAAAATATAGAATAGAATAGAATAGAATAGAATAGAATAGAATAGAATAGAATAGAATAGAATAGAATAGAATAGAATAGAATAGAATAGAATAGAATAGAAATACGGAGTGGGATGGGATGGGATGGGATGGGATGGGATGGGATAGGATAGAATAGAATAGAATAGAATAGAATAGAATAGAATAGAATAGAATAGAATAGAATAGAATAGAATAGAAATACGGAGTGGGATGGGATGGGATGGGATGGGGTGGGATGGGATGGGATGGGATGGGATGGGATGGGATGGGATGGGATGGGATGGGATGGGATGGGATGGGATAGGATGGGAAGGGATGGGATAGGATAGGATAGAGAAAATATAGAATAGAATAGAATAGAATAGAATAGAATAGAATAGAATAGAATAGAATAGAATAGAATAGAATAGAATAGAATAGAATAGAATAGAACAGAACAGAACAGAACAGAACAGAATAGAATAGAATAGAATAGAATAGAAGTTGGAAGGGATCTTAGAGGTCTTCTAGTCCAACCCCTTGCTCAGGCAGGAAATCCTACGCTATTTCAGACAAATGGAATAATCTTATTCACTGTCTCTTGACCTCCTGAGTAGACACCTTGACCACTCATGGGACTGGATAGATGGAGAACCACAGTTAAAGAAATAGCTTAAAAGTGGAGTTGTTTGTGTTACTTTTTGATCTTCGTCTGCAATTAATGACCATGTTGACCCGAATAAACAACCCATTAGCAATATTTATCACCACTTGGCTGTCCAACAGAATGTGTGGGATTTGAGGTGATGTGGAAATTATCCCGGCATCTCCATTACATCTGCATTAATATGTGTGTATAAATGTATGTATTAATAAATACATACATTAATAATATATACATTAATATATATTAATATAATGTGCACCAAATTCGCTCAGAGGAAACTCAGTGGGGATCATTAAACTCAATTTGCATAATGGTTCAGTTTGCATAATTACTTAATTTGCATAATTGATCTTGGTGGCAATTTAGTAACAGCAATATTTCTTTGGCAGTTTATAAATGTGCAAAACACTTGACCTGGTCCTGCCTTGCATTCCTGGGCTTCAACTACCATTTTAAAGATGGGGAACCGAGGTTGGCTTGAAATGCTTCTAAAACTCAAATGTCACATTTTGTTTGCTTACTTTTCGATGCGCTATGTGCTGTAACAGTGATAGCTAACTTTTTTGCCATTGCGTGCCAGAAGCAGGGGGAGTAATGGGAGGGTCACGGGCGCCCATACCCATAATTCAATGCTCCCCCTGTGCTCCCCCCACTTTTGGCACGCGATAGCAAAAAAGGTTACTGTGGGCCCAGTAGGCCCGTTTTTTTGCCCTTCCCAGGCTCCAGAGGCCTTCTTGGAGGCTTCCCCTGGAGGCCAGAAACAGCCTATTTCTCAACTTCCGGTTGGCCCAGAAGGCCCGAAAATCAGTTGGCCAGCATGCACGCTGGAGTTAAGCTAGGGCAACGCTTGTGTGCCCACAGATATGTCCTTGCGCGCCACTTGTGGCACGGATGCCATAGGTTCGCCATCCTGGTGCTATAATCTGGTCTTGATTCTTTTAAACATTGATTTCTCAACCTCTGTTTCAAGTTCCGATTCTGAGAGAGTGCAGAGAAGGATAACAAAAATGATAGCATAGGACATAATACCAGTATTCCAGTATTTGAGGGGCTGCCACAAAGAAGAGGGGGTCAACTTGCTTGTCAAAGCACCAGAAGACAAGACAAGAAACAATGAATGGAAACCAATCAAGGACAGAAGCAACCTGGAATTAAGGAGAAATGGACAATTAACCAGTGGAACAGCTTCCCTACAGAAGTTGTGGGTGTTTCATCACTGGAGGTTTTTAAGAAGAGACTGGACAACCCCATACATGAGCAGAAGACTGTATACCATTTCAGACAAGTGATTGTCCAATCTCTTCTTAAAAACTTCCAGTGCTGAAGCATTTACTACTTCTGGAGGCAAGTTGCTCCATAGATTAATTGTTCTAACTGTCAGGAAATTTCTCCTTAGTTCTAAGTTGCTTCTCTCCTTGATTAGTTTCCCCCCATTGCTTCTTGTTCTACCATCAGATGCTTTGGAGAATAGCTTGATTTCCTTTTCTTTGGGGCAGCCCCTGAGATATTGGAAGACTGTTATCATGTCACCCCTGGTCCTTCTTTTCATTAAACTAGACATACCCAGTTCCTGCAACCGTTCTCCATCTGTTTTAGCCTCCAGTCCCCTAATCATCTTTGTTGCTCTTCTCTGCACTCTTTCTAGAATCTCCACACTTTACTATCAGGTATCAACTTGATTTGATAATTCATAATAAAAGTGAGTCAGATTAAACAATTTGTTACCTCAAACTTCTTTGAATCAAAGGAATGATTTAATTTGGATATTGAGTGATTTGTACAACCATATTATTTTTGCAAAAGATACCACTGGAGGAGATGCAATTTCCTGTTATGAATAAGCCAGGCAAATCCTGTATTTAAATAATAATAATAATTAATAAAATCTGGACAGCATTTTCTCAAAAAGCAGCATTTTTTACTTTAAAAAGAAACTGAGAAAATTAGGTATTAAATTGCAATTTTGTGCTGCAAGAACTGGATGTTCTTTCTAAAATGAGCCAGCTAGAAACTTTGGCATCTCAACTAGCCAATGCCATTTAACACAATACATTCCCAACTCTATTTAAAATCCAGCTTTCTATTTTCACAGTAGTGTTTTCTGAAACTTCAGTGTCCTTTTCAAGAATCTGATTGGAACATTAGAGTTGGCAATTCCATCTTTTTTCCAGAATGAAGGAGGAGGAGGAGGAGGAGGAGGAGGAGGAGGAGGAGGAGGAGGAGGAGGAGGAAAGAAGAAGAAGAAGAAGAAGAAGAAGAAGAAGAAGAAGAAGAAGAAGAAGAAGAAGAAGAAGAAGAAGAAGAAGAAGAAGAAGAAGAAGAAGAAGAAGAAGGCTTTCTCCAGTGATTCTGAAGGTTTGATCACCCTAAAAAGACCTCAATGGAATCCCTTGAAAACAAGAATAATTCATCTAGTCTTCTTAATGGAATATGGTACAGGGAGGCTTGCTGATGGGTGGGGGTTTTCTAAGTGCTGTAAATAAGTATTTAAATTGGAGATAGCAGCTAATTGCGAATTTCAAGTCTATCTGATAAATGACGATGGAGATTCTCAGTCATCCAATCCAGGTCAAGGTTGTCCCAAAGGTGCTTTTCCAAGAGCTGAGGAAGCTTCTTGGATGAGAAGCGAAACGTCTTCAAAGAAAATCCAGAAAGTCCAGTTGCCTCTTGAAAAAAGCACCTTCAGTGAGTTTGAGTTGAGTTTATTGCATTTCTATACCACCCTTCTGCCGAGGGACTCAGGGCGGTTCACAGCCATATTAAAACAATCCACACAAAAATTAAAATTACTAAAATAAGTTAAAACTATTTGGCCGTTATTAAAACCCCCTTTTAAAACCCCGTTAAAACCAATTTAAAACCCACTAAAATTAATCTATTCACTCAGGCCGGCTTGGTGAAACAACAGAGTCCTCAGAGCCCGACGGAAGGTGCGGAGGTCGGGAATCTTTCTGATATCCGGGGGCAGTTCATTCCATAAGGCAGGAGCTCCCACAGAGAAGGCTCTCCCCCTGGGGGTCTCCCGCCAACATTGTCTGGCTGACGGCACCCTGAGGAGGCCCTCGCTGTGAGAGCGTATCGGGCGGTGGGAGATATTCAGTGGCAGCAGGCGGTCCTGTAGATAACCCGGCCCTAAGCCATGGAGCGCTTTGAAGATGATGACCAACACCTTGAAACACACCCGGAAGACCACCGGAAGCCAGTGCAGCTTGCGCAAGAGGGGAGTTACCCGGGAGTGGTGGGATTCAGCCGGTTCGGGACAGTTCAGGCAAGCCAGTAGTTAAATTGCTGGCTGGCCCCTCCCGTCCCCTTCCAGGAGTCCCCATGTGCCCCATTTTGGCTCCCAGGTAAGTGCAGGGAGGCTTCCTAGGCCCAAAATGGGCAGCGGGGGTGTCTGGCACATCCTTCTCATGTCCTGTTTTCACTCGCAGGAGGCTTCAGAGAGGACTCCTAGGCCCAAAATGGGGCTGCGGGAGGACAGCGCATCCTTCCCGTGGCCCATTTTTGCTCCCGGGGGGGCGGGGTCAGGAGGCCAAGTGCTACCTATCACACTCCCTGGCCACGCCCACCATGGCCACACCCACCCAGGCGGTCATTAGGGCAGAGAATCGGTTGTTAAATTATTTGAATTCCACCACGGCTTTGGATTTATCTGCTAAGGGGGGTTTAAAAGGGATTTTAATGGTTTCTCTATAATCTTATTGGGTATTTTAACATTGATTTGGCTTGTTTTTATTGTTGTGAGCTGCCCTGAGTCCCCTCGGAGACAGGGCGGCATAAAAGTTCAAATAATAAATAAATAAATCCTCCTCTGGGTCGCCAGACTGGAGAGAAGGAAATGGAACCTTCCTATTAAACACCATTTCAATTTACCTATCAGTAGTTTAGGATTAAAACTGTAAAACCCTTATTTTACAGTGTTTTTTTTTTTTTTCTTCTCTCACTACTCAGAGTACCTCTAAATACTGTGTTTCATTTTTAGGTGCAAACTACTTGTAACCCACCAGATGAAATTTTGAAATTTCTGGAGAATGTCAGTTTGGGGGTGGGGGGGGGGTGGGGAATTGAGGTTGTATTGATCGAAATTGAATTCAGTGCAAAATGCTTGTTTTAATTTGTTAAGTTGAACTGATGGCTTGTTCGTTTGATTAATCAATCTAAAGTCAATTGGCTCTCCTCTGTTCGTGTCAGAAGCACAAATAAATTATAAACATATAAGATAAAGCATACCCTGTTTTCCTCAAAATAAGACATCCCCTGATAATAAGCCCAATCGGGCTTTTGAGCATGTGGCAATAAGGCCAAGTGCTTATTTCAGGGTTCAAAAAAATGTAAGACAGGGTCTTATTTTCGGGAAAACATGGTAGTGTTGGAAGGGACATTGGAGGTCTTCTAGTCCAACCCCCTGCTCAAACAGGAGACCCTATACTAGTGAGCGCGCATATGTCTAGGCTGCAACCCGGAACAGGAGCTGCCCGGGGTGCATGTGCATGCCCAAAAATGAACTTCTCGTTTCGGCTACAGAACTTCCGGTTTCAGCCAGCTACTCTTCCGGATTTCTGGCACGCATGCATGCACAATGATCAACTGGCCAGCACGGATGCTCACCCGGGAAAATGGAAGCTGATCATCATATGGGCATGCACACCAGAAATCTGGAATAGGAACGGGCAATGCCACATGTGCCAGGTGACATGGCTCTGCATGCCACTTCGGGCATCTTCATAGGCATCTTCTCAACTAAGAGTTCGCATGTGCTTGGGGTTAAATAACAGTCAACAGAATTCAATGGGGGTTGGACTTCACTTGTGGCTATGTAGGGATTCTAGGCTGATTCCTTTTTTAACTCCATCCACAGATTCTGCCACTTCTTCTCATATAGCAAGTGAGCTTCTATGACTAAGGATGGCCTAGGAGATGGGCATTAATTGTGTCCTTCTGTCCAGCAAACCTTTGTTGTTGAGCCAGTTAGGATATTTTTTAAAAACCGAACTGAATGTGAAAGACATCTAAAGAAAGGATTTCAGTGTTTCTCTATCCAATGCCCTATTAAACCACTCTAGCACCTCTTACTCATTTCTATTCATGTCAATAATAACTGGAGTTATTCATAAAATGAGGGCCGTGAACCTAGAAAGACATCGACAGGCCATCTTTTAAATTCAGGATTACCATCCTCACTAAGTGAATGGGAAGTACAAACATGCCGTTTGGTGTGTCGGATTGTTGACCTCAAGATATTTAACCTTTTCTAAGCTCACCTAGAAAAGATCACAGCAGAGTTGCAACATCAGCAGCTGGAGGTGTTAATGAGAACATAAAATGAGGTTATACCGGCTTACGATTTATACCAGAGAGAGATAAACCCATTAATTAAAGGGAGCAGGTAGATTCCAGCACTGGACAATTTAAAGTTTGCCTCCCCCATTCCCCACAGCTTCAATTAAATGCCCTTAATTTTTCAACCTGGTGTACTTTCTTGTTAACATATGTAAATGTGATACACGCTTGCATAGCTGAGTGGCACCATCGGTAGAGGACAATTTTGCACAAGTTTTGCTTCTCTTTACTTAGTTATCATTACTACTGATACCTAGTATAAATTAGGCAAGTGTTCTTTGGGGGGAAAAATGGATGTGGGATGTAAAAAAGATGTTGAAAGTGTGCAGTGAAGAACAACCAAGAGGATTAGCTAAAACATACGAAAAATGGTTGCAGGAACTGGGTTTGTCTAGTTTAATGAAAAGAAGGACTGGGGGAGACATGATAGCAGTCTTCCAATATCTCAGGGGCTGCCACAAAAAAGAGGGAGTCAAACTATTCTCCAAAGCACCTGAAAGACAGAACAAAAAGCAATGGATGGAAACTAATCAAGGAGAGAAGCAACCCAGAACTAAGGAGAAATTTCCTGACAGTAAGAATCAGTGGAACAACTTGCCTCAAGAAGTTGTGAATGTCAGGGTTCCAAGTAACACCCCCAATGAAAGAAGACTCCATGGCTTGAAGTTCCTCAAAGTTCCATTTTATTAGAGATGTCATACTGGCACATCTGGGAAAATCTGAATCTGAAAGCTTCCAGATTTTCCCCACCCAAAAGAAAGTCCAAGTCCTTTCCTCTGCACTCACATCAGGGGTGGGATTCTACCGGTTTGGACTGGTTCAGACAAACAGATATCTCTAATGATCAGGTCGGCCTGCCTGCCCATCCCTACACTTTACTTTCCTTTATCTTCTCAGCTGAATGGCAGGGCAGAGTTGACTGCTGTGCCTCAGATATGTTATTCCCAAGTGGTAACACAGAAGGTTAGTACTTATAAAACTGTGTGTGCACACAGAGCATGCAATCACCAAATCGGTTGTTAAACCGGCAGCATCCCACCACTGACTCACATGTCCCAATCAATGCACCATCCCAACTGGAGATACCTCCCAGTCATGCCACTCCAGGTGCAGGGCAGGATGTCCTTGACTCTCAGAGAAAGGAATGTTATTATGGCTAGATCAGGGGTGAAATGCTCCCGGTTCAGACCGGATCTGGTAGCGATAGAGGTGGATGGTTCGGAGAACCAGTAGCAAAAATCCCTGCCCACCCACCTGCCCCCATACCCAGCTGAGCCGCACAATCATCACAGGCTTTTTTTTTTTTACTTTTAAAAGCATTTTTTCTACAACCTCTTTGGCCGAAAAAAATGCTTTTAAAAGTAAAAAAAAAAGCCTTTGATGATCGTGTGGCTCAGCTAGGATCGTCAGAGGCTTTTAAAAGCATTTTTTCTACAAACACTTCAGAGGTTGTAGAAAAAATGCTTTAAAAGCCTCTGACGATCCCAGCTGAGTTGCCTAATCGGAAGAGGCTTTTTTTTTAAAAAAAAGCCTCGGACGATCCAAGCTAAGTTGCCTGATCGTCAGAGGCATTTAAAAGAAAAAAAGGCTCTGCCAATCCGGCAACTCAGCTGAGATCGTCGGAGCCTTTTGAAAGCATTTTTTCACAACCCCTTCACCGAAGAGATTGTAGAACAAATGGTTTTAAAAGTAAAAAGAAAAAATGGCCACGCCCACCCAGTCACATTAACCCCCCCTGCACTAAGCCACACCCACAGAACCAGAAGTAACAAATTTTAGATTTCACCACTGGGCTAGATATCTCCCCAACCCCATACAAGTCCCCCTCCCAGTTTCCCTCAGCCCTAAATGTGGCAGCCCTGAAGATCCCAAGAAAAAGATGGCTTGCAGGGCTGAAGTGTGAAAGAAGAGATTGGATAACCATTTGTCTGAAATGGTACAATGAATAATGAACACAAATTGGGCCAACTCCAGGAGACAGTGGAGGGGGGGGGACAGAGGCCTGGGGTGCTATGATCCATGGAGTCAGGAGTGAGCTGCTGGGGTTTCGCAGGGGTTCGGGAGAACCTCTAGCTAAGATTCTGTGAAGTTCGGAGAACCCCCAAATCCCACTCCTGGCTAGCCCCACCTGCCCTGCCCTGCCCCTCCCCTCCCATGAATCCCCACATAGCCCATTTTGAATGCAGGAAAGTCCAGGGTGTGCGTGGAGGCTTGGGGAGGGTGGATAACAGGCCTACCAGAAGTTTGGGAAGAGCCTTTGGAGCCTGGGGAGGCCATTTTCGTCCTCCTGGAGGCTTGAGGAAAGCCTCTGGAGCCCGGGGAGGGCAACACCCCCCCACCATGGTGCAGGAGGCCAATAAGGCCACGCCCACCCTGGCCACGCCACCCAGCAACCGGGCTAAAATTTTTGAAGCCCATCCTTGCATGGGGTCCCAAAGAGTTGAACACAACTTAGTAACTGAACCACAACATGTTGTGGGGGGAAAAAAAAAACCCTTCTCCCATCTCACTGAGAAATACCTAAGAGCAATTCAATGGTAGCTTGAGAAAGACGTGTTAGAAACAGATCGACCGGTTTGCCAGGGAGGAAAATGTTCAGAGAAATGAAAGACAGATTTCCCTGCCTTACTAATGGCATTGTTGGAGTCATAATACTAAATCCTGAGAACACTCAAGGAGTAGATAGGTCTGATAAAGAATGGGACCGGTGGAAAAAAGGACTTTTTAAAGCCACAAATAGAACACCGAACCCAATGGGATCATTTACTTCTCCTTGCTATTAATTCTGGAACAAAAGCTCTGAAATAATGAAGAGATACACTTACCGACCTGTCTTTCCTCAAGGCTGAGTTAAGATGTTTTCCAGGCCACACTCGAGACAACAGAAAACTCCACCAGTAGTAAATCTGGACTTCTGTCTGCTGATCGCTCTCCTGCGTTGATTGCTTCTATTGAAGACCCATGCAATCCCTTGATGTTCCTCTAATGTTAGCAGGCTTAATGCCTTCAAGCTATACTTGAATGGAGTTCAGAATAAGTGGAAACAAGATGTTAATGCTGGAAACAGGGATTTTTGCCTTGGTTATCTTTTGAATAGACAACCGTAATGGACTGTCCGGGTGGGTGGGCTATTCTTAAGGACAATGCAGAAGCTTCCAGTGGTCCAAACTGGGTTGGTTGATCATAGAAGATTTAGCAATGCAGTAGCTGCACCATTGTCTTGGTCATTATATTGGACACCAGGTTGTTTCCAGATCCAGTACAGGGTCCCTATAGAATTATCAGGTACATTTTAAATACATTTTAACCCAATAGCCAACCTCCCTTTTCAGGATATTATCACATTATTAAATTAAATATTAAATCAACAGTATTGCATTAAATTATTATACAAATCAATAGATGACATTATCTTCTTCTTCTTCTTTTCTTCTTCTTCTTCTTCTTCCTCCTCCTCCTCCTCCTCCTCCTCCTCCTCCTCCTCCTCCTCTCCTCCTCATCAAATAGCAGGTACCATTTGATTAGCAAGTTGGTCAGTCAGTTTCAAAAATGGCTTTTAACATCTCTTTTTAAAAATTTTTAAGCCTGAGATCCAAAATTCAGATCCACTGAAATCCAAAAATGTCAGCCTCCGCTTTTCTCTGCTTTGGCTGTCATAGTAATGGAGGGGGGGTAGGTAGCTGGGCTATGGATGAGCCCAGGAAATGAAACCGATTCTTAAGCTGTTTTCAGGCCAATGGCCACCGCATTCCTGGATGATGACACGGCCAGATGTGTGCTCCCACCTGACCTCTGAGAGACCTTTGGATTGGATGATTTATGGTGGACAATAGGAGGGGATGCTTTCTATCTGTAACTCTCATGCTTTTTGCCTCAGAATCCTGCTTTCCATGGTTGTGTTCACTTTATATCTAGTAAAAGTACCATACTTCATTTTATAATGAAGTCTGGGTTTTCCTTTCCTGGATACTGAAGGAAGCATACTTGACAAAAATTCTGATTTGGAGACTTCATCTTTGGACCCAAGCTGGCCCCTGGAGACTGCCTTAGGAGTTGTGATGATTTCTTCAAGCAGCTGTCACTCCTTCCAAACCACAATTGAATAATTACATAAATTGAAACCAGGGCACATGATGGACCTTCCCAGACAACCTGACCATCCAAATCCCATGTGAATGTACGTTTTGCATCCATGAAATGCAGGTGTGATTCACCATTGATTGACCAAGTTTTGCATGGATGTTGAGACTCAAAACTCCAGGATGCCTGAAGACCCATCAGTTGTACTGCAAGGTGTAATTTTCAGAGCTCTTGATGGGAAGCTATGAGAATTAAATGGTTCCTTGAGTTGACTTTGACTCCAGGTTTTTAGGTGGGAATAGCACATCTAGTGGTCTTCATAATAGCATAGAAATGAATGTCTATGCTAATTCTGTGAATTTTGTTTTGCTTTTACAAGTTCATAGGTTAGCTTTAACTAAAGTTGGGGTGTATTAAAGAATTAGAGTTTCTGTGGTGAGATCTTAAGAGGGGGAAGGGAGGGAGGGAAGGAAGGAAGCTAGGAAGGAAAATGAAAGGGAAGGAAGGAAAGACAGGAAAGAAGGAAAAGAGGGAGGGAGGGAGGGAGGGAAGGAAAGAAGGAAGGGAGGAAGGAAGGAAAATGAAAGGGAAGGAAGGAAAGAAAGAAAGAAAGGGAGGAGGAGGGAGGGAGGGAGGGACGAAAGGAGGGAGGAAAAGAAAGAAAGAAAAAAGAAGGAAGAAAGGAAGGAAGGAAAGACTGGAAGAAGGGATTAGAAGGAAGGAAAATGGGAAGGAAGGAAAGAAGGGAAAGAAGGGAAAGAGTGAGGGAGGGAAAAAATGAAAGAAGGAAGAAAGAAAGATGAAAGGAAGGAAAGAAAGAAGGAAAGAAGGGAAGGAGAATGGAAGGGAGAGGGGGAAGGAAAAGAGGAAGGAAAAGAGGAAGGAAAAGAGGAAGGAAAAGAAAGAAAGAAAGAAAGAAAGAAAGAAAGAAAGAAAGAAAGAAAGAAAGAAAGAAAGATGAAAAGGAAGGAAGAAAAGAAAGAAGGAAAGACCAGAGTAAGGGATGGATGGATGCACAGAGAGATGAAATGAAGGAAAGAAAGATGGAAGGGAAGGGAAAGGGAAGGGAAGGGAAGGGAAGGGAAGGGAAGGGAAGGGAAGGAAGGAAAGAAGGGTAGAAGGAAGGGATGGAGTGAGGTAGAAAGGAAGGAAAGAAAAAGAAAAAAGTATGGATGGATGGGAGGGAGGGAGGGAGGGAGGAAGGAAGGCAGGCCTTCTAGATCAGCACACTACCAAAAAATGTTGAATAAGCCACATGATGACATCAACTAGCCATGCTACCCTCTTATCTCCTTCCCCTTCAGATTCACCAGCATCTTCCTGAATCGGCTCCAGGGACAGTCCCAAAGTGCAATAAACAAATGCCTGGCCGAGCAGCCACCCCACCGAGTCTCATTTCCCTGACTTTAATGGAGAAGGAAGGCGAAAGGGTATTAGCAATCGTTTTGCATTGTGGTTGCCAGCCTTGCTTCTTCAGCGCCGTGATGTACTGTCATCTTCACCCCAATTTGCTGAGAGATTGCTCCGTATCATGTTGCATTATAATAGTTCTTTTTTTCCAGGGGCATTAATTCCTAGCCGGACTGAAGTGGAAATGACAAAAGCTTCTGTCATTATGCACTCAGGAACATCTCGTATACAAGGCGAGAACATTTGTACCACTCTCGAAATTATTATGTGGTGCTTATATTTCCAGGAATGAATATTAAACAAGACATCTCCAATAGCTTCCCATCTCAGCCTATATTTTCACGAAACCATCCGAGTCACCCAGGTAATTGAAATTTTAAAGCTCTGAAGCTTTTCTCTCTTCATCCATACGTCTCCTCATCCCTCTGCACCAAGCTGGACCACAAGTTGGTTAAGAGAGGAAGAGCCCCAGGCCTAAAATAACTGTCAGAAATCCTGTGTGTGTGTGTGTATGCGTGAAAGAGAGAGAGAGATTGAGTGGGGAGGAATGTATAATAAAAGCAGAGCAGTGATATTATCAGGAATGTCAGGAGGTGTCACAGGGCATGGTTAAAAAAAAGAAGAAGTCAGCACTGCAAACAAAATGTGACCTGTGTGTTATGTGCGTCCTTCAATATCAATCAGAATAAAGCTGGAAGGGATCTTGGAGATCTTCTAGTCCAATTCCCTGCTCTAGCAGTGGATCCCTATACAATTTGAAACATTGACTGTACAGTCTCTTCTTATAAACCTCCAGTGATGAAGCACACACAATATCTGAAGGCAAATCCCAGAATAGAATAGAATAGAATAGAATAGAATAGAATAGAATAGAATAGAATAGAATAGAATAGAATAGAATAGAATAGAATAGAATAGAATAGAATAGAATAGAATAGAATAGAATAGAATAGAATAGAATAGAATATGAATTAAGAATGGAATGGAATGGAATAGAATACAGTAGGGTAGGGTAGGGTAGGGTAGGGTAGGGTAGGGTAGGGTAGGGTAGAATAGAATAGAATAGAATAGAATAGAATAGAATAGAATAGAATAGAATAGAATAGAATAGAATAGAATAGAATAGAATAGAATAGAATAGAATAGAATAGAATAGAATAGAATAGAATAACAAGAGTTGGGAAGGGACCTTGGAGGTCTTCTAGTCCAACCCCCTGCTTAGGCAGGAAACCCTACACCACTTCCGACAAATGGTTATCCAACATCTTTAAAACTTCCAGTGTTGGAGCATTCACAACTTCTGGAAGCAAGTGATTCCACTGATTCATTGTTCTAACTATCAGGAAATTTCTCCTTAGTTCTAGGTTGTTTCTCTCCTTGATTAGTTTCCACCCATTGCTTCTTGTTCTACCCTCAGGTGCTTTGGAGAATAGCTTGACTCTCTCTTCTTTTTGACAACCCCTGAGATATTGGAAGACTGCTATCATGTCTCCCCTGGTCCTTCTCTTCATTAAACCTCACATACCCAGTTCCTGCAACCGTTCTTCATATGTTTTAGCCTCCAGTCCCCTCATCATCTTTGTTGCTCTTCTCTGCACTCTTTCTAGAGTCTCCACATCTTTTTTACATCGTGGCGACCAAAATTGGATGCAGTATTCCAACTCCTTCTGAAGGCAAACTTTTCCACGGGTTAAACGTTCTCAGTGTTAGGAAATTTCTCCTTAGTTCTAATCTCTCCTTGATTCGTTTTCATCCATTGTTTCTTGTCTTGCTTTCCAAAGCACCAGAAAAAGCTGTATTCATGTCTTTCATTATGTCTTCTTTTCATTAGACTAGGCATACCCAATTCCTCCAACCGTTCTTCATATATTTTATCTCCACGCCCTTAATCGTTTTAGTTGCTCTTCTCTGCACCCTTTCTAGAATCTCAACAACATTTCTTATAATGTGGTGATCCAAACTGGATAGAGTAGTCCAAGTGTGATCTTACTAAGGCTTTATAAAGCACTACTAGTACTTCATAAGATATTGATTCTACTGCTCTGTTAATGCAGAACTGCATTGACATTTTTGGCAACTGTAGCACGCTACGGGCTCATATTTAAGTGATGGTCTGTTAGGACTCTAAGACCCCTGTCACACTTACTGTTATTAAGTCAGGTACCACCTATTCAATACCTGTGCATTTGGTTCTTTTGGTTGTTGTTGTTTTTTTAATTGAAAAAGTTTTACATACAAAATTTTTCCATTTTTTCTCCCCCCCCACACCCCCTCCCCCCTGCCTCCCCCCACCCCCACCCCATTTCCCCCCATCCCCCCTTGACTTCCGCTACAAGTTAAAAAAAAACAAAAAAAACAAGTACATATAACAAAATAATATAACAAATAAACCTATAAGTAATAAAATTTTCCTAAAATTAACTATATTATAATAAAAAAACAATAAAATTAACCACATTAATCAATATTAATATCAATCAGTACCATACTTATATTTAAACCCAATTAAAAAATCATACCTTTCTTTAATCCATTAATATTAGCATTACTAATTATTTACCAAAATCAATCCCCCTAATAATAAAATATAATAAATCACATCCATATCCATATCCGTATCAATATCAAATAATTTTGTCCCAGCTACACCCATCAAATAAAAAAAATTTGGATTTCTGGTGAAGGAATTGCACAGAAGAAGGATTCTATTTAGATGGGACGTACCAGTTGGTGTAATTCTGAATTATCAAGATGTGAGATATTGTTTAAATACCGTTGAAAAAGCTGGACATTTTTATAATAACATTCTTAAGGGAGCCCCCATACTTTTATCTTCTGCTATGTTGTCATCTATGGAAGAAGACAAGCAAGATAAAGAGTCTGAAAGAGAGGTTGGGGAACAATGTGTGCAGATGGAATTACAAAATCAAAATAAGCAAAGTATGCTAGAAGAAAAAGGAGAGTTAGGTGGTTTTCTAGATGATTATATTATGGAATATCCAGATTTGAAAACAAAGCATTCCAGAGATTCAAGAGAAATGGTACCGGGCCTTGAACTGTTGAAGCAAGATGAAAAACAAATATTTTTGAGACTAGTTTTTCCTTGATCTGTTGCTGCAGTTCTATTTTCACATATCACTGTATTTCCTTCCTCTTCCTCTTCCTCTTCCTCTTCCTTTTTATTTTTTGCTTTGATTTAAGTCATATTTTCATGATATGTAATATGTGTGTGTGTGTGTGTGTGTGTGTGTGTGTGTGTGTGGATATATAAGTGTGTATGTATCTGTGTATATGTCTGTCTGGCAAGTGAAAGATACACATTATAATTTTAATTAATAATAATAATAACTTTATTGTCATTGTCCGTGTATACACAGTATATCCATACAACGAAATTCACTTAACCCCCAAAGACCAGGTCCAACACACATAACAATCCCCAAACACACCTCCACCCACCACAATTTCCAACCACTAAACCACTTAAACATCCACACAACAGACCAAGTAATACTGTCCAACAGCTCACTGATGGTGGCCCTTTAGTTCATTGCTGAGTGCAGTTAAGAGCCTGAGTGGCATAGGAGGCTAATGTCTCTTACTAAGGCAGCATTTAACATCCAGCTGCCTGCAATTACACCAGTTCAAAACTCCCCAGGCTCAAGGTCGACTCAGCCTTCCATCCTTTCTAAGGTGGGTAAATTGAGGACCCAGTTTGTGGGGGTAATAAGCTGACTTTATATAAATATACAAAAGTATGAAGGCTATTGCTTAACGCATTGTAAGCCGCCCTGAGTCTCCAAAGAAGAGCGGCATATAAATCAAATTTAAAAAATAAATAATTAAAATTTTTTAAAAAAATTATAGCTATGGGATAAAAACTATTCAGAAGCCATTTGGGCCGAGTGTTTGTTTGTTTGTTTGTTTGTTTGTTTGTTTGTTTATTCATTCATTCATTCATTCATTCATTCATTCATTCATTCATTCATTTATTGGTTCGATTTATATGCTGCCCTTCTCCAGAGACTCAGGGTGGCTTACAATGCGTTAAGCAATAGCCTTCATACTTTTGTATATACCTGCTTAGTAAGGCTTTCGGCCCCCGCTAAGCAGTGTTCTTTTTTATACAAAGTCAGTTTATTGCCCCCACAATCCGGGTCCTCATTTTACCTACCTCGGAAGGATGGAAGGCTGAATCAACCTTGAGCCTGGTGAGATTCGAACTTGCAGTAATTGCAGGCAGCTGGCAACTAAGTGCTATTTAACAGCGCTTTAGTCCACTGCTCCACCAGGATCCTAACTGTTCTGTATCTTCTGCCAGAAGGCAACAGTCCAAAAAGATTGTAAGCAGGATGGGAAGAGTCTCTGAGAATGTTATGCAACTTCCTCAAACAGTGAGATTCGAAAATGACGTCCAGGGCTGGTAGCTGGAGTCCGATGATATTCTGGGTAGTTTTAATGATTCTCTGTATAGCCTTTTTGTCTGCTACAGAGCTGCTCCCATACTATGCAAGAATGCCATATGTCAGGATGGTGCTGTGATAGTAGGGCAGAAGTAGATGCTGAGATAGATTTATCTTCCTGAGCATTCTCAGGAAGTACAGCCTCTTCTGTGCCTTCTTCACAAGTATGTTAGCATTCATAGTCCATGAGAGGTCCTCCGAGATAGAAATGCCCAGAAATTTAAAACTACCAACCCTCTTCATTTATGTACAATGGTAACTGTACATCTCTCTTCCTCCTGAAGTCAATTAAAAGTTCTTTAGTTTTTTTGGTGTTAAGTGTAAGATTATTTTCTTTACACCACAATGTCATCCCTTGTACTTCCTTCCTTTAAGCAGACTCATTGTTCTTATTAATGAGACTCACTACTGTTGTGTCATCCGCAAATTTCATAATTGTGTTGGTGTTATAGCTCTTTCTGGTGTTTTGGAAAACAAGACAAGAAGCAATAGGTGGAAACTAATCAAGGAGGAAAGCAACCTAGGAGGAAGTTCCTAAGGGTGAGTACAACTAATAGGTGGAACAGCTTTCCTTCAGATGTTGTGGGTGATCCATCACTGGAGGCTTTTAAGAAGAGAGGTCATCCTATTCTTCAAGGCACCTCAAGGCGGAACAAGAAGCAGTGGATGGAAACTAATCAAGGAGAGAAGCAACCTAGAACTTTCTAATGGTGAGAACAATTAACCGGGATGCCTTTACTCATGCCCTCGTCACTTCCTGTCTGAACTACTGCAACACTCTCTACATGGGGCTCCCTTTGAAGAGCACTCGGAGGCTCCAACTGGTCCAGTATGTGGCCATGCGGGTGATTATGGGGGCGACTCAACACATCCATGTAACACCTCTCTTGCGCGAGCTGCACTGTCTCCCGGTGGTCTTCCGGGTGCGATTCAAGGTGTTGATTACCACCTTTAAAGCACTCCATGGCTTAGGACCTGGGTACTTACGAGACCACCTTCTGCCACTGATAGCCTCCCACCAACCAACATGCTCCCATAGAGAGGGACTTATTAGGGTGCCATCGGTCAAATTATGTTGACTGGCAACCCCCAGGGGGAGAGCTTTCTCTGTGGGGGCTCCCACCCTTTGAATGAATTGCCCCCGGAGATACGTAGGATCCCCGACCTATGGACCTTTTGCCGTGCCCTCAAGACTCTACTATTCAAACAGGCTGGGCTAATGAATGTATGATTTTAATTGGGTATTTTAGTTTTGGAGTTTTTTTAAAAAACAAACAAACAAAATTGGGCCAAATTATTAATACATTTTAAATTGTTTTTTAATATTTTTTGTGGTATATGTTGCTTTTATCATGGCTGTACACCGCCCTGAGTCCTTCGGGAGAAGGGTGGTATAAAAATTTAATTAAATAAATAAATAAACAAATGAATAAATAATCAGTCAAATGGTTAAGTCCACTGGACAGGATGGAAGACAGACACAGCCTCTTCGTCTTT
Source organism: Coluber constrictor foxii (assembly GCA_038048745.1). Taxonomy (NCBI): domain Eukaryota; kingdom Metazoa; phylum Chordata; class Lepidosauria; order Squamata; family Colubridae; genus Coluber; species Coluber constrictor. Next base: position 117,635 of record JAWJVD010000099.1, on the reverse strand, counting down.
GCTCCTACTCTTAGAACCATTCTAATGTAAAATGTAAAATTTCATAGAATGGAAAACAGTTATTGTTGCAATTACGATGGGCTTCCGCTGCTTTGGGGTTGCACATATAGTTTTTGCAAGGACGTGCTCCCGTATATTTATTCATTTATTTTAATTACTTTCGCATTGTAAGAGGCCTCTCTTTCTATTCACACAAATGTCAGTGTTCCCTCCGCACCGTGGTTCATTGTAATTACTGAACGTTTGACTGACAAGGAGAAGGCAGAGGGAGATATGGGAGAGGAATCAACAAGGAACAGATTCTATAGGCAATCCAATTTCTTCCTACCTTGTCTTTAGTATGACGGGGCGAGCACCTAATAATAGGCACGTGTTCTCATTAAAGCACTGACAATGGAAGCTGAATCTTTGGAGGAAGAACAGAGCATGAAATAGAGAGAAGTGGGGAGAGAGAAAGAGAGGAACAAAATACGTTGCTTTTGTTCTGGAAGTGAAATTCAATATTCATTTGTGGGTTGGCACAATGAATTTAATAACTGCCAGTTTGATTACACAGATCTGGTAAAAAGGAAAAAAAGGAAGGAAAACACTGTATCTAGCTTGACTTCTGGTGGATAAAGTACAGAGAAGAGCCACAAAGACGATTTAGGGGGCTGGAGGCTAAAACATACGAAGAACAGTTACAGGAATTGGGTGTGTCTAGTTTAATGAAAAGAAAGACTGGGGTAGACATGATCACAGTGTTCCAATATCTCAGGGGTTGTCACAAAAGAAGAGGGAGTCAAGCTGTTCTCCAAAGCCCCTGAGGGCAGGACAACAAGCAATGGATGGAACCAATCAAAGAGAGAAGCAACCTAGAACCTAGAACTAAGGAAAACATTTCATATTTCACAAGAAGAGTCCTCTACTCCTCTGCTGGCAACAAAATATCTTATGCCACCAGACTTGAAATTTTGGGCTTAGATAATTTAGAACTACGCCGCCTTCGGTATCACCTAAGCATAGCTCATAAAATCATCTGCTACAATGTCCTACCTGCCAAGGACCACTTCAGCTTCAACCAGAACAATACATGAGCACATAATAGATACAAACTTAAAGTGAACCACTCCAAACTTGATTGCAGAAAATATGACTTCAGCAACAGAGTGGTCAACGCCTGGAATGCTCTATCTGACTCTGTGGTTTCTTCCCCAAATCCCCCAAACTTTAACCTTAGACTGTCTACTGTTGACCTCACTCCATTCCTAAGAGGTCTGTAAGGGGCGTGCATAAGAGCACCAGCGTGCCTACTGTCTCTGTCCTAATGTTCCCTTTAACTGTATTCATTTTATGTATTCAATTCATGCTTATACTTATATATATTATCTAATACGTACTCGACTAATAAATAAATAGATAAAAATAAACTTTTCTAAGAGTGAGAGCAATTAACCAGTGGAATGGTTTCCCTTCAGAAGTTTTGGAGGCTTCCAAAACAAGATTGGACAATCAAGTTACCTGAAATGGTATAAGTTCTGTTGCTTGAACAGAGGGTTGGACCAGAAGATTTCCAAGGTCCCTTCCAACTCTATTATTCTATATTTTATGGTTTCATGGATTTATCCATGTAACATTCTTGGCAGGATCTACTCTGCCTTTCAGGATGTCTAAAGCTTTGGGGATTTTTGAGCAGTCCAAGAGCTTGCCAGATCGGAAACCTGCATAGATTTTAAAATTTTATTTTGTTTTGGAATGAGTCCCAAATGCACCATCTGCTGGGCTGCTCAGACTCGCTACGAAACTCCTAATAAAAATGTCACCCACAAGGAAGCAAACGTCGTGTGGCCGTGGAATGCTTAAGCTTTGTATTTTAATTGGGTTTACTGTATAATCCCACCATTTCTCTCTCCTCCTTATGTTGTCATCGACAGTTTTGTGAGGTAGTGAGGACAACTGTTTCCTTTTCCACCCTTGACGGCTTGTCTTTCAGAGAAAACCCAGAGGTACTTAAGAATGACAATATAAAGAAATTTCAGCGCAGTTGAATCAATTATTTAGGGAATTTCGGTTGCTTCCAAACAAGGATTTGTGTTTGTGTGTTGCATGGGTGGGTGGGTGGTAGGCTGTTGTGGTTGTTGTTGGGTTTTGAGTGGGGTTTTGTGTGTGTGTGTGTGTGTGTTTGTGTGTGTAAACATAATTCCTCCAGAAAAAAGGTGAGGAACGTCTGTGGGGATCCTTGTCATGTAAGAAGCAGTTAATCACACCCTCAAAGGAGTGGAAGGTCTTGAATTTTAATTAAACTTGTGTCAATTTGTGTTCTGTCTACCTAGGCATTGCGGTCAACCAAGTCAACAGTAAATCAGAGGAAACACGCTAACCAAGAATGCTTGATTGATACTCTGGCTTCTGCTTGGAACTGTTGCATGTCGGTGCTCATCTCCATTTCAAAGCTGAAGAGCCAGCACTCTCCAAAGATGTCTCTGTGGTCATGTGGCCAGCATGATTAAATGCCAAAGGTGCACAGAACGCTGTTACCTTCCCACCAATGGTGGTCCCTATTTTTCTACTTACATTTTTTTACGGGCTTTCGAACTGCTAGGTCAGCAGAAGCTGGGACAAGTAATGGGAGCTCACCCCCTTACGTGGAACTAGGGATTCAAACCGCTGAACTGCCGACCTTTCGATCGACAAGCTCAGCATCTTAGCTGATTAGTGTACATTTAAAGTGACAATAAACTTATTCTAAGTCTAAATCTAAGCTGGTTCTTTCCAGCTGCTGTATAAGAAAGCTAGGCATCTCTCATTCCTCATTAGCATGCTTCAGAGTATGTGTTTTCTTCTGTAATTCCAGTCATTATGCTAGATGGATGTTATGTGGGCTAATTGTACCAAAAAAATAATGTCTTTGCCAAAGCTCTTTCCATTCCCCTAACTAGCTGCTCCCCTAGCAATAAAGCGAACAAAACAGCGATGTAAACAGGACTTCATTGACTTGTTAGCTCTAAAGGATGGGGCCTACTACTCTTATTTCCCCAAACTGTGTTAGCAAACCTAGGAGTGGATTAAACACCGGGTGGCATTTGAAGGAAACCACAGAATGATTGAATTCCATTTTGCATTGAGATAATGAGGATGAACCTTGGGTATTTTAAAGAAAGTGTTCAAAACATCCACTGATAGACACATGGAAGAAAAAATAGAATGAGAAGAGAAGAGAAGAGAAGAGAAGAGAAGAGAAGAGAAGAGAAGAGAAGAGAAGAGAAGAGAAGAGAAGAGAAGAGAAGAGAAGAGAAGAGAAGAGAAGAGAAGAGAAGAGAAGAGAAGAGAAGAGAAGAGAAGAGAACTTTTTTTTATATAGCTGCATTAGTTTGTTGGCTCACCTTCCACTACGATCCACCCAAGATTACCTAGATCCTTTTTGCATTCAGTGCTCTCTCATAAGATCCCTTTTGTGTCTTGATTTTTCCTTCCCAAATGTAAGGCCTGTTCAAATTCATCTTGTTGATTTCTGTCAACTGTCCCAGCTTGTCAAGATCCACCTAAATCTTGAAATCATTGTGGGGGAAAATAGCAAGCTAAAGAATGCTGAACCTTGTGTCATACAGTATAAAATAAAGGCAGGATATGAATCTTGTATCAAATAGTGCCCCAAGGTTCTGTTTTAGTCCCAGGACTCTTCAACATCTTCATCAATGACTTGGATGAGGGGATAGATGGGGAACTCATCAAATTTGCAGATGACACCAAACTAGCTGGAATAGCCAACACTCCAGAAGATAGTCTCAAGATACAGAAGGATCTTGACAGACTTAAACATTGGGCGCTATCTAACAAAATGAAATTCAACAGTGAAAAAAGGAAGGTTCTACATTTAGGGAAGAAAAACAAAATGCACAGGTACCGTATATGTGGTATCTTGCTCAATAGTAGTAACTGTGAGAGGGATCTTGGAGTCCTAGTGGACAACTATTTAAATAGGAGCCAGCCGTGTGCTGCAGCTGCCAAAAAAGCCAACACAGTTTTAGGCTGCATAAACAGAGGGATAGAATCAAGATCACATGAAGGGTTAATACTACTTTATAAGGCCTTGGTAAAGCCTCACTTGGAATACTGCAATCAGTTTTGGTTGCCACAATGTAAAAAAAGATGTTGGGACTCTAGAAAGAGTGCAGAGAAGAGCAACAAAGATGACTGGGGACTGGCTAAAACATATGGAGAACAGTTGCAGAAACTGGTTGTGTCTAGTTTAATGAAAAGGGAAGACATGATAGCAGTGTTCCAATATCTCAGGGGCTGCCACAAAGAAGACGGAGACAAGGTTCATAATCATATTGTATAGTTCAAGTAATTTATTAATTGGGTGAAAAAGAACAACCACAATGGATTAGTGCATTGTTTTCCCTCTAGCTTGAGGTAGAACCAGTAATATATTTTTCCTCCTCTTTGCTACGATTGCTCGATCAGATCTGCCTCCAACTCAAGTCATGGGCGCAAGTATTTTGTCTTCTCTCCTACAAGGATTTAATGGGAGATATTGTCAAATGCTTTGCCGAAGACAAGATACACTATCTCCACTCCATTCCTGCAGCCGACTAAAGAGGTCACTCTATCAAACAAGGAAATGTGGGTTAGTCTGGCATGAGGGTTCTTGATGAAGCATGTTGGCTAACACCAAGCTGTGCCTTCTTGTCTAAATGCTCACGAACGGAATGATTAATAATGCTGTTGCCTGGTCTTCGTATCATGTTGATCAATTTGTAGTTACCAGAATCTATCTGTCTTTCTTTCTCTTTCTTTCTTTCTTTCTTTCTTTCTTTCTTTCTTTCTTTCTTTCTTTCTTTCTTTCTTTCTTTCTTTCTTTCTTTCTTTCTTTCTTTCTTTCTTTCTTTCTTTCTTTCTTTCTTTCCTTCCTTCCTTCCTTCCTTCCTTCCTTCCTTCCTTCCTTCCTTCCTTCCTTCCTTCCTTCCTTCTTTCTTTCTTTTTCTTTCTTTCTTTCTTTCTTTCTTTTTCTTTCTTTATCTCTCTCTTTCTCTTTCTCTTTCTCTTTCTCTTTCTCTTTCTCTTTCTCTTTCTCTTCCTTCCTTCCTTCCTTCCTTCCTTCCTTCCTTCCTTCCTTCCTTTCTTTCTTAACTTTCTCTATTCTTTTGTGTTGTGCCTTACCTTTACAATTTCCCAAAAGTCACAGAAATGACCTCTGAAGGGACAAATGGAAGCTTTATTTATTCTGATAAAGCTTTATTTATTCTGATTATAAAATCGCTCTCGTTAGAATAGAGTCGAGTCGAGTAGGGTAGGGTAGGGTCGGGTAGGGTCGAATTGGGTCGAGTCGAGTCGAGTTGAGTCTCCCTTCTGGCAATCAAACAGAGGAGGAGGCATGGGAGTCAGCGTCAACAGCAAGGCAACCTGAGAACTCTGAGAGGGAAAGGGGAATGGAGCTGTCAGAGAGACAGAGGCAGAGCCTGGGCTGTCCATCAGCCCTCAGATGGAGAATCAACAGCCCCCAGGTCTGGAGGAAATAATTGAACAGCTGGGTCCAGTTCCTGATGCGCAGATCCGCAGAAAGCAGTGGAGAGGAGAGCAGTGGAAATCTATGGGCTGATCCTTGGGACGGAAGAGCCACTGCTGCTAGTGAAGCCCCACCCTAGCTCTGGGGATAAATGGCAGGGGATGGAGATGAATAGGTGTTACAGACAACTATTCATCTCCCTGCTGGACAGACTTGTTAGCCTGCTGTGTGTGAGAGAGAAACTTTTTGCTGGGGCTGCTGGCGCTCCTAATAAAGGAACATTTATTTAACTACAGAGGATTTGTTGTGTTTGGGAGCCAGGTCAGAACGCTATGCTTGAAGTTCTGTTGTGAAAACATCTTGCTTGAACCTGATTGGTCATTGGGAAGGGAGGAGCTCAGGGATGGCAGGCAGTTAAGGGACAGAAAAGTTGAACTTAGGGATTCTGGCACACGATTCTCAGTTCTGGCTATGCATTACTTTAATATAACTTGACTTCTAATAAAACTCTACCTTTCTCAAAGGACCAAAGATCACTTCTATTTAAAGGTTTACATCGGCTGGCGACAACCAGGGGGAGGGCCTTCTCTGTGGGAGCCCCTGCCCTTTGGAATGAACTGCCCCCAGAAATGTGTAGGATCTCCGACCTCCGTGTATTTCGCTGTGCCCTCAAGACCCTGCTGTTTGGCCAGGCTGGGCTAGCAATGTAATGATTTTAAATGGGTTGTTTTAAATTTGGGGTTGTTTTATATTTGAGCCGAAATTATTTAATAATTTTAATTATTTTTAAATTCAGATTTGTCTTTGTGCTTTTAATAGGCTGTACACCGCCCTGAGTCCTTCGGGAGAAGGGCGGTATAGAAATATTATTATTATTATTATTATTATTATTATTATTATTATTATTATTATTATTATTATTATTATTATTATTATTAAATTTGATTTATATGCCGCCCTTCTCCGGAGACTCAGGGCGGCTTACAATGCGTTAAGCAATAGCCTTCATACTTTTGTATATTTTTATACAAAGTAGGTTATTGCCCCCACAAACTGGGTCCTCATTTGACCTACCCTTAGAAAGGATGGAAGGCTGAGTCAACCTTGAGCCTGCCTGGGATTGAACTCACAAGTAATTGCAGCAGCTGGATCTTAAATGCTGCCTTTGTAGGAGGCATTACACCCCTACGCTACTCAGACTGCTGAATATTGTAGTAGTAGTAGTTGTTGTTGTTGTTGTTATTATAATTTATTTATTTTTTATTTATTTATTTATCAAATTTCTATACCGCCCTTCTCCTTCCGGACTCAGGGCGGTGAACAGCCAATTAAAAAACCAATAAATAACAATACAGTGAGTTAAAACGTACTAAAAATCCATATAAATTTAGGCTGAAATATATCGGATAAAACACTAAAACTCTAAGAATTTAGATAATTTAAAATAATTTAGAATTTAAAATATTTAAAATATTTACAAATATTTAAAAGTATATTAAAAATAGGAGGGATTAGGCAAGTCCAGCAAGTTGGAAGAAATAAGTCTTCAACGCCCGACGAAAGGTCCGGAGGTCAGTGATAGTTCTCAGCTCTGGAGGGAGATCGTTCCAGAGGGTGGGGGCTACCACAGAGAATGCTCTCCCCCTGGGGGTCGCCAGCCGACACTGTCTGGCTGACGGCACCCTGAGGAGGCCCTCTCTGTGGGAGCAAACCGGCCGGTGGGAGGGAATAGGTGGCAGAAGGCGGTCCCGTAAGTACCCTGGTCCTAAGCCATGGAGCGCTTTAAAGGTGATTACCAATACCTTGAAACGCACCCGGAAGTCAACCGGCAACCAATGCAGCTCACGCCATCTTAGATACATGCCTAGAATGTTGATCATGTGACCATTTGGTTGCTGCGACGGTCATTAGGTGTGAAAACCTGTCATAAGTCACTTTTCTTTTAGTGTCATTGTAACGTCAGTCACTACATGAATGGTTGTATTTAAACCTGTGACCAGAGGTGGTATTCAACCAGTTCGGACCAGTTCGAACTGAGCCGGTAGTGGCAACTGCAGGTGGGCCCACCCACCGGCCCGGATGTCACCCAGACATAATGCCGTCCTATTTAGCCACATTTTCGAGGCCGCGTAAGGCACATGCATGAGCAAAGTGCATGCATGTATGGCTTGTGTGTGCGCAGTGAGCATGCGGAAGTCCAGGCGCATGCGCAGAAGGCACGCGTCAGCAAAGCAAGCATGCGCACATACGGCGAGCTGGTGGCAACAATATGTGAAACCCATCCCTGCCTCTGACATTTAAGCAAAGCAAATTTGTCCACCCTCTATCGCTGTTTTTGCCATGTATGTGGAGTTTTGGACAAAGAGACAGAAGTAAGTCATAAGTCATGAGTTTATTTTGTCAAGCATATATAACAGTGATGGCTAACCTTTTTGCTGTCGCGTGCCAAAAATGGGGAGAGCATGGGGGCATCATGCATATGCATGGCCACACCCGTAATTCAATGTGCCCCACCTCCCCATGGGGGTCTCTCTCTCTCTCTCTCTCTCACACACACACACACACACACACACACACGTGTACAGACACACAAACCTCTCTCTCTCTCTCTCCCAGTCTCTATCGATTTCTATCCTAGAACTCATTTCATACCGCAGCTCCCAAATTAAGTGATGTATTTAGTTTCAATGCAACCCGGTCTACTAATTGGATTTTTTGAGCCTTTAATTTATGTAATATTAATGGATACTTTCGGAAAGCTGCTAATTAACGGCTGACCTTTATTTTTTTTTTAAACCAGGTTTTTAGTTTTTTTTTTTTTTTAATGAACCGAAGCAGTATAATAAAAAAATAAGAGAGAGCGGAAAGAAATAATCTTTATCTATCCTTCTCTCCCCCCCTCCTCTAACTTTCACTAAGAGTTGTGTGGTTTTAATTAGCAGAAACCGGAATGTATCAGGCCTGTTTTGCAGAGCGTTGATGTTACATTATCCATCCAATCACCTATCTGTTAAAAAAAAAAAAAGACAAAATAATTTAAGGGATAATATATATGGAAAGGATCTGAGGCAGTGGTGGGATTCAGACAGTTCTCACCAGTTTGCGCGAACCTGTAGCGGCGACTGCGGGATTCTCTGCCCACCCGCCCGGACATAATGTGCAACTACTGTGCATACGCAGAAGGCCATGCACATGCAGAGAGCTGGCACATGCACTCACATTTGCTAACTGGAAGGGAAGGTAAGTGAATCCCACGTCTGAGGGATGAAAAACATCAGAAATTAACTACCCTCCAATTTTGGGAAACTACCCCTGAACAAATCCAAAGCAAGTGATGTCATTTTCCTTTTACTTTTTTTAATGTGACTAGATTTTTTCTTCTTCTTCAGTGTGTGCCATTATAACAGCTGAATAAATGCCTATATACAGCATCATTTAAATGCTCTATGAAAATCCAAAGGTAAATAAAGGATTAATATCTAATTATTCTATAATGGTGCAAACTAACAATAGCTCAGTAAAACAAGACCTCTCTCTCCTTCCCTCCCTCTCTCTCTTTTTTTCCCTTTGTTCCTCTTTCTCTCCTTCACTCTCTTTATCTTTCTCTCTTCCTCTCTCTTTCTCTTTTCTCACCCATCTTTCTCTTTCTGGGTGGCCATCTATAAATATTGAGAAGGAAGGAAGGAGGGAAAAGGGAGATAAAGGAAGGAGAGAGAGAAGAAAAGAAAGAGAGAGAGAGAAAGAAAGAAAGAAGATAACAATAGAGCTCAAAGAGAAGGAAGATACGGAATATTATATAATCTGGAATAAATGGGATAAGTGGCTAGAGACTAGAAATAATGGATAATAAAAATAGGGGTGAATCTGAAAATGGAAAGAATAAATATGATAATGTATAGAATGTATAAAATCAATATGATTGTTAAGAAGTATAATGTAATTAAAAGAGAAAGAGACAAGAAGAAAATGAAACAGTATAAAGAGAATCGGGGGAGAATGTAAATATTCTCATGATGACCATCATGAAATAGCTGTAAAAAAAAAGTATGTGTGTGTGTGTGTGTGTGTGTGTGTGTGTGTGTGTGTGTTTGGTGTTTGTCATATTGTGTCATAATAAAAATAAAGAAAAAAGAAAAAAGAAAAAGAAAGAGAGAGAGAGGGAGGGGAGGGGAGGGGAAAGGAGGGAGGGAGGGAAGGAAGGAAAGAAGGGAAAGAGAAAGGAGAAAGGAGAAAGGAGGGGGAAAAGATATAAAGGAAGGAGGGAGAGGAGAAAAGGAAAGAAAGAGAGAGAGAAGAAAGAAAGAAAGAAAGAAAGAAAGAAAGAAAGAAAGAAAGAAAGAAAGAAAGAAAGAAAGAAAGAAAGAAAGAAAGAGGGAGGGAGGGAGGGAGGAGGATGCAGCCCTAATCAGTGGAAACCAGTGTGGCAACAAAACTATTAGGTACAAAAAGCCATTCATTTATCTAATTGTTTGTTTATTTGCTTGCTTGTTCATTTATCAAATTTACTTGCCACCAGTCTCGCCATTCCAGGAGGCCCCGAACATTAAACAGGAAGGGAGAATACCTGCCTGTTGCCTGGCGTATGATTAAAGCTTTTAATTCCAGCCCCATCAGGGATAAAATTCCGCATTCCAAAAATCGTCTCCAAGGTTCAGCCATTAAGCATTTCCACAATATCTACCCATGGAAGCCAGTTAGGCTGTTGAGACCTGAGATTAATCCCCAAGCAGTTTTCTCCTGGCTTGGAAAAGGCTCTATCAGTGCCTAGTTACACATCAGATTGATTGGGAAGTTTTATTGTTTTTATAAGCCTCAGCTTGGTCTGTTACCAAGTCACATTAACAATCTGTTAATCGGTTTCGTTATTCCCAAAGCAGGCGCAAGAGGTGTGTACAACATGGAAACTTTCCTTGGAGGAATAAAGGAGAATGGGAGTTTATTGTGTTGATCTGTTTCTCTGGTATTCCAATATCTGAGGGGCTGTCACACACAGGATGGGGTCAATTCTATTCTCCAAAGCAGCTGAAGGTCAGACAAGAAACAATGGATGGAAGCTGACCAGAAAGAAAAAGGAAGAAAAAGGAAGGAAGGAAGGAAGGAAGGAAGGAAGGAAGGAAGGAAGGAAGGAAGGAAGGAAGGAAGGAAGGAAGGAAGGAAGGAAGGAAGGAAGGAAGGAAGGAAGGAAGGAAGGAAGGATTAATTCAAGGCTTGAATAATTTTCAGCAGTATTCATGCTTCTAGCAGCTGAGAAAGGTTTCTGCATCTCTTGAGCTGATTGTCTCATAAATCATTTAATTGCTATAAAAGTACTGGAGAAAATGTGATTGCCATGCCAGCAACTGTTCCTTATGCATAACACAAATAAGCACTTCATTTGGTTACACTTACATTGTTGGCACAACCTCAGCACTGCTCAATATAGGTGGAATAAGATGATCCTTAGAAAGAAGGAAGGTTTGGGGGAGAATTTCAAGGCTTTTGGGCAGCTTTCCTGGTAGAATATATGGTTGATCTTGAATAGAATAGAATAGAATAGAATAGAATAGAATAGAATAGAATAGAATAGAATAGAATAGAATAGAATAGAATAGAATAGAATAGAATAGAATAGAATAGAATAGAACAGAACAGAACAGAACAGAACAGAACAGAGTAGGGTAGGGTAGGGTAGGGTAGGGTAGGGTAGGGTAGGGTAGGGTAGGGTAGGGTAGGGTAGGGTAGGGTAGGGTAGGGTAGGGTAGGTAGGGTAGGGTAGGGTAGGTAGGGTAGGGTAGGGTAGGGTAGGGTAGGGTAGGGTGGGACGGGACGGGACGGGACGGGACGGGACAGGAAGAACAGAACAAAACAGATCAGAACAGAAAATATGGAATGGAATGGAATGGAATGGAATGGAATGGAATGGAATGGAACGGAACGGAACGGAACAATAATTTATTTGGCCAAGTGTGGTTAAACACACAAGGAATTTGTCTCCAGTGCAGTATACATGCAAAACAAGAGAGTAATAAGATACCAATAAGATAGGGTAGTAGAGTAGATATGAAGGATAATAACAACAACAACAACAACAACAACAACAAACTGTACTAAAGTACAGAAAAATTGCTGAAGGCTGTGAAAACGGAGACTATTATAAAAACAACAGAAACGAAGAATATAAGGAAAAACAGCTGGATGACAGATTAAATAGATGGAAAACCAAAAGTTTGCATGGACAGCATTTGAAAAACATTGGAGGAAAATATGATGACAACTTTACATGGGCATGGCTTAAGATGGGAACCATCAAGAAAGAAACGGAAGGTTTAATACTTGCTGCTCAAGAACAAGCACTACAAACTAAGGCCATGAAGACAAAGATTCAAAAATCCACCGACAATCCAAACTGTCAACTTTGCAACAAAAAAGTTGAAACTGTTTCACATTTAATATGTGAATGCAGCAAAATCTAACAGACTGATTACAAAACTAGACACGACTGAGTTGCTAAATTAGTCCACTGGTCATTATGTAAAAAATACGACTTTCCTGTATCCAAAAAGTCATGGGAACTTAAAGTGGAAAAAATTATAGAAAATGAGAAGCTGAAGATCTTATGGGACTTCCAAATACAGACGGATCATCACTTGGAACACAACATGTCAGATATCACTGTTGTCGAAAACTGAAACGTACAATTGTTGTATACATACTGAGCTGTAGGAATGCTCTTCAGAAAAGGTTGAGGAGAAGACCTGTATTAGAAGTAGTCCTTGACTTATGTCCACAACTGGGACCAGAATTGCTAAGCTTGGTAGTTGTTGAATAAGGTACCCCAATTTTATGACGTTTTGTGCCATAGTTGTTAAGCAAAACATTGCAGTGGTTAAGTGACTCAAGAGATTGTTCAATGAATTAAGTACTCCCCCCACCCATTGACTTTGCTGGTTGGAAACCAACTCGGAAGTTTGCAAATGGAAAATCACATGACCCTGCCCAACATCTCCTTGGTCATGTGATCAACATTCAGGTTGATCACATGACCAAGGAGATGTTGTGACGGTTCGAAGCAGGGAGATCCATTGTAAAATTGCAAAAATGTGTGTGACCACTAGAGGGCAGACATGAGATAAGGAAACTCAGGTTTTGTCACCACCTAAGAGTGGTCCAGATTATTGCAGCCCAGGTAAGGTACCCGTAAATTAGAGCAAGAGAATTGAGCATCTCTAGCATCTACTTCTTAGATAATAGAATAACAGAATTTGGAAGGGACCTTGGAAGTTTTCTAATCCAACCATCTGCTTAGGCAGGAAACCTTATACCACTGGATAGCTCAACAGACTAAAAGCCTGTTATTAACATTCAGCTGTCTGCAATTATTGCAAGTTCGAATCCCACCAGGCTCAAGGTTGACTCAGCTTCCATCCTTTCTAAGGTAGGTAAATTGAGGACCCACTTTGTGGGGGCAATAAACTGACTTTGTGTAAAATATACAAAAGTATGAAGGCTATTGCTTAACACATTGTAAGCCGCCCTGAGTCTCCGGAGAAGGGTGGCATATAAATCTAATTAAAAACAAAACAAAACAAAACAAAAAACTTCAGACAAATAGTTATCCAATCTCTTCTTTAAAAACTTCCAGTGTTGGAGCATTTACAACTTCTGGAGGCAAGTTGTTCCACTGATGAATTGTTCTCACTGTCAGGGAATTTCTTCTTAGTTCTAGGTTGCTTCTCTCCTTGATTAGTTTCCATCCATTGCTTTTTGTCCTTCCTTCTGGTGCTTTGGAGAATAGCTTGACTCCCTCTTCTTTGTGGCAAATCCTGAGATATTGGAACCCTGCTATCATGTCACTCCTAATCCTTCTTTTCGTCAAACTAGACACATTGAGTGCGGTTGGGTTAATGCCCCATAAGCATGGATCGGCCATCAACAAACAGCCAGAAGAAGGTGAATCTTTCCTTTGTTCCAGAGAAGCTATTTTTACACTCTCTGTTCTTAATCTATGTATTAGTTCAGGGTCTGTGTGAATTACCTCGGCTCCTGTTAAAATTCAGACCAAGTTTCTCTCCGTTCCTGTTGCCCTACTGCTGGGTGCTGACATTTCCATTCAAATTGGCTTCCACTGTTTTTGTATGGGTGTGAAATACCCAGTCGATAAAAGATGCTCTCATGCTGTCAAAAGGGCCTCCATTAATCCCAACGAAAACCAAACCGCGAAAGCATTCCTGTGTGATGAATGGGACAATCAACGTGCAAGAGATGCTGTGGATCCATCAGGATTCACAGGGGGGGAGGGGCATCGATTCCTTTCTTTCGGGTCCTACAAACAAAGTTGACCCTTCTTCTGGTCTATCACCCCAGCTCACCCCTTTCCAGATGGACTTCCATGCTCAGAACCTTTAGAATTACAGAATAACAAAAGTTGGAGGGGATCTTGGTGGTCTTCTAGCAGGGAGAACCTCATACCATTTCAGACAAATGGCCATCCAGTCTCTTCTTTAAAAACCTCCAGTGTTGGAGTACCCACAACTTCTGGAGGCAAGCTGTTCCACTGGCTAATTGTTTCAACTGATAGGAAATTTTTCTTTGGTTCTAAGTTGCTTCTTTCTTTGATTAGTTTCCATCCATTGTTTCTTTTCTTGCCTTCTGGTGCCTTAGAAAATAGGTTGATTCAGTGGTGGGATTCAGCCGGTTCGCACCACTTCGGGAGAACCAGTTGTTAATTTTCTGAGCAGTTTGGCAAACGGGTTGTTGGAAGAAATCATTAGGGCAGAGAACCGATTGTTAAATTACTTGAATCCCACCACTGGGTTGATTCCCTTTTCTTTGTTGTTGTTAGTTGCAAAGACGTGTCTTACCTATCGTGACACCATGGGTAACTTTCCTCCAGGCCTTCCTATCCTCTACTTTCCTTTGGAGTCCATTTAAGCTCACGCTGACTGCTTCAGTAACTCCATCCAGCCACCTCATTTTCTGTCGTCCCCTTCTTCTTTTGCCCTCCATCGTTCCCAGCATTAGGCTCTTCTCCAGGGAGTCCTTCCTTCTCATTAGGTGGCCAAAGTATTTGAGTTTCATTTTCAGGATCTGGCATTCTAAAGAGTAGTCAGGGTTGATCTCCTCTAGGACTGACAGGTTTGATGGCCTTGCAGTCCAAGGGACTCACAGGAGTCTTCTCCCTCTTCTTTGTAGCAGCTCCTCAAATATTGGAAGACTGCTATCATGTCCCCACTAGTCCCTCTTTTCATTAAACTAGACATACCAGTTCCTGCAATGGTTCTTCATATGTTTTAGCCTCCACTCCCCTAATCCTCTTCCTTGCTCTTCTCTGCACTCTTTCTAAAGTCTGAATATCATTTTTATAGTATGGCAACCAATTCATTTTTGCTTTCCTTTCTCCAGTTTGTCCTTTCCATCACTGGAGCCAGGCAGTGGCACTTCAATTCATGCAGAGGCCAGGAAGAAGGATGTTGGCAAAGGCACAAGTGTCATTTGCATTGTAAATGATGCCATACACAAAACAAGAGACTTGGAACAGATACTTCAGAAAAGCTATTGCTGTGGCTGTTTTTTTCTCCTGCAGATTTGATCATCTCAATCTGCATTTGATACGTGCTGAGCTTTGGGTTCTGTGTTCCATCACCATACAGAATAAGATAGTCGGAAGGTATCTTTAAGATGTTCTTGTCCAACTTCCTATCCAAGGCAGGAGTCCTGCAAATAAAGTTAACTCTTCTTCTGTCACCCCAGCTCACCCCTTTCCAGTTGAACTTCCATGCTCAAAAATATCATAACAGAATAACAGAGTTGCAAGGGATCTTAGAGTTCTTTTAGTCCCGTGATGGCAAACCTATGGCACGCGTGACAGAAGTGGCACGCAGAGCCCTCTCTGTGGGCACGCGTACCATCGCCCCAGCTCAGCCAGCTGGTTGTCAGGATCGCCTCTCCTTCCAACCTAAGAAAGTACGAACTCTTGAAATGTAGTTGTTCAAAAGGATTCTTTTATTAAGCAGAAGTGAAAGCCATCCAGCTAACAATCTGAATACCCTTAGACAAAGCAGTAGGATTAAAGTAGTAGAGAACCCTCCCTTTAAGTCAGAATGCAGGTTTTAACCAAAACACATGTGTGAAGATGTTTTCTTTACCATTTCCTTTGAGAACCCGAATAAACATGCATTCCCACTACTATCCTTTAAAGTAAGACAACCCACACAGCTATCATATAAATTCCTGGCGCCAGGATATAGGTTGTAAAACATCTGATGACACAGGTCGTGCTAGTAAATCGAATCCAAGTCTCCCCCTTCTCCACTTGAATGGCAGTATCACATTTTTTGGGATCTGACATCCGACATGCACCTGCACGCTGGCCAGTTGGTTGTCGGGTTTCCAGCACTCTGGCATTCACACATACCTTCCAGTTTGTACACTCTGTGCCTAAAAGGTTCTCCATCTCTGTTCTAGACTAATCCCCGTCTCAAGCAGGAGACCTTATACCATTTCAGACAAATGACTGTCAAGTTTCTTCTTGAAAACTTCCAGTGATGGAGCACCCATAAAGTCTGGAGGCAACCCAATCCATAATTTTTCTTATTGTCAGGAAATTTCCCCTCAATTCTAGGTTGCCTCTCTCCTTGATAACCTTCCACTGCTTACTTCTTATCCTGCTCTAAGATGCTTTAGAGAGTAGGTTGACCCCGTCTACTTTGAGGCAGCCACTCAAATATTGGAAGACTCCTATCACATCACATAACATAATCATTTGAAAGACCCTTCAAGAATGTTTTGAGAGAGTCCCACACATAGAGGTAGACTGAGTAGATAAAAACAGATGAGTTATTGTTTGGACAGGATAAATTTTCATGAGATATTTTAAGAAGAACACATTGTAGTATTTGCTAGGTTCAGAAGTTAACATGGAGGAATGATGGTTTTGAGGGCAGAAAGACCAACCTATTCCAACATCAGGGTATCAATGTAATGATATTCTAGGTCAAGGATGAGTAATTTGAGGCCCTCAGCCTAACTTTGAAAGTTGTTTGCAAGCAATTCATTCTGACCAGTGTCAAAACCGATCAGTGTCCACGCTGGAAATCTGTTGTGGAAGGAGGGAAGCAAACGCCTCGGAACACAAGAGAAAAAAAAATATCGATATGAGAATGAAATTTGGAGTTTCTCTCTGACCCCGTTCTACCCTTTCCCAAACTATTCTTGTCAGTGAATTTAATTCCAAACCTTCACTGCTTCCCATCCAGCTTTCAATGAGACCTTTGTGATTGGATTGACAGGGACAGGAGATGAGGCTGAGGGTCATATAGAAATGGAGAAGGCATTGCTGCGGGCAGGAATGTTGATCTAGTCCAGTGTTTCTCAACCTTGGCAACTTGAAGATGAGTGGACTTCAACTCCCAGAATTCCCCAGCCAGCATTGCTGGCTGGGGAATTCTGGGAGTTGAAGTCCATTCATCTTCAAGTTGCCAAGGTTGAGAAACACTGATCTAGTCTGTACTGAGACAGAAGCAGGTAAATTTTCCCTGTTGAATATTCTTGGATAAAAAGTTAAGGAGCAACTTGACTTGGCTGATGGAAAAATTATACCATTTTTCCATCAGCCATTCTCATGACATGATCCAGCCAATGTAGACATCGCTGTTTCAATAGTGTATACATGCTAGAAATTCCAGCACGTTCCAATACTGCGCTATTTGGAACTTTGTCCAGCCAGGTGATGCCAAGAATTCGTCAGAGACAGTGCTTATGAAAGGTGTTCAACTTTCTCTCCTGCCGTGCGTAGAGGGTCCAAGACTCACTGCAGTACAAGAGTGTGCTCAGGACTCAGGCTCTAGAGACCTGGATCTTTGTGTGTTCCGTCAGCTTCTTATTAAGCCATACTCTCTTTGTAAGTCTGGAAAATGTGGTGGCCGCTTTACCAATACATTTATTCAGCTCAGTATCTAAAGAGAGAGTGTCAGAGATAGTTGAGCCAAGATACACAAAGTCATGGATGACCTCCAGTTCTTGTGTAGAGATTGTAATACAGGGAGGTGAATCCACGTCCTGACCTCTCAGGACATGGGTTCACCTCCCTGTATCCTAAGCCTCTCAGAGTTATTGATTTGACTATAGAAATTGAATGAATGAATGAATGAATGAGGGAAGGGAGACAGGGAGGGAGGGAGGGAGGGAGGGAGGGAGGGAGGGAGGGAGGGAGGGAAGGAAGGAAGGAAGGAAGGAAGGAAGGAAGGAAGGAAGGAAGGAAGGAAGGAAGGAAGGAAGGAAAAATGGGTCAGAAAAAAATGTGGGTGAATGAGGAAGGAAGGAAGGAAGGAAGGAAGGAAGGAAGGAAGGAAGGAAGGAAGGAAGGAAGGAAGGAAGGAAGGAAGGAAAAATGGGTCAGAAAAAAATGTGGGTGAATGAGGAAGGAAGGAAGGAAGGAAGGAAGGAAGGAAGGAAGGAAGGAAGGAAGGAAGGAAGGAAGGAAGGAAGGAAGGAAGGAAGAATGGGAGAGAAAAAATGTGGGTGAACGTGGAAGGAAGGAAGGAAGGAAGGAAGGAAGGAAGGAAGGAAGGAAGGAAGGAAGGAAGGAAAGAAGGAGCAAAGGAAGGGAGGGAGGGAGGGAAGGAGGGAGGGGTAATGAGGTTTACTGGTGTGAGACCAAGGCTACTCTATTTTTGTCAAAGTTAAGGCTGCATCTCAGAGATAATACCAACATTGATAGATTAAAAAAAATCAACATTGCAAGCTAATAAAATACCAACATTGCAAGAGAAGAAATGGGTTGATGTGTGTAGACACTTGCACACACATATCCTTGAACGATGACAACTACCCTTCCAGAGCACATTCCCTGATAAAATATTAGTTCTAGTTTCCTCGTCTTCCTTTTCCAAGTTAACACGTAAGGGAGATAAAAAAAGGAGAGATATAACCTCTTATACTTAAGCCTTTGATAGAAACTGCAGGGGAGACAGAGAGAAAACAAATATTCCTCTAATGACAAGCTCCCTGATAGTGTGAGTCCAGCTCATTTATTTTCCAATATAACAAGGATAAAAGAGAATCTTACCTTGCGGATGGAGCTGCTGACCCAATGGAGTTTTGACCGGGGGGGGGGGGGGGAAGACTTAAATGTAAGGCAGGCAGAGATTCTCCACACCTTCAATAGATCCTTAGAAAACCTTTCAAAGCTGCTTGAAACTAAAACCAACACATTAACCACTGCCCATACAGTTATCAAAATATCACAATCTCAGCATGCCAGCCGTGTCAAGGAAATTGTTTCCCAAGAAAAGAAAATAGGAAATATTTGGGTGCAAGTGGTGGTGGGAGATTCTCTTCTACCCGACACCCAAAAAGAAGCTCCTTAGAATCCCAATCAACCAGACAGCCAATCATAGATGGCACTGACCTTCAGCCAACCCATGCAAGACCCCCCCCCCATGACCCTCACTTGATATAACCTCTCCATCACAAGACCCATCACGAGGCTCTCACTGGTGACTCACCCCTGACCCATCACAAGACCAGAGGTGAAATCCAGCAGGTTCTGACAGGTTCTGGAGAACCGATAGAGGAAATTTTGAGTAGTTCAGAGAACTGGCAAATACCACCTCTGGCTGGCCCCAGAGTGGGGTGAGAATGGAGATTTTGCAATATCCTTCCCCCAGGAATGGGGAGGGAATGGAGAAGGAATGGAGATTTTGCAGGATCCTTCCCCTGCCATGCTCACCAAGCCACACCACGCCCACCGAGGATTTCACCACTGCACAAGACCCAACGCAAGACCTCACTTGACACACCCACACCTGCCAGAGGTGGGATTCAGCTGGTTCAGACCTGTTCAGGCAAACCGGTAGCTCCAATGATCAGTTGGGCCCACTTGCCCACCCTTGTGCTATACCGACTTATATTTCCTTTGTTTGAAGCCCAGCTGATAGGCGCGGCAAAGTGGATTGCCATGCCTCAGCTGTTTTACTCACTGGGGCTGCAGTAGAAGGTAAGTTTTAGAGCTGTTTTCAAACACACAGCGCACGCAAACTGGTTGTTACACAGGTTGAATCCCACCACTGCGCAAGACCCATCACAAGACCCCGACCTGATGAGACCCTGACCTGATGTGACCTCACCATCATTACACTTACTAACCACACATTTGTACCCTATGACTATCATTAAGTGTTGTACCTTATGATTCTTTATGAATGTATTTTTTTTATTTTATGTACACTGAGAGCGTATGCACCAAGATAAATTCCTTGTGTGTCCAATCACACCTGGCCAATAAATAAAGAATTCTGTTCTGTTCTGTTCTGTTCTATTCTGTTCTATTCTATTCTATTCTATTCTATTCTATTCTATTCTATTCTATTCTATTCTATTCTATTCTATTCTATTCTATTCTATTCTATTCTATTCTATTCTATTCTATTCTATTCTATTCTATTCCATTCCATTCCATTCCATTCCATTCCATTCCATTCCATCCACACAAAGCCCTTATAAACAGAAGAATACTGACAACCCTTAACTCCACTGAAGTTGTTACCTAGCCTGGTAATGAAATTTTTGGAAACCAACCCACAAGCTCGGAGAATGAGCCTTCACTCTCAAGCTTTCTAGAACATAGAATAATAGAGACCTTGGAGATCTTCTACTCCAACCCCCTGCTTTTTCTCAGCATGGTTTCCAGGCTAGGCAACTTTAGCAGGGGGGAAAAGGGTGAGGATGCCCAGTCTGAACTTCAAAATTAGCCTGTTTCCAAGATGATTTGCCTTGATGCATGTAGAAGAGTGTTATGGACAAGGGGTTTCTGGGTTCGAGTGGCCCGTGGCCCGATAAGCACACAAATGCACTGGCACGAAATTGACTGAGTAGTCTTGAGAAACTATTTAATAAAAAACACATAAAAACAAAACCTACAAGGAGGCATCAACAGCCTATAAGATTCTCCTCTTAGCAAAGTCCATCAGCTCTAGTCTTCTTCTTCCCAAACGTGGGAGGCTCTCTGTGTTCTTTGTCAGTCTTCTCAGGAGCAAGGTAGTGACTCAGCTCATTGTAGTGACTTCAGCTCTGGAGGTCTAGATGAGTTTCTGGCGGTCTCTCTGGTCTCAGAGTCTCTGGAAAGAGTGCTTGGCTTCGGCTGCTCTGCTTCTCTCTGGCTAGGCTCTGTTCCTGCAGCTACTTATATACTCATCCCTGACAGTTGGAAAGTGCGGGAAACTCATAGCCAGGAAGGTGTGCTCTGATTGGTTCATTCAAACAGTTCAACCAGTCAATCAATTAATTGCAGCAAATATGCTGAAAGGTTTTCCCTCTCACAAAGAGATTGTTGGAGAAGATTCTTGAGAGTTCCTTGGGCTGCAAGGAGTTCCAATCAGTCAATCCTGAAGGAAATCAACCCTGACTGTCCCTTGGAAGGGCAGATCCTGAACCTGAAGCTCAACTACTTTGACCCCCTTAGGACAAGAGACAACTCATTGAAGAAAACTGATTTTGGGGAAGATGGAAGGCAAAAGGAGAAGGGGATGGAGAAGATGAGATGGTTAGATAGGGCCATCGATGCAATGAACGTGAATTTGGGTAAACTGTGAGAGAGTGGAGGATGGGTGGCCAGGGGTGCTATGGTCCATGGGGTTGTGAAGAGTTGGACAGGTGTTAGCAACTGAACAACAACAACTGACCTAAGAGGTCCCTTCCAACTCTGTTAATCTGTTAGGGAAATCTGCACTGATCTCTGAAGTCTGGTGATGCAATGATTAGAAGGCAGGCCAACTCTGCCCATATGTTGGAGTTTGATCTTGAGGAGACTCCAGGTTGACTCAGCCTTCCATCCTTCCAAGATCAGTAAAATGAGGACCCAGACTGTTGGGGTCAATATGGGCTGACATTGTAAAACACTCAGAGACTGGAGTTTATGCCTAGAGCAGGACTAGAACTCACCGCCTCCTGGTGATTGGCTCAAAATCACCCATGTGGTTTCATGCCTAAGGCAGGACTAGAACTCGCCATCTCCTGGTGATTGGCTCAAAATCACTCAACTGACTTTCGCATGCCTAAAGTGGAACTAGAGCTCACTGTTTCCCAGTTTCTAACCTGGTGCCACGAACAATTATTTTCTCCAAAGTGACAAAAACTTTGACTCCAACTTCATTCTAGTGACATTTCCTATGAAACTTCCATCCTTAAATTCATGATAACAAAAGGGAAAAATCTCAACAGCAAAGCAAAATATTTGATAAGCCCAATGCATTTTGCGGTGTCCCTTTGTTAGAAACTAATTAGATAACAGAGCTCTCCGTCGTATAAGAGACCTTCAATAAAGATTGTCGTGAAATCTATTGTTCGCCTCCTCAAACTTTCCGCTTTCTTTCTCCTCTCTTCTCCTGCATCTTCCAAATGTCAGCGGCTTTATACTGCTGGATATCCAACATTAAAAACCACACACACACGCACACACACACACATGGCAAGCTACTATCGAGTATGAAATGCCACTGTGCACCGACATTCTTATGCAGACGAAAATAACCGGCATGAAGTTTACTCATCAGCTTATCCAATATTGCCAAATATCAAAAGTCAGAGGATGTCAAATGCAGAATAACTGCTCGGTGATTATTTGACAAGTGTTCAAAGAATAGCAAGACAATATTTATCAAAATCCAGCCAGGAAAGTTTGGAAAAGACTTTTCTTCAGAAAACCTGTTTCTCTTCACTGCAGTCCGCGAGGGCCTCAAAGCGGTGATGTTTTAATGCAGAGGTGGGGTTTCACGTAATTTTACCACCAGTTTGCCATGCGCTGAAAATGGGAGGACGCACTTTGCTCGCTCACACGGCTTCCATGCATGCACACCAGAGGTGGGTTTCAGAAGGTTCTGACCAGTTCTGGAGAACCGGTAGTGGAAATTCTGACTGGCCCCACCTCCATCTATTCTCCCAAGTCCCAGTTTAAAGGAAGGAAATGGAGATTTTGCAGTAACCTTCCCCTGGAGTGGGGTGGGAATGGAGATTTTACAGTATCCTCCCCCTGCCACACCCATGAAGCCATGCCACGCCCACCAAGCCACACCCACAGAACCGGTAGTAAAAAAATTTGAAACCCACCACTGATGTACACAGCTTAGAAAACGTGATTAAATAGGACGGCATAGCACCGGAGAGGGTGGGTGGATGGTCACCACTACCAGTTTACCCAAACCAGTTCAAACTGGCTGAATACCACCACTGGTTTTATGGAATTTTGGGGGGGGGAATTCTTTGGGGCTGCTTTCATTGGTCCAACTTAACACAAACCAATGGATCAACCCGATGGGTTCTCCAGACCATTCTTCTTGAAAATATCCAGATGGATTCTTCAGACTGCAGTTTAAAGGGAAGAATTATATTGGTCTCCAATTAGAACACAGAACATGGAGTAATAGTGTTGGAAGGGACCTAGGAGGTCTTCTAATCCAGCCCCAAGGTCAAGCAGGACAGTCTGTCAAAAATATCTAGTGATGAAAGAGGAATCAATGTATTTCAAGACATGGGGAAGATGTTACATATGGTTAGAAAAAAAATATGAAGATAAGAGGATAGATAAATGATTTAGATAGCAGAAAGTTAAACAAGGGAGAGGATAAAAAAGAAATAGAAACCAAAACGACACCAGAGTAAATGGAAAAGGGGGATGGGAGGGGGGAAAAGAAAGAAGATAATAAGAATAAGTGTACAATTATGATGATAAATACTGATAGAATAAATCTGAAAAGAAATTGAAAAAAGTATATACTATTAGAATACAGGAGTTGCTTGGAAACCAAACAAGGAGAATAGCAAAGAAGATAGAAAGGAGAGTAGGAAGAGAAGAGGGAGGGAGAGGAATGGAAGAAAGGGAAAAGGAGAGGAAGGAAGGGTAGGGGACAGGAATAGGAGAGAAGGTGAGTAGTGGGGAAAGAAGAGGGGGAAAGGAAGGGGAAGTAGGATGAGGTAGGAGAGGAGCAAGTAGAAAGTAGGAGAGAAGAGAAGGGAGCAAAGGGAAAGAGGAGAAGAAGAAGGTTTGTTGTGAAATGAGGGAAGAAAAGGTAGAAGAGCAATTCTGAATGTAATTAAAATGCCTTATTTTAATGCTTTCTTTAAGGAAAACATATATATCTATGGTTAATTATGTATAAGAAAATGTACATTTTATATTATATGTATAAGAAATAAAACTGAAAAACTTTTCAAAAAGAAAAAAAGAAAAGAAAATATCCACCCACAACTTCTGGAATTTGTGATTTTCACCATCAGGAAAGTTCTCCTTAATTCTAGATTGGATCCCTCTTAAATTATCTTCCACACGTTATCTCTTCTCCTGCCTTGGGTGCTTTGGAGAATAAATCAATCCCCTCTTCTCCGTCTCATGGAATATCTTCAAAATAGACCAATCAAAAGTCTACCTAGATGAGGAACCAATCAGGAACCAGCTTTCTTGTGACATGGACCAATCAGAGATTAGTTTGCCAAGTACATACCGGAGCCCAATCTGTCCCTCGTCAGTTGCTTGTGAGATATCAAAAAATACACTACAACACAACTCACTCTGTCTCCCAAGATGCCAGTCATAGCAGCTGGCAAAACATCAGAACACTAAACCATGGTCATTCATTCTGAAAACTCACCATTGTTTGATTGTCATACTCTTCAAGGGGAGATTGGGGCTCCCCTTGAAGAGCACCCGGAGGCTCCAACTGGTCCAGAATGCGGCCGTGCGGGCAATTATGGGAGCAAA
The DNA here is from genome assembly GCA_038048745.1 of Coluber constrictor foxii. NCBI lineage: Eukaryota > Metazoa > Chordata > Lepidosauria > Squamata > Colubridae > Coluber > Coluber constrictor. The sequence continues at coordinate 93,417 of JAWJVD010000099.1, read as the reverse complement.
TTGGCGCACCCATGTAACACCCTTCCTGCATGAGCTGTACTGGCTTCCGGTGGGCTTCCGGGTGCGATTCAAGGTAGCGGTGACCATCTTCAAAACGCTCCATGGCTTAGGACCCGGGTACTTAGGAGACCGCCTTCTGCTGCCAATAGCCTCCCACTGGTCAATACGCTCCCACAGAGAGGGACTCCTCAGGGTGCTGTCAGTCAAACAGTGTTGATTGGCGGCCCCGAGGGGGAGAGCCTTCTCTGTGGGGGCACCTGCCCTCTGAAACAAATTGCCCCCGGAGATACGGATGAACTCTGACCTACGCACCTTTCACCGTGCCCTCAAGACGCTATTGTTCCAACAAGCTGGGCTGGCCTAAACATGATTTCTAATTGGGGTTTATTTTTTAATGATTAGGCCCAAATTGTTTAATATGTTTTTTAAAATTGCTTTTAAATTTTGTATTGGTTTCTTTTATTGTTGGCTGTGCACTGCCCTGAGTCCTTCAGGAGAAGGGCGGTATAGAAATTAATTAATTAATTAATTAATTAATTAATTAATTAAATTAATTAAATAAATAAGTTTGATTTAAGAATAGAATCTCTGAGAAGGAAACGGATATTCAGAAGCTTGGTTATCTATTCTGAGGAAAGATGAGTCGGATACTGGTAGTCTCTGTTGACTTGGAGCTAACAGCATTTGGAAGGACAACATTCTCCAGGAGAAAAATCTGCATGCACGACGAACCGCTGCTTTCAAATTAGGAGTTAATTGGGGTGGAGAAGAATCAGATGTTCTGAAATTACTTGAAATAAAATTCCAAGTGGAAGCAGGACAGGAGAAACACAGGTTGCATTTTAAAATACATCTCAGTTGGAAGGTGGTTTCTGTTGTGTTTATGGCACCACGATCTATGGGTTGGCACCTGCTCTTCTTGGATCCTTGGAGGGAATCTCCTGGATTTTGACCTCTAGCGGTTGACTTCCATGTGTACCCAGGGCTATATTCTGATGGCAGATTTTGGAAAATGGGGACAAGGTTACTGATATTGAAAAGTTGCAGATATAATCCAGAATAGTCCAGAGGGAGATTTCTAGAAGCTACTTAGAATCAATCTATCTATCTATCTATCTATCTATCTATCTATCTATCTATCTATCTATCTATCTATCTATCTATCTATCTATCTATCATCTATCTATCTATCTATCTATCTACCTATCCAGCCATCCATCCATCCACCCACCCACCCACCCACCCACCCACCCACCCACCCACCCACCCACCCATCCATCCATCCATCCATCCATCCATCCATCCATCCATCCATCCATCCATCCATCCATCCATCCATCCATCCATCCATCTATCTTTCTATCTTTCTATCTTTCTATCTATCTATCTATCTATCTATCTATCTATCTATCTATCTATCTATCTATCTATCTATCTATCTATCTATCTATCATCTATCTATCTCTGCCTGCCTGTCTCTCTCTCTCTCACACACACACACACACATCTCTCTGTCTATGTATCCATCTATCCATCTATCCATCTATCCATCCATCTATCCATCTATATCTATTTACTATCATATCTCTCTCTCTCACACACACACACACACACACACATCTCTCTCTCTCATCCATCTATCCATCCATCCATCCTCCATCCTCCATCATCTATCCTCTATCTATATCTATTTACTATCATCTCGCTCTCTCACACATACACACACATCTCTCTATCTCTCTATCCATCTATCCATCTATCATCTATCCATCCATCATCCATCTATTATCCATCTATCATCCATCCATCCATCCATCCATCATCCATCTATCATCTATATCTATTTACTATTATCTCTTTCTCTCCCTCCCTCCCTTCCTCCCTCCCTCCCTCCCTCCCTCCCTCCCTCTCTCTCTCTCTCTCTCTCTCTCTCTCTCTTTCATCTATCATTTATCAATTTCTATCATATAGAAGAGTCTTCTAGAAGCTTCTCCTAAGAAAGCTAGCTGCAACCGAAGAGCAGTTTGCAACTTTCCCATGTAAGAATATTCTGCTTCTGGATTAGCTCTGCCCATCCAGATTGATTGCTAGTCTCTTTGGGACAGGAAAGGGTGTAATAAATTCTTACCTAACCTTTGCTTGAAAAAATGAAGAGTTGCTGTACCTTTGGTCATTCATTGGCCCTGACTTGGGTTGCTCCTTGACTCTTTATCCAAGAATGTTCAACGGTGAAAACCTACCAAATTCTGTCTCAGTACAGACTAGATCAACATTCCTGCCCGCAGCAATGCCTTCTCCATTTGTATGTGACCCTCAGCCTCACCTCCTGTCCCTGTCAATCCAATCACAAAGGTCTCATTGAAAGCTGGGTGAGAAGCAGTGAGGGTTTGGAATTAAATTCACTGACAAGAATAGTTTGGGGAAGGGTAGAATGGGGTCAGAAAGAAACTCCAAATTTCATTCTTATATAGATATTTGTTCTCTTGTGTTCTAGGGGTTACTCATCTCCCTTTGTTCTTACATAATAGATTGCCAGAGAGGACACTGATCAGTCTATCATCTACCTCTCCTAACCAGAAGGGCTAACAGCATACCTTACCCTGGTTTTATTCCTTCTGCAAACACTTCTTGCTTTCTGAGTCTGGTCTTCAAACCTTCAACATTGTCCTTTGGGACTTTATCTACTGCTCCTCCCCCCCTCCCCCTTCTTTGTCATCTCCTTTTTATTCTTATTATTCCACTGGTCTCGTAAGGGAACAGTTTACAGATGGTCGAATACGGGAGAAGAATAGACAAAGTTGTGGTCATACATATTTAAAAGTGGAAATGTGGAGATAACAGCGCATATTTATCTTTGGAAAGCTTCATTGTATTTCCTAGCATTCTCCTTGACACCTTATCTATCATAGCGTCTCTACTGCATATTCTAACATTGTGCTTCTTTTAATCTCTGGATGTCAACAAAAGCAGACAGACCTCCCTCCCCCCCCTCCATCTTCTCTTCCACATGACAAAAGCCCCTCCTGATGAAAGGAGAAACCGACTTTAGATTCATCTGGTCCCTCACAACTCTCTAAATGTAATTTAAAAAGGTTCTCGATTTTAGCAAATGCCCAAGGTATATAGATTTCTCTTTCACCCCCCACCTTCTCTTCTTCGAATTCCCGTAAGCAAGATCTGAAAGGGTGCGTACATTGAAATCTGAGATGCTGATTTTTTTTCCCTTCTCTTTAATATTTTGATTCAAAGGGGGAAAAAAAATAAAGCAAGAATCTTCTTAGAGGTATTTCACGAGAAGAGTCCTCCACTCCTCTACTCCCAATAGAATCCCTTATGCCACCAGGGTTGAAATTCTAAGCTTTGACAATTTGGAACCGCGCCGTCTGCGGTCCGATCTAAGCATAGTACACAAAATTGTCTGCTGCAACATCTTGCCTGTCAACAACTTCTTCAGCTTCAACCACAATAGTACACGGGAAAACAATCGATACAAACTCAAGGTAAACCACTCCAAACTCGATTGCAGAAAATATGACTTCAGCAACGGATTGGTCAACCCCTGGGATGCTCTTCCAGACTCCGTTGTTACAACCTCAAACCGTCACAGCTTCAACCTCAAACTGTCTACCATGGACCTCACCCCATTCCTAAGAGGTCCATAAAGGAGGCGTGCATAAGCGCACCAGAGTGCCTACCGTCCCTGTCCTACTGTCCCCATTTATCTGTACTTACTTCCTTTGTTTATGTTTTTGTTATGTTTACACTAATACCTGCTATCTTGTACATGTTTGACAAATAAATAAATAAATAAAACAATCTTCAGAAAAGACTTATTATTATTGTTGTTGTTGTTGTTGTTGTTATTTACTTTATTCATTAAACATGAAACTCAGTCAACTGAACATTCAAAGATGCATCACAAATACCATTGACTGGTGCTATTTGTTGATACGGGTCGCTGCCAGCATCCTTGGTATCAACCAAGTACCGTCTTAAGATGTACAATGTTCCAAGTAGCTCAGGTTTTTTTGTTTTTTTGTTTGTTTTTGCAGTTCCGCTGGTGTTATTGCAGGAAGCTGCAATTTGTTGATGTATCTCATAATTCTTAGACATGGTACCAAGTGCCCCAATGACAATGGCTATCACGGTTACATGTTTCATCCATAGCTGTGCAGTTTCGATGGCCAGGCCGTGATATTTCATGATTTTTTTCCAGTTCTTTTTCTTTGACTCATCTCCTGGTACCGCATCTCCTGGTACTGCAATGTCAATAAATTGTACGTTTCGATTTTCGACAACTGTGATATCTGGCGTGTTATGTTTTAAGTGATGATGATGATGATGATTTCATGACAGTATACATAGCAAATGAGATGACCATGCTGGATTTCGTATCCCAAATCACTAGTCGAACACTTCCCAAGCATTTAGGACTGCATGATGTATCGGCGGATTATGTAAGCAGATCCCAGTAAGGTGACTTTCTGCAGCTGACCAATGGTGATCTTGTCAGTGCCAATTGATTTAAGTGCTTGCCTATGTCTTTCAGCCCAGCACCCAGTGTGCCAAGTACCACTGGAACCACCTGCACTGGTTTCTGTCAGATGATGATGATGACCATGATGATGATGATGATGATGACTTACACAAAATTGACAGTATACACAGCAAACGAGATAACCATGCTGGGTTTCGTATCCCAAATCACTAGTCGAACACTTCCCAAGCGTTTAGGACTGCATGATGTATCGGCGGATTACGCGAGATGATGATGATGATGATGATGATGATCCCATCTCTACCTCTTAGAAGGCTGAGTTGAAGAAGCTTTCCGTGTCTCGAGCTGGTTCCTAGCCTTCTCTTGGAAAATACCCATTGATTGTTTTTCAACTAGTGATATTCCTAAAAAGTATAGCTTACATGCATTTTTTGCCAGGATTTATTGGCAATGTTCCTCACCAGCATCCCACCCAAACATTTTCCAGGATTCATAACAGGCCCTCATTCGCAAAAGGAGTTCATATTTTTTTCACACTGCTGATCCAAACCGTTGTTGTTGTTGTTGTTGTTGTTGTTGTTGTTTTCATGCATATTTTTCTGCACAGTTGCCTGAAATGGTTATGGAATTGTAAATCCATTTTAAGCCGGGGCTGGGCAGGTATGATTATCCCTCAGATGAATTTTTTTCCTCAAATGCACAACAGCAAGCACACCTTTCTCTAAGATTTGCAAATGGCTGGGGAAGGATTCTTAGTCCAGTTACTATTTTGCAGCAACTAAGATTGTTGGCTGAGCAGGTACAAAAATAGCCAGGGAAACAATTAAAGCTTGGGAAACAGGCCCCTTGTCCATCGACAGGAGTGCCAATTTACCTCAAGGATAGAACATAGAATATAGAGAGTTAGAAGCAGGGGTGGGTTCTACTTACCTTTACTACCGGTTTGCAATAGGGCCGCACATTTACACTCGCTTTGAGAACCGGCAAATATCACCTCTGGCTGGCTCCAGAGTGGGGTGGGAATGGAGACTTTGCAATATCCTTCCCCTGCCACGCCCTGCCCTGCCACACCCACAGAACCGGTAGTAAAAAAATTTGAATTTCACCACTGGTGGAAGGGAGATGATGAGCTAGAAATAAAGAGGAATTTCCCAACAGTGACATTAATTAAGCAATGGAACAGTTTGCCTCCTGGAGTTGTGAGTGCTTCATCACTGGAGGATTTCAGAGGGAAAAAAATGGACAGCCACTTATTTGGAATGGTATAAAGACTCTGCCTTGGACAGGGTGTTGGAATAAAAGGACTGTAATGTCCCTTCTAGCGCTATGATTCTATGATTCATCCACGAAAGAGAGTTCAACTTTTGCTACTGTCTGTCTGCCACCCCCCCCTCTCTCTCTTCATAAATACACACACCATCTGTCCGTCCATCCATCCATCTATCCATCCACACACACACACACACACACTGTCCATCCATCCATCCATCCATCCATCCATCCATCCATCCATCCATCCATCCATCTATCCATACACATGCACACACCATCTGTCTATCTATCCATCCATCTATCCATACACACACACACACTGTCCATCCATCCATCCATCCATCCATCCATCCATACGCATACACACACCATCTGTCCATCCATCCATCCATCCATCCATCCATCCATCCATCCATCCATCCATCCATCTATCCATCTATCCATCTATCCATCCATCCATCTATCCATACACATACACACACCATCTGTCTATCCATCCATCCATCCATCCATCCATCCATCCATCCATCCATCTATCCATACACATACACACACCATCTGTCTATCCATCCATCCATCCATCCATCCATCCATCCATCCATCCATCCATCCATCCATCCATCTATCCATATACATACACACACCATCTGTCCGTCCATCCATCCATCCATCCATCCATCCATCCATCCATCCATCCATCCATCCATCTATCTATCTATCTATCTATCTATCTATCTATCTATCTATCTATCTATCTATCTATCTATCTATTTATGATCCATCTGCCTCTCTCCTAGGAAATATTTCTTTTTAGTGTCTTCAAGAGATTTAAGCAATCTATAAGAAGCACAGAAGGCAGCAGACCACAAGAGATATTATTGTACCATAAAAAGCAGAATGCTTGCATGCCCCCCATGGCTATCTAGTGAATAAACACATAGATAAACGTTTCACAAATCTTTTGGTGAAATTCTTTTCGCTTTTGGGATTAACTTGGGGGATCCAAGTCTAATTAATTTCATGGAAACACATAAGAATTATTCCCACTCCCTATGCCTCCACAATCCTCCATTACGCTAGGGTGTTGTTGTTGTTTTCAGTAAATAGTTTTGATCATCTCTATAGGATTGTTGATGTAGCTGGTAAAATTAGAGCATCTATTCACTTATTTTTTTAAAGTCTAAAACAATTGATTCTGCAGCGAATTTTTAAAAAAACTGCACCATTAAGATCCTTACAGCCCCCTATTTCAAAGTCTGTCTCGAACAAGAAAAACTTCAAATAGTTTTGAAAATTTATTGAAGACTGAACCAAATGGAAATCATTTCAAAAGTGAATTTTCCTACATTTTGCTTAGAATTATGGCTTTGCGACTATTCTATTCTAGTGTTCTAGTTTCATTCAATCTTTGCCGCGTATGTTCTTGTCTTGTGCCTCTCCCACAAATACAAATGACCTACTTTCTGGACATAGGTACATAATAACCTATCCCTTTGTTTAAATCTTTAGTAGCAGGGGTGAAGTCTACTTACCTTCCCAACCGATTCGAAAGTGCGCGCTCCGCGTATGTTTGCTCATTTCACTCGTGCGCCCACATCACATGCACGCTTGGACCCTATGGGCATGCACAAAGCCTTCTGAGCATTCGCAGAGGGACAAAACCAGGTTACTTCCTGATTAAAACCAGGAAGTAACAACATCTACGTAGGTGAGCGGAGCCTCGCGCTGTTGCCGCTACCAGTTCCCTGAACAGCATGCCACCACCGCTACCAGTTTGGTCTGAACCAGACCAAACCAGTAGCATTTCACCCCTGCTTTGTAAGTATACATTGCAGGTTGCAGGATGTGGGTATTAGTCTAGAGAAAAGAAGGAGTACATGATAACAATATGCCAGTATTTGAGAGGGTGCCACAAAGAAGAGGAGGTGAAATTATTCTCCAATGCACCAGAAGGTAAGACAAGAAGCGATGGATGGAAACTAATCAAGGAGAGAAACAACCTGGAATTAAGGAGAATCTTCCTAAGAGTGAGGACAATTAACCAGCGGAACAGCTTACCTCCAGTGGGTGCTTCATCTACTGGAGCTTTTTAAGAAGAGACTGGACAGCCAACATTTCAAATTGTATAGGGCCTCCTGCTAGAGAAGGGAGTTGGACTAGAAGACTTCTAAGATCCCTTCCGCTCTATTCTGATTGATATTCAACCTAGAAATAAGGAGAAATTTTCTGACAGTGAGAACAATTAATCCATAGAACTGCTTGCCTCCAGAAGTTGTGGGTGCGCCAATACCAAAGGCTTTTAAGAAGAGATTTGCCCAGAATGGTATGGGGGTCTTCTGCTTGAGCAGGGGTTTGGCCGAGAAGACCTCTGAAGTCCCTTTCAACTCTGTTATTAATCCCTGTAATTTTTCTAGTAAGACGTGATGATGAACCTATGGCATTTCTTTGGTGAGCTTCTGTTTCCCTGCAAATGACAAAACAGAAGCTCCCGAAAGAAAAAGATCTTACCTCTTGCTGCGCTGCTGGTGTTGGGATGCCCCTGCGCACGTGTCCGTAAATGTGCATGTTTGCGCATGTCCACGCATGCACACATTCCCGCATGTCCACACATGCACACATTCGTGCATGTCCACACATATGCAAGTTCGTGCATGTCCACACATACAACATTTGCACATGTCCACGCATGCACACATTCATGCATGTCCATGCTTGTGCATGTTCACACATGCACACATTCATGCGTCCACACACGTGTCATTTTGGGCATGTGCAGTTTGGGCAATCAGTGCCTAAAATGTTCGCCATCACTGATCTACAGCGTCCGTTCGCTCTCCATGTTGCATTCTGAACTAAGCGTGAAGGCTGAAGTCTTCATAATTTGATCATTCTTCTCTGAAGACGGCCTTCTGTTCTCTGTTGGCAGCGTTTCTCTTCTTCTCCCAGGCTCAACTTTTTCTGCTGCGCCTTTCCTCTTCTCCTGAATCCCGTCATCGATCACCGATGCAACAAAGGGGCCTTTCTATCGAACAGATTCCACAGCCAAGAGGGAAAGCGATTGATGTCCCTCCACCAGGAAGATTTTTTGGCCAGCAGAACACTTGGGCAATACGATGAGCCCAAAGTAGCAGCTGGTCTCATCACTTAGCAAAAAAACCCTCATTTTCTGCAAACATTTTGGGGGCGATAATGGACTCCCTTTATTGCCGTGATTAGGCAGCAAATTATTCCATTAAATTGGAGTTATATTATTATTATTTATGATTATTTACCGAGTGCCAACTCGGCTGCTCATGTGGGAAAGGAAGGCGATTCGGTGTTGAAGTGTGAGAACACAATGTGATGCCTGTAATATATATTAAATGGCTTTACCCGCAATCTGGTACAAGGAGATGAGGATCAAGGGAATATTCGCAGAAGCGAAATCCGAAATTTAGGAAAGTACGACTTAAGATCTAATGGAGAAACAAGAATGTAAAATACAGACGTGCCAAATAAAACTGCCTTGAGAGCTGGGGATATCTTTAAAAACAGAAACCAAGTGGAAAGGAATAATAATTCTTGGCCATTTAAAGATTAAAGCCCATCGGTCTTATTTTTTAAAATTTATTTATTTACTTACTTGAGATTAACTTGGGAGGGCAAGTTTTGTATCCAGGCTTCCGGTATTCCATTATTAATCTGATAGTTTGGAATTTAATCCTTGCAACTTCATGTAGTTTGGAGATAAACGCTCTGCAAGATTTGGGCGCTATGTTTCCTTGCTGTTTATGTCTCTTAGAGGGAGATTAGGCAGAGAATTCACATGTCACAATGTCAGAATTTGAATTTTTGGAACGGAGAAGCTCGTATTTACCTCGCAGGCTCTTAGAACTCCTGTAGTATAAATCACTCTGGATTAGAATTCATTTCATTTTATTTTCGCCTACAGCATTTTCTGTGCATTCCATCCGGTAAATTCAGACTTCTTTGTTTCATTTTCACCCATTTTTTTTTTTGCTAAAGATCCATTTCCTGGATTTTCTTGGAGGATCAAAATGTCCTGTATGCTAACCCGCAAACCAGGGGTGGTATTCAGCCCGTTCGAACCGGTTCAAGCAAACCAGTAGTGGCATTCTGGTGCTATGCCATCCTATTTAGCCACTTTTTCTAAGCCGCATGCATGCGTGCAAGCCGCGCACACAAGCAAAACTCTTGCGCACACGCTCATATTTTCAGTGCGTGGCGAACTGGTGGTAAAATTATGTGAAACCCATGTGGTGGTCCCCCAGCAGCCTGCGAAGCTGGAAGCAGAATCGGACAGCAAGGAGGCTGGGGCGGACCATGGGCCATGGAGGCTGGAGAAGGCCCAGATGAGGGCTCTGCATCCGAGGCAGAGATGTGGCCAGGGCCATCTGGGAGCGATGCGTGGACTCCAGAGCCCCCAGAGTCAGACAGCAGAGAGGCAGAGGAACAGGAGGAGCCTGTTCCTAGTGCACGCATGCACAGAGCTGCCAGAAGGCAAGAGCAGCTAAAGCAGAAGGGACGACTCGAAAGTAAGGCCAGGAGATGATTGGCCCCTCCCATAAGGCGTAAAAGAGAAAAAGACTGGCAGGAAAGCAATGTTGCTAACTCTGTTTCCAGTCGGCATCTCTTGTTTGTATCTGAACTTCATGGGGCTTTGCCAAGTAAGGCCTTTGGCAGGGTGTCAAAGAAGGTAAAGGTTGGTGATTATCCTGAAGGATTTCTTCCGAAGGACTTGTTTTGCAACTAATTGGAACTCAGATGGGAAAGAACATAATTCTCAGCTGTTACAATAAAATAGGTTTATTTTGGACTAATTGTCTGGTAATGACTCAGTAAGCCTAGGTCACAACAACCCACCTCTGCCCCCACCCCAAAGAAAACTTTGTGGGCTACATAAGTTTCTACCATACTAAACTCTGATCTGGGTTTTAGGTTGGGATATTTTTAAATTTCGGGCCAAATTTGTGTAATTCTTTTAATAATTTTTAGATTTTGTATGGGTATATTTTTATTCTTGGCTGTTCACCGCCCTGAGTCCAGCAGGAGAAGGACTGTATATAAATTGAATTAATTAAATAACTAAATAACTAAGTAAGTAAGTAAGTAAGTGAAAAATATGGAATGGCAAAATAATAATGGCAAAATAATCAAAATGGATTCTAACCTAATCTAAGCGGGTTGCCACAAGGAAGAGGAGATCAACCCATTCTTCAAAGCACCCGAAGGCAGAAGAAGAAATAATGGATGGAAACTAATCAAGGAGAGAAGGAATCTAGAACTAAGGAGAAATTTCCTGAAAGTGAGGACAATTCATCAGTGGAATGACTTGTTTCCAGAGGTTGTGGGTACTCCATCACCGAAGGTTTTTAAGAAGAGATTGGACAACCATTTCATCTGAAGTGGTATAGCATCTCCTGCTTGAGCAGGAAGTTGGGCTAGAGGACCTCCAAGATTATTTTCAACTCTGTTTTTCTGTTATTCTCCCATTCCTGATGGACCAACTAATATTATTTTTTTCCTTGAACTTCTACACTAGATCTTTGGTGTTCTCCAATGTTTTAGACTCTAATATCCATCAGTTATAGCCAACTTTATTTACCATATTTTTCAGAGTATACCCCCACCCACCCACCCCCACCCTAAAAAAGAGGATGAAGCTTTGAGGAAACTCAAGCCTCAGAGTTTGTTTTCATTGGGGGTCTTACTTGGAACTCTGACAGGTGTGTCTTATACACCGAATTTAGCCCCACCCACAAAGTCAAAAACATGAGGCATGGAAGCTGCGATGGTCTGTGGCAATCCCTGCAGCCTGGAACAGCTGATTGGGGGTATTCCGGGAGTCTGATCCACCCACCAATCAGCTGCTCATGCGGAATCAGGCTGCAATAATGTGCTGAAGTTGACCTGGCTGTTTGCTATTTGCTGCAAGGATATGTCAGAGTTTGCAGCAGCAATCACATCCAGCAAGCACACACAGGTAACTGTTTCAGCAAGATTCAATAACTTCTCTTTATATATAATATAACACATGAAGTAAATATACAATACCAAAATCAGGTTTTCCAACATGGTAGTAAATACAAGCAAAACACAAGCAGAGGAGAGGAGTTTCAGTTTCAGTTTTAGTTTCAGAGCTCAGCACAGAATGCAGCTTTAATATAAAACAGTTGAGCTAAGCCACACCCAGGCTCCTTGCTGTCTCCTTGTTGCTCACACAGCAAACACTGTTTCAGTTTCCAAATAGCCCTCAACTATCTCACACACTGACAGGAAGTTAGCCAGATGAATATCAATGGATGCTGATATGCAGAGGCAGAATTCTTTTTCTTATTTTCCTCCCCAAAAACTAAGGTGTGTCTTATACTCCAGAGCATCTTATACTCTGAAAAATATGATATTTGCTTTATTTCTATCCCATCTTTCTTATTTTGCAACTCAAGACAGCAAACATATCTAATACTCCTTCCTCCTCCTCTTTTCCCTACAACAATAACTATGTGAAGTGGCTTAGGCTGAGAGAGAGTGATTGGTCCATCCCAGGGGTCTGCAACCTTAAACCCTCAAAGAGCCATTTGGACCCGTTTCCCACAGAAAAGAAAACACCGGGAGCCACAAAACCCATCCCGTGCCTGGCTGTTTCTTGAGTGGCCACAAAACTAGCATATGTAGTTGAATTAAATGTTCTGTTTTCTTCTGAAACTTTTCTTTTCTTGGATTTATCCATGGTTGGCCTACTGGGGGTTGAAAAGCTAAATAAATCGCGTGCTGATGGGTTTCTCACATTGGCGGTCGTGACACATATTTTGAGTGATGGAACCGCAGCAAAGAGGTGAAAGAGACACTTGTGGCTCCAGAGCCACAGATTGCTGACCCCATCCAGTTGGCTTTCACATCTAAGGTGGGATTGGAGCTCACAGTTTCTTGGTGATTGGTCCAAAGTCACGCAGTGGCTTTCATGCCTAAGGTAGGATTAGATCTCACCCTCACCTGGTGATTGACCCAAACTCATCCAGATGGCTTTTGTATCAAAGATGCAATCATCTTTGGACCAAAGATGATTGGTCCCAAATCATCCACCTGGCTTTCATGGCAAATGCAGGACTGGAATTGACATTCTCCTGGCTTCCAGCCTGGTGACAATTAATTGTGGGAATTAGAGTACAAAGCGTCTTGAAAACATCACAGTGTGATGTTTTCACATTGTGAAATGTTTTGTGATGTTTTGTGTCTATTTTAGTTTCTCTTAACTTTTGCATTATATGTGTTTTAAATTTGGCTGTTCTCCGCCCTGAGTCCCCCACCCCCCCGGGGAGAAGGGTGGTATATAAGTTGAATTAACTAGGATGGCATACTGCCAGGGCAGGTGGGCAGGCCCATCCGCGATCTCCGCTAACAGTTCAGGCGAACTGGTACGAACTGGCTGAATACCATCTCTGATATAGTAAGAGAAGTAAAATATGCATAGGATTAGTTTGGTCGAAGTTTCTTCTCTGGAATAGTCTTACTGAGAAGAAACAGACCTTATGCATTCTCTCTGATTTCCTCTCAGTCAGAATACATTTTGTATGTCTGCACCGCCCTCTACACAAGGTCAGAACAGCAATCTCTCTTATTGCAACAGTTGGTCTGATCTCAGCGTGCCCCGAGTCATGATTCCTTTAACTATTTCATTTTGACTGCCCTTCATTTTATCCACCCTTGTCATCTTGCTTCCCCATCATTCCTTGTCAACAAATTTCAAATTCTCCAGCAACTCTAATATTGATTCAGGGATTTATTGAGCAATTGAGTTGTTTGATGTATCGATTTCCATCCATTTCTGTGACTAGAGATTTTCGGAGTGGTCTGTGGACAGAATCTGGCAGCGAGAGACACAGAGCTCATCTGTAGCAAGACATTTTACAGACTTTATTTCCCTTGTCCTTATGACAAACATGATGATTTTGGAAGTCAGTTAAGATTCTCTCTCTCTCTCCCTCTCCCTCCCCCTCTCTCTCCCTCTCCCTTTTCTTCTCCCTCTCCCTCTCCCTCTCTCCCTCCCCCCTCTCTCTCCCTCTCTTCTTCCTCTCCCCTTTCCACTCTCCCTCTCCCTCTCTTCTCCCTCTTCCCCTCCCCCTCTCCCTCTCCCTCTCTTCTTCCTCTCCCCTTCCCCCCCTCTCCCTCTCCCTCTCTCTCCCTCCATCTCCTTCTCCCCTTCTCTCTCTCCTCAATGGAAGAGGGCGGAAATGACCACTGCAAAATGGAGGCTACAGAATAACAGAATAATAGAGTTGAAGGAGATCTTGGAGATATTCTAGTCCAACCCCCTGCTCAAGCAGGAGACCCTATACCAATTCCAGATAAATGGTTGTCCAACCTCTTCTTGAAAACCTCCAGTGTGTGAACACCTACTTAGGTTTTCATACATAAGGTGGGACTAGAAGTCAACATCTTCTGGTGATTTCTGTCTAAGGCAGCACTAGAACTCAGAGTCTCCTGGACCAAAGTCACCCAATCAGCTTTCATGCCTAAAATTGGACTATAACTCACCATGCTTCACCTTCTATACTGGGTCCTTAACCACTAGGTCAAAGTGGATTAGTTACTTCCCAAATTCTGTAAACTAGACATTGGATTCTTGGATGCTGGTGGTCATCGCCATCCTACAAAGACTTCCCTTGCACCATCCAGATCCTAGGATGTGTTGAATAATCCTTGTTCTTGCCAGTTTTCACTTCCTGGATTACTCAGAGTTGGTACACATCAGTTGGTGGGTTGGGCTTTGTTGGAAGAAAAATCAGGTCCGGTTTCCAAGCTGGGAGAAAGACCCTGAAAATAAAATGGAGGCAGACGCATGGAAAGAAGGTCTCTATTGATTTGGTTTTCCAGAGACTTCAGTGACAGCAACATGTTTCTGGGGTGGCTGACACATTGGCTGGGTGAGTGGGTGGATTTTTATAGGGTTCTGGGGTTTGGTGATTGAGATGCTCCAGGGGGTTGTGCAATGTAATGAGCCTTATGTTTTTTGCTATTCTAATGGTGGTCAGTTGAAATAATTTAACAATCAGTTCACCCAGGGTCAAGTTGGCTGTCATGGGAGGCATAGCCCATCCCCATCCTTTATTTATTTATTTATTTATTTATTTATTTATTTATTTATTTATTTATTTATTTATTTATTTATTTATTTATTTATTTATTTATTTATTTATTTAATCAAATTTATATACCGCCCTTCTCCCAAAGGGACTCAGGGTGATGAACAGCCAGATACATATAATACAAAAATTAAGAGAACTAAAATAAATTAAATTGTCGGCTTACCAATTTAAAACCCCAAGTCCACAAGGTTAAAAAATTCCCAATTTAAAACCCAAATCAATAAAATTGAGAAAATCCCCATTAAAAACCATTTAAGCTAGGCCGGCTTGTTGGAATAAATAAGTCTTCAGTACGGAGGTCCAGGATCAGTCGTATTCCAAGAGGTAGCTCATTCCACAGGGCGGGTGCCCCCACAGAGAAGACTGTCCCCCTGGGGGCCACCAGCCAACATTGCTTGGCTGACGGCACCCTGAGGAGGCCCTCTCTGTGTGAGCGTATTGGCCAGTGGGAGGTTATCGGTAGCAGCAGGCGGTCTTGCAAATACCCTGGCCCTATGCCATGGAACACTTTAAAGGTGAGAACCAACACCTTGAAGTTCACCCAGAAGACCACTGGGAGCCAGTGCAGCTCATGCAGGAGAGGTATTACATGGGAGCGCCGTGTTGCTCCCATAATCACCCGTGCAGCTGCATTCTGGACCAGTTGGAGCCTTTGGGTGCACCTCAAACGGAGCCCCATGTAGAGAGTGTTACAGTAGTCCAGCTGACACATGATGAGGGCATGGGTGACTGTGCATAAGGAGTCCTGATCCAGAAAGGGGTGCAACTGGCATATCAGGCAGACCTGATAGAAGGCCCCCCTGGCCACGGCCGTCATATGCTCTTCCAAAGACAGCCATGTGTCCAGGAGGACACCCAAGTTGCGAGCCCCCTCTGTGGGGGTCAGTGACTCACCCCCAATAGCCAGCGATGGCACCAGCTGGCTATATCGGGACACCGGCATCCACAGCCATTCGGTCTTGGAAGGGTTGAGTCGAAGCCTGTTCCTCCTCATCCAGACCTGCACGGCCTCCAGGCACCAGGACATCACTTCGAGGGCATCATTGGCGTGGTCACGGGTGTAGATGTACAGCTGAGTGTCATCAGCGTACAGTTGGCACCACACCCCAAAACCACAGATGATCTCACTCAGTGGCTTCACATAAATGTCGAACAGGAGTGGCGAGAGGACCGACCCTTGTGGCACCTCACAAACAAGGCGCCTCAAGGTCAACCTCTGCCCCCCTGCCAACACAGACTGCGACCAGTTGGAGAGATAGGAGGAGAACCACTGCAGCATGGTGCCTCCCACCCCTAATCCCTCCAGCCGACGCAGCATGATACCATGGTCGATGGTATCAAAAGCCACTGAGAGGTCTAACAGGACCAGAACAGAGGAGCAACCCCTGTCCCGAGCCCTCCAGAGATCATCCACCAATGCTACCAATGCCGTCTCCGTGCTGTACCCAGGCCTGAAGCCGGACTGGCATGGATCTAGATAGACGGTTTCATCCAGGTACTGCTGGAGCTGTCGCACAACCCCACTCTCAACAACCTTCACAATGAAGCGAAGGTTGGAGACCAGATGGTAATTTGCCAAAATAGCCGGGTCCAGAGAAGGCCTCTTGAGGAGGGGCCTCACCACCACCTCTTTCAAGGTGGCAGGCAAGAAACCCTCACTCAGAGAGGCATTTATAATCCTCTGGAGCCAGACTCATGTCATCTCCCGGGTGGCCAGTACCAGCCAGGAAGCATACAGATCCAATAAACATGTGGTTGCGTTTAACCTCCCGGCATGAAGGAAGGAGGTGGAGCAGGGAGAAGAAAGAGGGAAAGTGGCCCTCGTGCCAGCCACTCCGTTGCCCAATTCTCCATTGCAGTGCAGCACCCAGGATCTACTTTGATAGTGGGAAGTAGGTAATTTAACAACTGATTTGCCCAAACTGGTGCGTCCTGCCTGAATCCCACAACTGCTATTACGTCTTAAAGCTCCTGTCCTGTTTTTAGAATTTGGATGGGGGGATGTAAATTCTTAATCCCATGAGCTCCAGCTTTCTGTTTTGTTTATGAATAGATAGGCCCAGTCTTTCTGAATGGATACAAAATCTCCATTCCAGAAGACCAGTCTCTTCAAACTTCTGCTTGAAGCTGTTTTCCTATGGCAGGAAGTCTGGGGGCTGCTTTCTGCCTTCAAGAACATGTTTCTCCATTTCTCCTTTATGGGGAATATAATATTCTACCTCTTTTAATATTCTCCCCAAATATTTCATTCTCTAGGAGTGGGGATGCTTCCCACAGCTTAATAAACAAAGATCTGCTGATGAAATCTATCCTTCCTGTAAGTGCCAACAATCTAAATAAAATTTATTTAGCATCTCTCCTGGTTTCCTCACCTCTGAAAAAAATTGGAGTTTCTTCTAATAGATGTGTTGATTGATTGATTGATTGAATTTGGACAACCATTTAAATATGAGCCAGCTGTGTGCAGCAACTGCCAAAAAAGCCAACACAGTTCTAGGCTGCATCAACAGAGAGATAGAATCAAGATCATGTGAAGTGTTAATACCACTTTATAATCCCTTGGTAAGGCCACACTTGGAATCCTGCATCCAGTTTTGGTCGCCACGATGTAAAAAAGATGTGGAGACTCTAGAAAGAGTGCAGAGAAGAGCAACAAAGATGATGAGGGGACTGGAGGCTAAAACATATGAAGAACGGTTGAGGGAACTGGGTATGTCTAGTTTAATGAAAAGAAGGACTAGGGGAGACATGATAGCAGTCTTTCAATATCTCAGGGGCTGCCCCAAAGAAGAGGGAGTCAAGCTATTCTCCAAAGCACCTGAGGGCAGAACAAGAAGCAATGGGTGGAAACTAATCAAGGAGAGAACCAACCTAGAACTAAGGAGAAATTTTCTATCAGTTAGAGCAATTAATCAGTGGAACAACTTCCCTGCAGAAGTTGGGAATACTCCAACACTGGAAGTTTTTAAGAAAAGATTGAATAACCATTTGTCTGGTGTAAGGTTTCCTGCCTGGCAGAAGGTTGGACTAGAAGACCTCCAAGGTCCCTTCCAACTCTGTTATTCTATCCTATTGTTCTGTTCTGTTCTGTTCCGTTCCGTTCCGTTCCGTTCCGTTCCGTTCCGTTCCGTTCCGTTCTGCCATCTATCTTGTCACAAGGCAGCTGTTTCATTGTCTTCCATCCTTGAGTGCCCCATCTTCTTTCCACACAGTTCTGGGACTATATTTGTTCTACAAGAAAAGTTAGGATGCCTCAGTAATTATTAAAAAAACAGTAATGGGCCATGTATCAACAGAAAACCCAAAGATGGAGAAGAATTGTGCATCTTGTAAAGATATTTTTTTAAAAAATGAAGAATAATGAGTCTTAGACCTAATGTTATATACAATGGCAGTATTACATAGCGACTGGAGTAGTAATAGAATTCGGCTGCAGATTTATTGATTATGTAAATCAAGGTTTGAACAACTAAAAAGACACTGAGCAAACTAAGAAACTAAGTGCAAACCCAATCTTGAAATTGAGAAATTTTTTTTTGCAGTGAGTATGATACCGAGAGGGACGCAGTGGCTCAGGGGCTAAGATGCTGAGTTTGTTTATTGAAAGATTGGCAGTTCAGCAGTTCGAATCCCTAGTGCGGCGTAACGGGGTGAGCTCCCGTTACTTGTCCCAGCTTCTGCCAACCTAGCAGTTTGAAAGCACGTAAAAAATGCAAGTAGAAAAGTAGGGACCACCTTTGGTGGGAAGGGAACAGCGTTCCATGTGCCTTTGGCATTTAGTCATGTCGGCCACATGACCAAGGAGATGTCTTGCTGGCTCTTCGGCTTTGAAATGGAGATGAGCACTGCCCCCTAGAGTCAGGAACAACTAGCACATAGATGTGAGGGGAACATTTACCTTTACCTATGATATCAAGACAGGGGGAAGAGTTAATTTCTTGAAATCTGTAAAAAATGTTTATGTTATTGTGCTATTATTTATTAAAACTATATGACGATAAGTCACAGAAGGACTATGTTTGTATGGTTGCTGTTTTTTTCTAAATAGAAGCAGTTGGGTTCTGGTTTCTACATACCCAGTGGTGAAATCCAAATTTTTTCACTACTGGTTCTGTGGGCGTAGCTTGGTGGGAGTGGTGTGGCTTGGTGGGCGTGGCAAGGGAAGGATATTGTAAAATCCCCATTCTCTCCCCACTCCTGGGGGAAGGATACTGTAAAATCCCCATTCCCTCCCCATTCCTGGGGGAAGGATACTGTAAAATATCCCCATATTTCCCCATTCCCTCCACACTCCTGGGGGAAGGATATTGCAAAATCTCCATTCCCACTCCACTCTGGGGCCAGCCAGAGGTGGTATTTCCTGGTTCTCCGAACTGCTCAAAATTTCCACTACTGGTTCTCCAGAACCAGTCAGAACCTGTTGGATTTCAACCCTGCTCATCCCCAACATTTGACATTTTTCCTAAGAGGTCCCCTAGATGGAAGAGAAATGCTTTTTAAAGTCTTACCCAAGTTGGTTGAAAAGTTGCCAGCGCATACAAACTTTTTAAACATTTATTTTAAAGACTGGGAACTAAAGGAGATCCCACTTGGGAGATACAATATGGGATCTGAGAGTTGATTCCCCTAGAGAAATACAGTCGGTTTCTTTTCTACAGCAAGGTTTATCAAATAAATGCTTATATTCTCTGCTTCTGAAAAGTAAATTTCCTTCCTTCTTTCCTTCTTTCCTTCCTTTCTTCTCTCCTTCCTTCCTTCCTTCCTTCCTTCCTTCCTTCCTTCCTTCCCTCCCTCCCTCCCTCCCTCCCTCCCTCCCTCCCTCCCTCCCTCCCTCCTTCCTTCCTTCCTTCCTTCCTTCCTTCCTTCCTTCCTTCCTTCCTTCCTTCCTCTGTCCCTCCCTCTCTCCTCCTTCCAGGGGTGAAATTCAGCAGGTTCTGACAAGTTCTTGAAAATCGGTAGCGGAAATTTTGAATAGTTTGGAGAACCAGCAAATACCGCCTCTGGCTGGCCTCAGAGTGGGGAGGGAATGGGAATTTTGCAGTGTCCTTCCCCTGCCACACCCACCAAGCCACACCTACAGAACTGATAGTAAAAAACATTGAATTTCACCACTGCCTCCTTCTCTCCTCCCTCGCTCCCTTGCTTTCTTCCCTCCAGCCTTTTCCTTTCTTCCTTCCTTCCTCTGTCCCTCTCTCCCTCCCTCCATCCCCCCTCTCCTCCTCCCTTGCTCAGTGGTGGGATTCAATTTTTTTAGCAACCAGTTCTGTGGGAGTGGCTTATTTTGGTGGCTGTGGCTTGGTGGTCATGTGACTGGGTGGCTGTGGCTAGCTGGTCATGGGCTATGTGTATAGGGACTATACAGAGGGCTGTATATGGCTATGTGTATAGGGACTATACAGAGGGCTGAAAAAAGTCTTGGTGGTCATGGCTATGTGTATAGGGACTATACAGAGGGCTGAAAAAAGGGTTGGTGGTCATGTGACTGGGTGGCTGTGGCTAGCTGGTCATGGCTATGTGTATAGGGACTATACAGAGGGCTGTATATGGCTATGTGTATAGGGACTATACAGAGGGCTGAAAAAGTCATTTCTGACCAGTCCTCGCATTTTTGACTGGTCCTCATACTTATGACTATCCTCCCATGCCCCTGTTGCAGCTTTCTTAACAACCAGTCATTCATTTCACAACTGCTTCTCTTCACCATGGTGACAAGATAGGGCGCAAAATGTAAAAATGTAAGGACAGTCATAACTGTGAGGACTGGTCAAAAGTGCAAGGACCAGTCAAAAATAACTTTTTCAGCCCTCTCAGTAGTCCATATGCACAAAAGGACTACCCAGAGAGGTGAAAAACGTTATTTCTGACAGGTCCTCACACTTTTGACCGGTCCTCGCACTTATGACTGGTCATCATTTATGCCCGTTGCAGCATTCTTAACAATCGTGTCACTCATTTCACAACTGCAGTGCTTCATGTGACCGGGTGGCCGTGGTCAGGTGGTCATGTAGCATCGCTTCTTTGCCCTAACGACAGTTTGCCGCAATGGTCATAAGTGCGAAAAACTGTCATAAGTCACTTTTCCCAGTGCCATTGTAACTGTTGTAAGACAAGGATTACCTATACAAAAATACAAAAAGCTTCTTTGCTTGCAAAAAGCTGCCCTAAATACCAATCATTAGATTAGAAATACATGCAAACTGGAGTTACAAATCAGGGAGAGTGCCAGAGTACCTTGAGGAATTAAAATAGTTAAAATGCAATGATAACTATCAGCAGCCAACTCTTGCTCATAAAGTGAGACCCTTTAGCAGAGAGGTCATTTAAGAATGTCCAGAATGAAGCAAAGGAGCAAACAGAATATCTGTTGCTGGTTAAACCAGTGACCAGAACAAATAGACACAGAACTAGTCAGATTTCCAAAGCTGCTTCTTTTCAGGAACAGAGATTAACACTTTTCCTTCCAAACAAAGCTGAATAGGGGAAATTATCTCATCACTAAACACAGGATTAAACATCACCAACCACAGAATTAAACTTCACCAAAATCAGTTTTAGACCAAAAGTCAGAAAGGTTATGTAAACTCACATTTGAATGTCAATCTTTCTAGCTAGCCAAAAAGCCTCGCTGAATGTCGCTCATCTTGGTTCCTTGTCATTAAAAGCTGCTGCTTCGTTATTCAATTATTTCTTCAAAGTGCTGATCATTGCACCCTGGCTGGAAGAACTCCAGCAGAGGAGTATTTCTTCCCAACAGCGATGTAAAAAACTTAAAACAACCCTTCCCCTTTAAGAAAGTCAAACAAAAAAATAAAAAAAATAAAAACATCCTCCGAGAAGCTTTGGAACCGGAAACGACAGTAAGTCTAGGCATACTGCCAGAGAAGGCAGTTTCTGTAAGCAGGGCAATAAAGATTAGGCTAGGAAGCACCACCGAATGTTGTAATTCCTTACAGGATTAACCCTGTAAAATGGGAAAAAACCAAAGGAGATTTCTTTTAACAACCTGTTCTCTGAACTGCTGAACTACTTAACAACCGGTTCTACTGAACCAGTGCAAACCGGTAGAATCCCACCACTGCCTTCACTCTCTTGCTTTCCTCCCTTCAACCTTTTCCTCCCTCCCTCCCTCCCTCCCCCTCCTTCCTTCCTTCTTTCCATCTCTTTCCTCCCTCCCTCCCTTCCTTCCACGATTTAACCATACGTGGCTCCAACAATTTGCTACTTTCTCATTCAACATCTCATGCAGAATCAGAAGCAACATTCATTCAGTAACCAGTTAAAACACACCCTGAGAATCTTTCATTCTGCCCCAAATATCCAATTGTATATTTGGGGCAGAAAAATGATTAGGCAGTTTTACTGCCTAGTAAACGCCACATTTTTTTTTCTCTATCCCCTTCCTTCCCCCCCCCCCAAAAAAAATCACTCCGTACACTGTGTTTAAAAAATAAAATAAATGCACAATTTATGAAGTAAATGCACAAAAAATAAAATAAATGCAAATAAGCCTTCCGTCGTCGTGTTGGAAACTTTACAGACTTTGATTGACTCGCCCTGGGTCAAACTGAACATCTGGGGAAGAAACCCAACCTTGGATGTCATTTCGCATCCTTGAATACTCAAAACGGCTGAGCAGTTCGAAGTGGACGAGGTGAAATGAAAACATCAGGGGGTGGTAGAAGAAAGGCTGGCAAATTTTAGCATTCCCTCCAGGCAGGATTAGAGGATGTGGCTGAAAATTTTGGCATATCCCCAAGTTCACAACTAGGCAGGAAGAGATAGACTGGGAAACATCTTCTAGCTAGTGGAGCCTTCGTTTTTTCATTTGGTTGCTCAATCAGTTCTCTACAAGGAATGGCCAAAATTGTGGAAACCCTTTAGGAAAAGTGTATTTTCTAAAACTAGCTAATGGCACCAGGTTTTGTTTTGTTTTGTTTTGTTTTGTTTTGTTTTGTTTTGTTTTGTTTTGTTTTGTTTTGTTTTGTTTTGTTTTGTTTTGTTTTGTTTTGTTTTGTTTTGTTTTGTTTTGTTTTGTTTTGTTTTGTTTTGTTTTGTTTTGTTTTGTTTTGAGGGTGGGGAGTAGTACCATAAAATTAAATATCAATGGAAAGATAATTTCCTTTGTGGCATAGCAGACTAAAGTGCTGTTAAGTAGCACCAGCTGCCTGCAATTACTTCAAGTTCAAATCTCACCAGGCTCAAGGTTGACTCAGCCTTCCATCCTTTCGAGGTAGGTAAAATGAGGACCCGGTTTGTGGGGGCAATAAGCTGACTTTGTATAAAAAAGAACACCGCTGTAGGGGGGCCGAAAGCCCTACTAAGCAGGTATATACCAAAATATGAAGGCTATTGCTTAATACAAAGTCAGCTTATTGCCCCCACAATCTGGGTCCTCAACAAATTGCTGTCTGGCCCCTCCCCTCCCCGCCCCTCCCCTTCCAGGAATCCCTATGCGCCCTGTTTTGGTAAGTGCAGAGAGTCCTACTAGGCCCAAAATGAGGCACGTGGCCCATTTTTACTCCTGGGGGTGCAGGATGCTGAGTGCTGTCTGTTACACCTTCTGGCCACGCCCATCATGGCCACGCCCACTCACCCAGTCATTAGGGCAGAGAACCGGTTGTTAAATTATTTGAATTCCACCACTGGTTTCATTCATTATTTTTCAAGGAGTGGGCGGGAAAGGGGCTGACTTTCATTTTCTTGTCCAATTGTTCTCTTGAAGCTGGTAACAACAAAATGTGGATTATTTTACTAAAACAAACATTTGTCCCACTCCACCCTCTCCCTCCCTCTTCCAACTGCTTCCCTAGCAACTTCTTGTTCAGCTTGGGTTCTCCCCTGCTCTTTAAAACCTCTCATTGATTTTACATCTTCCTTTTTACGATATAAAATTGTCCCACCACTGATTTTACATCTGTCCTTATGTGGTTGCTTCTGCTGAGCTTGTCTAGACTCCTAATATGCCACTCCAAATGGAGGCCTCTCCTGTGACTGCAGCTGCTGACGGATTAGCGACAGCCTGAAATGACAACTCCAAATTACTTACATCAAAAAAACCCATCACTGTCGGAGGGAGGGGAGGAATTAAGAAGGGGGCGAAAGTGTCTCAAACTTTGCTTTTAAAGTAACTGAAAGCTAACAGTCAAGAAAGTTAGTTGGACAGATGATTGGCACCTGATGTGATGGGTTGCAGTGAAGCCCAGAACTGGATAGGAGACAAGAAGAGAGGATAGATATTCACTATATAGCACTAGCAACTTAGACTTATATACCACTTCATACTGCTTTACAACCCTCTCTAGGTGATTTGCAGAGTCAGCATATTGCCCCCACCTCAATCTGGGTCCTCATTTTACTGACTTTGGAAGAATGGAAGGCTGAGTCAACCCTGAGCCAGTCAGGATTGAACTCCTGGCAGTGGGCAGAGTTAGCCTGCAGCAGTGGTGAAATCCAATTTTTTTTACTACCGGTTCTGTGGGCGTGACTTGGTGGGCATAGCATGGCTTGGTGGGTCTGGCTTGGTGGACATGGCAGGGGAAGGATACTGCAAAATTTCCATTCCCACCCCACTCTGGGGCCAGCCAGAGGTGGTATTTGCCGGTTCTCCGAACTACTCAAAATTTCCGCTACCGGTTCTCCAGAACCTGTCAGAACCTGCTGGATTTCACCCCTGGCCTGCAGTACGTGGTAAGTAAGTAAGTGAGTAAGTAGGGAGGGAGGGAGGAAGTAAAAGAATGGAGGGAAGAAAGCAAGAGAGGGAGGGAGAGAGGAAGGAAAGAGGGGGAAAGTTGAAGAGAAGAAAGCAAGGAAAGGAGGGAGGGAGGGAGGGAGGAAGG
Source organism: Coluber constrictor foxii (assembly GCA_038048745.1). Classification (NCBI taxonomy): domain Eukaryota; kingdom Metazoa; phylum Chordata; class Lepidosauria; order Squamata; family Colubridae; genus Coluber; species Coluber constrictor. The sequence goes on along the minus strand of JAWJVD010000099.1, from coordinate 68,665 downwards.
AAGGAAAGAGATGGAAAAAAGGAAGGAATTGCAATAACCCTTAGACCTATATACAGCTTCACAGTGCTTTACAGTCTTCTCTAAGCAGTTTACAGAATCAGAATATTGTCCCCAACAATCTGAGTCCTCATTTTACCAATCTTGGAAGGATGGAAGGCTGTGTCAACCTTGAGCTGGTGAGGATCGAACCCCCGGCAGTCAGCAGAATTAGCCTGCCATTCTGCCATCTAAACCTATTAGGGTGAGAGTAGTAAGGGTTTAGTCCAGTAAGATTCTGTCGACTGTTGATAAGCAGTTGAATTCAGGTGTAGACCAAAAATGATGTAGAACACTTTGGTCAGACTCCAGTTCTAAACCCTTACTATGCTGTGGATCCCAGGTGCTCTCTGAGCTTGGTTGATTTCTTGCTACCAGTTGGTAGGAAATACCAATTCAGGCAAACAATCAGACAATAAACAACAGCCTAATCAAGGAACTAGAAGAAGAAAACAACACTCCCACCAACATTGACAGAGGAAGGCAGGATATACAATATAAACAGAGAGCACTCCCTTTTAGCACTGATCATGTTATCCAGTTGGGTCATGAAAAGTTTGCAATAACCATGCTTAGAGAGCACAAGGTACCCCACAGTTCAGCCCTGAGCACCAGATATTCTCTTCTATTGGTAGGATGGCATGGCCAACCACTTACATCTAATCAGAGAAGAAACCCCACTCCCTTCTAGCACTGATGAGATTATCTTATTGGGTCAGGAAATCTTGGCAAGAAAACAACCAAGTTCCAAGAATACCATGGGTCCCAGAATCCTCCTCTCCTCCTCCTCTCTCACAACCCCACTCCCTTCTAACACTGATGAAATTACCTAGTTGGCTCATGAAACTTTTGCAAGAAAACCATCAATTTCAGAGAGCACCAAGGACCCCGTCACTTCGTCACTTCCCGTTTGGACTACTGTAATGCTCTCTACATGGGGCTCCCCTTGAGGAGCACCCGGAGACTTCAGCTGGTCCAGAATGTGGCCGCGCCAGTGGTTATGGGAGCGACTCATCGCTCCCGGGTAACTCCCCTCTTGCGCGAGCTGCACTGGCTCCCGGTGGTCTTCCGGGTGCGTTTCAAGGTGCTAGTCACCATCTTCAAAGCGCTCCATGGCTTAGGACCGGGATATTTACAGGACCGCCTTCTGCCAATGAATATCTCCCACCGCCTGATACGCTCTCACAGAGAGGGCCTCCTCAGGATGCCATCGGCCAGACAATGCCGGCGGGCGGCCCCCAGGGGGAGAGCATTCTCTGTGGGAGCTCCTATGGAATGAACTACCCCCGGATATAAGAAAGATTCCTGACCTCCGTGACTTCCGATGAGCCCTGAAGACTCTACTGTTTCACCGTCAGTCTGACTTAAATCTGTGTTAATTTTAATAGGGGTTTTAGTAGGGGTTTTAATTTTACGGCCAAATAGTTTAATTATTTTATTAGTTTTAATTTTTATATGTGATTGTTTTAATATGGCTGTAAACCACCCTGAGTCCCATTTGGGAGAAGGGCAGCATGTAAATGCAATAAAACTGAAACTGAAACTGGAACCCCAGAATCCTCCTCCTCCTCCTCCTCCAAAACCCCACTGCCTTCTAGCCTGATGATGTTGCCTACTTGGGTCATGAAATGTCTTCAAGGAAACAACCAAGCTCAGAGAGCACCAAGGACCCCAGAATCATCCCCCTCATCCTCCATCATAACCCCACTCCCTTTTAGCATTGATGATGTTATTTAGCTGGGTCATGAAACATTTGCAAGAAAACAACCAAGTTCACAGAGCACCAAGGACCCTACACTCCTAATCCTCCTCTTCCTCCTCCTCCTCCTCCCTCATGACCCCACTCCCTTTTGGCACTCATGATATCCTGTAGTTGGGTCATGAAACATCTGCAAGAAAATAGCCAAGTTTAGGGAGCACAAAGGACCCCAGAATCCTCCTCCTCTTTCTCCTCCTCCTCCTCCTCCTCTTCTTCTTCTTCCTCTTCCTCCTCCTCTTCTTCTTTCTCTTCCTCCTCCTCCTCCTCCTCCTCTTCTTCTTCCTCTTTCTTCCTCCTCCTCCTCTTCTTCTTTCTCTTCCTCCTCCTCTTCTTCTTTTTCCTCTTTCTTCTTCCTCCTCCTCTACTTCTTCTTCCTCTTCCTCCTCCTCCTCCTCTTCTTTCTCTTCCTCCTCCTCTTCTTCTTCTTCTTTCTCCTCTTCCTCCTCCTCTTCTTCTTCTTCCTCTTTCTTCCTCCTCCTCCTCCTCTTCTTCTTCTTCTTCCTCTTTCTTCCTCCTCCTCCTCCTCTTCTTCTTCTTTGTCTTCCTCCTCCTCCTCCTCTTCTTCTTTCTCCCCCTCCTCCTCTTCTTCTTCTTCCTCTTTCTTCTTCCTCCTCCTCCTCCTCCTCCTCCTCCTCCTCCTCCTCCTCCTCCTCCTCCCTCACAACCCCATTTCCTTTTAGCACTGATGATGCCATTTAATTGGGTCAGGAAACATCTTCAAGAAAACCGCCAAGCTTAGAAAGCATCAAGGAGCCCACCAAGTCTTGATTTTTATTTTTATTTTCCCTACATGGAATTTGTTGGTATTGTTTGTTTGTTTCCAAAAACGGTTGGTTTAACCGTGGTCGGTGAATTTCACTTGGAACCTGAACTCAATCAAAATCGGGCGGCCTCCTCATTTCATCATTTAAGTGAGCGATCTCCTCCACCGCTGGCCCTCCATCCTCCTTCGGATTCTGTTCCCAAGGCATCCTTCCGCTCTCCTTGGTTAATAAAAACTCACCCTGCACCAAGCCAAGTTGATCAGCAGGGCCCATGGGGGAACAGCTCATGATGTCATCCTCATATTCCTGCGCAGTGACCCCGGCCATTCTAGATGCGGTCCTGCGTGCCGTTGTGTCAGAACAAGAGAAGCCTACAATCAACAACCGGCCGCCTGGAGGATTTGGAAATGTCACAAATGCTGAGTGGCCAGTTTTAACTGCCCTCTTTTTCTGCGTCCTGCTCTCCTCCCAGGCCTTCCCCTCCCCTTCGGCGTGTGGCAACGTGGCTCTACTTAGCTCCAATTTTGCCATCCTCAATTTCCATGCCTAATGAGCCCTGAGCTGAGTTAATAATGGATGTAATAAGTAATGACTCATGGGGGGAGAGGGGGGGAGGAGGAATGGCTGGGGTGTCTCGGTGTGAGATGAAGAGAAAGGCTGGACCGGGGTGCTATTTGTTCTGCGGTGTCACTTGCTACCAAACAGTGCCAGCCATCAATAAAAGGCGAGATGACAGATGAGTTCATTTAATGGAATTCCTCCGAGTGAGCCTCAGCTAGTTCTTGTTGGGAGGGTAGCTTTGTAACTTTCTCTCTTTCTCTTTCTTTCTGTGCTTCCTCTTTCTCCTGTCTCTCTTTCTGTTTTTTTTCTTTTTCTTTCTTTCTCTCTCTTTTCTCTCTCTCTGCTTTCTTCCTCTCTTTCTCTCTCTTTTTCTTTCCCGTTCCCTTTCTCTCTCTCTCTCTCTCACACACACACATTTTCACATTCTCTCTCTCAGCTTTCTCTTTCTGTGCTTCCTCTTTCTCTCCTCTCTCTCCCCCTCCCTCTTTTTCTTTCTTTTTTCTTTCTCTCCCTTCCCTCCCTCCCTCCATCTTTCTTTCTTTTTTCTTTCTCTTTTTCTATATCTTTCTCTCTCTCCCTCCCTTTTCTCTCTTTCTCTTTCTCTGTGCTTCCTTTTTCTCTTCTCCTCTCTCTCTCTTTCTCCTTTTGTTTCTTGTTCTCTCTCTCTGATTTCTTCCTCTCTTTCTCTTTCTCTCTCTCTCACATGCACACTTTCTCTCTCTTGGCTTTCTCTCTTTGTGCTTCTTTCTTTCTTTCTTTCTTTCTTTCTTTCTTTCTTTCTTTCTTTCTTTCTTTCTTTCTTTCTTTCTTTCTTCTTTCTTTCTTTCTTTCTTTCTTTCTTTCTTTCTTTCTTTCTTTCTTTCTTTTTCTTTCTCTCTCTCTCTGCCCCACTTCCTCCTTTCCCCTGCCTCCCTCCCTTTTCTTTCTTTCTCCATTTCTCTCTTTCTCCCTTTCTTTCTCTCTTTCTCTGCCTTTCTCTCTTTCTCCTCTCTCTCTCACTTTCTATTTCTCTCTCTGCTTTCCCTTTCTTCCTCTCTCTTTCTCTCTCTCTTTCCCCATTCTCTCTCCTCTCTCTTCCCACCCCCTTCTCTCTCAACAAACACACTAACCAGATGCCTACCCCTCCTCTAAAACTCAGTGTTGAATGATGAACATGATACCTCTTGATGGGGAAATCTCTCGCTGTGGATTGGACTCAAACCTTTCCATGACCACCTGCTTCCTGCATCCCTTATATGCCAGTTAGTAGCTGGTTGGTATTGCAGTACGGCTGGTCAAAGAAATAGGAGAGGTTAAGCATTAGGGAAGAATTGGGGGCTTTACGTCCGAGTCTAATAGTCATGTGACTGACCTGATTTTACGAAAAAATTTTAGTGATCGTTAAACATATCATCAGGCACATTAAGCAAATCCTTCAGTCACTAAAGAAATCCATGTGCTACGGGCATGGTTTTACCAAACAACAGAAGTAAAAGCCAGTTTTTGGAAAACAATCATAAGCTCTCGTAAAGGTAAATGGGGTTGGACTAGAAAACTTCCAATGTCCTTTCCAACTTTGTTATTCTGTTATGCTGATCCAGATTTCCTTTGTCCAGACATGTCCAATTCTAAGGGGCGGTACTCATCTCAGTTTCTTAACCAAGGAAGCCAGTGTTTTTGAAGACTCTTCCATGGTGTTATGGCCACCATGACTACACTTACACTTACTGTAGGCACATGGAATGTTATTACCTTCCCACCAAAGTGGTACCCATTTATCTACCTGCATTTTTATGCTTTCGAACTGCTAGGTTGTCAGGAGCTGGAGCAAGGAACAGGAGCTCACCCCATCGCATGGTGCTCGGATCTTGAACAAGGGCTCTTCAGTTTTCCAGCTACAAGCTCAGCGTCTTTAACCACTAAGTCATAAAGTTGCCATAAAGGCCTAGAGACAAAAACATATGAAGAACGGTTGCAGGAACTGGTTACGGCCAATCAAGAGGGAAAAAAAGGACTAGGGGTGACATGATAGCAGTCTTCCAATATTTGATGGGCTGCCACAAAGAAGAGGGGGACAGTTTATTTTCCAAAGCACCAGAAGGCAGGACAAGAAACAGTGGATGGAAACTAATCAAGGAGAGAAGCAACCTGGAATTAAGGAGAAATGTCTTAACAGTGGAAACAATTAACCAATGGAATAGCTTGCCTTCAGAAGTTGTGGGTGCTTCAATTATAAAATGACAATGTCTACAGCTTATAAGGAGAATTTGTATAAGATGTTTTACAGGTGGCATTTACCCCTGACGAGGATAGCCAGAATGTTCCAGAATAAATGTTGGAAGTGTCATCAGACTCCAGGATCCTACTTCCACATGTGGTGGACATGCGGAGACGCAAAGAGATATTGGACCAAGATACACACGTGGTTGGAAAAAATGACTAAGAGACATATTGATCTTAAACCAGAGATATTTTTATTAGGGATCTTACCAGAGACATATAATAAAGAATTGCAATGTTTAATTGTGAACCTTTTAACAGAATTGTAAAATTCTGTTGAATTGTAGAATTGTATTTGCAAAAAATTGGAAAGGAGAAAGGACACCTACTGATGAAGAAATTATTAAGAAAATGATGGACTGTGCTGAAACGAGTAAATTGACATTTGAAATAATAGAGCAAGAAGATAAACAATATAATTTGATGTGGGATTTATTTTATCAATGGATGGACAATAAAAAATGGAGATAAGCATGAAATATGTGGATGCTGAGATAAACTATGTGAATTTCTTTATATGTGTGTGTGTGTGTGTGTGTGTGTGTGTGTGTGTGTGTGTGTGTGTGTGTGTGTTTTCTGAGGTTTTCACTCCAAAGGATCTCCTGCTTTGGTAGGGGGTTGGATTAGAGGACCTCCAAGCTCCCTTCCAGCTCTATTCTGATTGATTGACATTAGCAACTAGCCAGAGTGATATGATGTTCCCCACCCTCTTTTCTGTGCCAAATCTCTCTAGCCCTCCCTTTGATGCGGTGAAACATTTGTCAACTGCCATCAGGAGAATAAAGTTAAGGCAGTTAAAAGTAAGTGCGCTGCTCCTCTTAATTTTTTTTTTATTGAGCTGAAGATTGGCAAGAAATATGTATTTAATCACAGGGTAAACAAGAGATCCCCTTTTGCCAGAAATGTTGCGTGCATCTTTCTTCCTTCTTCTTCTTCTTCTCTCACTGTTTGAATTAAAAATGAAGAGCTATAAAAAAACCGGAGCACTTTTAATGCTTTAGCAAGAAAAAAAAAGGGGGGGGGGGAAGTGGAGGGAGAGAATGAATGGCCCCAATGTTTCTTCCCTTTTATACTCTGCTTTATGTGTTACATTTGTCATTCTTGTTATTCCTCGTTGTTAAAGTTCTGTTAAAGTTTTCATCAGCAAAAGAAATGGCAGTTCTTAAAAATGTTGGTTGTGTTTTAAGTAACCATGGCATGAAGGTGAATCATTAATTGAAAAGTAGTTTTCAAGGACTTGCCTGCCTGTCTGGATCTGGAACATAGAACATAGAACATAGAACATAGAACATAGAATAGAACATAGAGCCTGGATAGCTCAGCAGACTAATGCATTGTGCATTGTGATTAACTCCAGCTGCCTGCAATTACTGTAAGTTTGAATCTCACCAGGCTCAAGGTTGACTCAGCCTTCCATCCTTTCTACTGTAGGTAAATTGAGGACCCAGTTTGTGGAGGCAATAAGCTGACTTTGTATAAAATATACAAAAGTATGAAGGCTATTGCTTAATGCATTGTAAGCCGCCCTGAGTTCCTGGAGAAGGGCGGCATATAAATCAATTTTTTTAAAAAATAGAATAATAGAGTTGGAGGTCTTCTGGTCCAACCCCCTGCTCAAGAAGACCCTATTCCAGTGGTGAAATCCAATTTATTTTTACTACCAGCTCTGTGGGCATGGCTTGGTGGGTGTGGTGTGGCTTGGTGGGCGTGGCTTGGTAGGCATGGCAGGGGAAGGATATTGCAAAATCGCCATTCCCCACCGGTATTTGCCAGTTTTTCAAACTACTTGAAATTTCCGCTACCGGTTCTCTGAACTGCTCAAAATTTCCCCTACAGGTTCTCCAGAATCTGTCAGAATTCCTGCTGGATTTCACCCCTGCCCTATTCCATTTCAGATCAGTGGTTGTCCAGTCTTTTTTTTTTTAAAGCCTCCAGTGAAGGAGCACCCACAACTTCTGAAAGCAAGCAGTTCCACTGGTGGATTACCCTCACCATTAGGAAATTTCTCCTTAATTCCAAGTTGCTTCTCTCCTTGATTAGTTTCCATTTTTTGTTTCTTCTCTTGCCTTCAGGTGCTTTGGAGAATAGACTGGCTATCAATGTTATCATGTCTGCCCAGTCCTTCTTTTCATTAGACTAGATCATGGGTGTCCATCTCATGTCATATTGTCGTCACATGATGTATCACAGCTTTTCCCCTTCTCTAAACTGGGGGTGGGGCTGGCCAGTGCGTGATGCATCTGGCCCACAGGCCGCGAGTTTGACACCCCTAACTAAACATACCCAATTCCTGCTTTAGCCTCCAGTCCCCTAATCATCTTTGTTGCTCTTCTCTACTCTTTCCAAAGTCTCAACATCTTTTTTTATATTGTGGTGACCAGAACCGGATGCAATATTCCAAGTGTGGTCTTACTAAGGCTTTGTAAAGTGGTACTAGAACCTACTGCTACTTATATGAAGTCTCACAGGAGCTTACATTTCTTATTCTCCATGATCTTATGTGGGATCTCCCATCTAGATTTAGGATGGTCTCTTCCGGGGGTCTCTCAACCTTGGCCCAATCTTTAAGACTTGTGGATTTCAACTCTGGGAGTTGAAGTCCACAAGTCTTAAAGTGGCCAAGGTTGGAGATCCCTGCTCTATTCCATATCCTGTGGAAATGTTCCTGTACACAATGCCAGCTGCTTGGCTGTGTCATTCCCTATATACTGTTCCTACCTCCATCTTACACCCTGCCACCATAATGCACACACATACACAAACACACACAGACAAATATCAAGGGCTTCTTATACCTGTTAAATATTTATATATACATCTTTATGTATACAAAGTTGCCTGTTGTATTTCACTGAATAAAAATTAATGTCTGGGCCTATGGCTACAGTTTATTATTTTTAATGATGTGTGTGTGTGTGTTTGAGTTTTTCCTACATTCTGAAATGTGTACCCTTCGATGTTTAGATGTATGTTCTTTCTGTTGGATATAAAAACCTAATGCCATTGACTCTTCGGCTTCTCATAACTACTGACCACAAGGGATAAAAGAGTGTTGACAGTGAGTTAATGGTTTTTCTTTCTGTGTTTTTTTTAAATCTTGATTTTCATTTTATTTTTATTGTTGTATGCCACCCAGAGTCACAAATTACGAGAGCTGGTTTTTATATCTATGAGATCACAGAGCTGTATTTTCCTTTGTCTTTTCTTCTTAGGAAATTTGTACAGTGCAGCACACTCTCATACTTTCCTTCTAGTCCGATGTAGTTAGTTAGTTGTTGGGTTTTGTTATGTCCTTATAAGGACACCCGCCGGGGATTGGTTAGAAAATCCTCCGGCGGGAAGTTTGAATAGCTGACTAGTGGGCGGTGCGGCTGCCGGAACAAATATAAGGAGAGCTCCGGCAGCGCAGCGCCAGTCTTGTTCCTGTTTTAATAAACTTGTTGAATGGACTCCGCTGGTCACGTCTTCTTTCCCTGCGCCAATCTTACACTGGCGACGAAGGACTAGAGAAGAGAACCCGACTGCGTGGCATGATCGCCATTGACAGAGCTGCACTCATGAGCTGAAGTCACTCGCCGCTGAGAACCTGCAGAATGGCAACACCGCAAGCACCGTTCACTTTGCTAGCTCCGTTCAATATTTAGAAATGTAGTCAGAGGTGGAATTCAACTGGTTTGGACCGGTTTGCCTGAACTGGTAGCGGAAATCATGGGTGGGCATGGTCACCTGCCCCAGCTCTATGCCAACCTATTTAGGGATGTTTTTGAGGCTGAGTGCATGCATGGAAGGCAGGCAGGTACATGAACCGGGTGCGTGCATGAAGCGAGCGTACATGCGCATGGCAAACCGGTAGCAACATAATGTGCAACCCACCACTTGCTGTAGTGTATTTGGCACAAATGCAGCTTCCCTGAGAAAGCCATAAAATAAAATATTTCTACTATCCAGTTATGTCTGATTCTAGAGGACCATTCTCATTTCCATTTCTTAGTGGAAGGAGCCAGCATTGTATGAAGACGTTTTCCATAGTCATGTCGCCAGTATACCGAGGCACACAGAACATCGTTATCTTTCCACCAAAGTGATACCTATTTATCTACTTGCATTTACATGCTTTCAAACTGCTAGGCAGGTAGGAGCTGGAGCAAGGAACGGGAGCGCACTCTGTCATGCGGCGCTCGGGTTTCAAACTCAGGCTATCAGCTTTCCAGAATCCCTAAGAGAAAGAGAGAAACTGAAGTGCAACAACACAATGGCTACTGTTTCTAGGCCTTCTCCTGAGTCAGGGGTGGGATTCAAATAATTTAACGACTGGTTCTCTGCCCTAATGACCAGCTGGATGGGTGTGGCCATGGTGGGTGTGGCCATGGGGTATGACAGGCAGCACTCGGCTTCCTGCACTGTTTTGGGCCTAGTAGGTCTCTCTGCAGCCTCCTGGGAGAAAAAAAAATGCCATGGGAGAGGACCCACACTGCCCCTCTGCACTCTTTTTTGGGCCTAGTAGGAGTGTGTGGGAACTCCTGTAAGGAGAGGAGAGGGGCCAGCCAGCAAATTAACAACCAATTTGCCTGACACAGCCCGAACCAGCTGAATTCCACCACTGTTCTTAGCCCATCTGGTGGTGACTCAATATGGGATCTAGCCCAGTCCGTCTCTTTCGCATGGAGTAAATACAATAACTCTGGATTTTCTCATCAGGAGAAAATCCAGAGTTATCTCTGGAAATATCCACTACAAAGAACTGCTCCATCTGTGATTCAGCCCAGTCCTTCTACTTAGCATGGTGTGAATACAATAGTATAGATTGTACTGGACAGTGCAATAGTACAACAGCTACAGTATTTCTAGACCTGCTTCTGAGTCCATCCAATGGTGATCTCAATCATCAAGAGAAAATCCAGAGGTTTCTCTGGAAATATCCATCAGTACGAACCGCTGTCAGGGTTGACAACTTCTCAATATGGGATCCAGCCCAGTCTGTCTCTTTAGCATGGAGTAAATACAATATTATAGATTACTGTGCAGTGTGACAGAACAGCATCTACTGTTTCTAGACCTGCTTCTGAGTCCATGTAGTGATGATCTAGATCATCAAGAAAAGATCCAGAGGTTTCTCTGGAAATATCCACCAGTAAGAACTGCTCAACCTGGGATTCAGTCCAGTTCTTTTACTTAGTATGGAGTATATTCAATATTATAGACTATTGGACAGTGCGATAGGACAGCATCTACTGGTTTTTGGCCTGCTTCTGAGCCCATTCAATGATGATCTAGATCATCAAGAGTAGATCCAGAGGTTTATCTGAAAATATCCACCAGTAAGAACTGATCAATCTGGGATTCAGCCCTGTTCATCTCTTAAGCATGGAGTAAATACAATATTATAGATTACTGGACAATGTGATAGGATAATATCTGCTGTTTCTAGATCTGCTTCTGAGCTAATCTAGTGGTGATCTAGACCAGGGGTGTCAAATTTGTGGCCCGCGGGCCAGATGCATCACACGCTGGCTACGCCCACGTCCGGTTTAGCGAAGGGGGAAAAAGTTGCAATACAACACGTGATGACAACCAGATGACGCGAGTTTGACATCCCTGATCTAGACGGTGAATTTTACTATAGGTTGCTCCGCCCTTGAACCAGGGGTGCTATTCAGCAGGTTCTGACAGGTTCTGGAGAATCGGTAGCGGAAATTTTGAGTAGAACTGGCAAATACCACCTTGGGCTGGGATGGGAATGGAGATTTTGCAGTTTCCTTCCCCTGGAGTGGGGTGGGAATGGAGATTTTGCAGTATCCTTCCCCTGCCACGCCCACCAAGCCATGTCCACCAAGCCACACCCACAGAACCGGTAGTAAAAAAAAATTGAATTCCACCACTGCCTTGAACAGAGCAATTATCAATGTGCTTTTGCTTGAAGAGGAAAACATACTTCAAAGACAATTTATAACAGCAAAGAAGATGTGATTAAAATTCCATAAAGCATAATCTGGACCGTTTCATTTGTCCATTTCTAGGTCAAAGACAGGGATGTGCTGTTTTGGATTCAGTTGACGCTTTCTTCTGAGTGATCATTGTTAATGATTGAATTAGGAGACTGTAGGGTGGGGGTTTGGGGGTGGAGGGAAGGCTATTTCCTAAATTCCCATAGGGAAATAGATTTATCTATAAGAAAGCATTGGGCCAGTGAATCACTCCCATTGTTTAATTTCAGCCACTATCTTTAAACAGCATATTCTTATCTGGGTGGCTATGGAAGAAGATTTTAATTCGAGGGTCCGTAGGGCATAGGAAATAAATTGAGGGGGGAAATCACTAAAATATTTATAATACTCAGACTTCTCTTTTAGGTTTTACCACACGGCTTCTAATCAGTTGGAGGGGAATCGGTCTGGCAAAGATGAAAATATTGGAAAATGGTTCCTAGAAAGCATAAACAGGAGGAGAACTGTGTTTGAAAGTTTCATGAAGCTCTCTCTCTCTGTCTCTCTGTCTCTGTCTCTCTCCCCTCCCCTCTTCCTCTTCCTCTTCCTCTTCCTTCCTCTTTCTCTTTCTCTCTCACCCTCTATGCTATCCAGGCTACTCTTATAAAAAGCTTCCTCTCCAAAGATGGGTTTCACATAATTTTACCACCAGTTCACTGGGCACTGAAAATGTGAGCCCGCATGGCTTGCATAAGTTTATAAGTTTATTTTTGTCAAGCGTGTATAAGATAACAGCTAAAAATATAAACATAATTTGAATATATGAAAAGAGTAAGTAAAAAGGAATATTAGGACAGGGATGGTAGGCACATGGGTGCACTTATGCACGCCCCTTACAGACCTCTTAGGAATGGGGTGAGGTCAACAGTAGTGGTTTGGGGAAGAAGCCACAGAGTCAGATAGTGCATTCCAGGCATTGACCCCTCTGTTACTAAAGTCATATTTTCTGCAATCGAGTTTGGAACGGTTTACCTTGAGTCTGTATCTATTATTTGCTCATGTATTGTTGTGGTTGAAGCTGAAGTAGTCATTGACAGGAAGGACATTGTGGCAGATAATTTTATGTACTATGCTTAGGTCAGACTGTAGTTCTAAATTGTCTAAGCCCAAAAATTGGAGTCTGGTGGCATAAGGCATTTTATTGTGGTTAGAAGAATGGAGGACTCTTCTCGTAAAATATCTCTGGCCTCTCTCAATTGTATTTATGTCCGATATGCAGTGCGGGTTCCAGACAGATGAGCTGTATTCAAGAATTGGTCTAGCAAATGTTTTGTATGCTCTAGTTAGTAGTACAACATTACCAGAGAAGAAGCTACGCAAGATTAGGTTAACAACTCTTAATGTCTTTTGGGCAATGTTGTTACAGTGGACTCCGGCACTTAGATCTTTAGAAATGAGTACTCCAAGGTCCTTGACAGAGTGAGGGTCATCTACAAGGTCATGTCCATCTAATTTTTATTTTATGTTTTGATTTTTATTTATTTATTTATTTATTTTTGCCAATGTGCAAGACAGAGCATTTGATGGTTGAGATTTGAAGTTGCCACTTGTTAGACCAATCTCACACATAATCAAGGTCTTTTTGAAGGGTTGCATTGTCGGTGGTGTTGAATAGTTTACCATCATCAGCGAAAAGAACACAGTTGCTTTTAATATGATCACAAATATCATTTATGTAAAGTATGAATAGTATTGGACCTACGGCATGCATGCATACAGCTTAGAAAACATGGCTAAATAGGATGGCATATCTCAGGGCTGGGTAGGTGGGCCCCACCTACAGGTTGCCACTATTGGCTGAATACCATCACTGTTCCTCTCTCAGCCCTAGAAAGAAGAACACAAGGATAAAATCTTTCCATTTAAGAGCCAGTTTGTTGTAGCGATTTAAAGCACTTGACGAGAAACCAGCAGACTGTGGGTTCTAGTCACGGTTTAGAGGGGAAGTCATCTGGGTGACTTCTGGGCCAGTCCTTTTCTCTCAACCAGGAAAAATAAGGGAAGAACAAATGGCTTACAAAAAGCATTGGACAGAAAACTGCATGGCTTGTCCAGATAGTCACTAAGTATAACTGCCAACCCACAAACATGCACATGGGGGCAGGGGGAAGAGCCAGAGAGAAAGAGGGAAACAGGGAGGGAGGGGAAGGAAGGAAGGAAGGAAGGAAGGAAGGAAGGAAGGAAGGAAGGAAGGAAGGAAGGAAGGAAGAAGGAGGATGAAGAAGGAGGAGGGAGAGAAGGAGGAAAGAAGGAAATAAGGAAGGAAGGAAATAAGGAAGGAAGGAAGGAAGGAAATAAGGAATGAGGGTTGGGTGAAGAAGGAGGGACAGAGAGAATGGAAAAGGAAGGAGGGAGGGGAGGGAGGGAGGGAGAAAGAAGGAAGGAAGAAAGAAGAGGGAGGATGAAGAGGGAGGAGGGAGGCAGAGAGAGAAGGAGGGAGGGGGGAGGGAGGGAGGGAGGAAATAAGGAAGGAAGGAAATGAGGAAGAAAGGAAATAAGGAAGGAGGGTTGGGCAAAGAAGGAGGGACAGAAAGAATGGAAAAGGAAGGAGGGAGGGAGAAAGAAGGAAGGAAGGAAGGAAGAAGAGGGAGGATGAAGAGGGAGGAGGGAGGCAGAGACAGAAGGAGGGAGGGGGAGGGAGGGAGGAAATAAGGAAGGAAGGAAATAAGGAAGGAGGGTTGGGCGAAGAAGGAGGGACAGAGAGAATGGAAAAGGAAGGAGGGAGGGGAGGGAGGGAGAAAGAAGGAAGGAAGAAAGAAGAGGGAGGATGAAGAGGGAGGAGGGAGGCAGAGAGAGAAGGAGGGAGGGGGGAGGGAGGAAATAAGGAAGGAAGGAAATGAGGAAGAAAGGAAATAAGGAAGGAGGGTTGGGCAAAGAAGGAGGGACAGAAAGAATGGAAAAGGAAGGAGGGAGGGGAGGGAGGGAGAAAGAAGGAAGGAAGGAAGAAGAGGGAGGATGAAGAGGGAGGAGGGAGGCAGAGAGAGAAGGAGGGAGGGGGAGGGAGGGAGGAAATAAGGAAGGAAGGAAATGAGGAAGAAAGGAAATAAGGAAGGAAGGAAATAAGGAAGGAGGGTTGGGCGAAGAAGGAGGGACAGAGAGAATGGAAAAGGAAGGAGGGAGGAGAGGGAGGGAGAAAGAAGGAAGAAAGAAGAGGGAGGATGAAGAGGGAGGCAGTGAAAGAAGGAGGGAGGGGGAGGGAGGGAGGAAGGAAGGAAGGAAATAAGGAAGGAAGGAAATAAGGAAGGAGGGTTGGAGGAAGAAGAAGGGAGAGAGAATGGAAAAGAAGGGAGGGAAGAGAGGGAGGGAGGGAGAAAGAAAGAGGGGAAGGAAGGAAGAAAGGAAGGAAGAAAGGAAGGAAGAAAGAAAGAAAGAAAGAAAGAAAGAAAGAAAGAAAGAAAGAAAGAAAGAAAGAAAGAAAGAAAGAAAGAAAGAAAGAAAGAAAGAAAGAAAGAAAGACCGATACAGAAAGGAAGCATCCTCCAATGTTCATCAGTATGAAAATTCATACGCTACGTCGATGAATCTCAGTCCCGCAGAAGCACAGCCAGGCGGCCGCTTTGTCTGCGTGCCCGTTTAAACTCAAGAGCAGAGCAAAATCTCCGTTTTCCAGAACCATCAGCTCTCAGAGCTTTGGGGGGAGTGGGGGGGGGGACACGAGATCAGTTCCTTCTGTTTGGTTTCAGAGACTCCATCCTGTTCTGCATCGCCCTTTAATATCCTGTTGTTTGTGCCCCTTCAGCTCCCCAATTGAAGGCAACCTTCCCTCCAGCGGAAGGTCTGGCCTTGACAAATAGCCGCGGAGTCATTATTATTCCTTTTCCAAAAGGCTGAGCTACCGAAATCCGGGCCTGTCATTTCCCACGCTCGAGAGATTTATGTCGTACTTTTCTTCCTGCCGGTTGGAGGTTTTTTTCGGTGGGAGATTGTATTTTAGCCCCCTTGCTTTGGATGATGTGATTAAGATAATTTCTTTGCGAAGCTTTGGAGTCTTGACAAAGTGCTGGCAAAGCCTGCGTCATTTTCATTCTCTTTGTGTGTGTGTGTGTGTGTGTGTGAATGCCTGGAGCAGATGAAAAGGAGGGTAGGAGAGAAGCCGGTGAAGAAAGCATTGTGACCTAGGTGGTCTGGGAAAAGAAGGCCAGAGGTTACCTAAATGTAACCAAGCAGATGGTGCTGTGTTACCAATGGAACTCATAACTTGCATTTTCATTTTCTTGCTTTTTTTTTTTTAAATGAAAGGTCTAGGACCTACAGCACACGTGCCCGAGGTGCTGCGAAAAATCCCCTACCCAATCCAGAAGACAAGACCACGATGTTATGGAAGAAAGGATATAAGAGACACCCCATAGAACAGCTAGAGTCAGGTTTATTTTGCGCAAGATAGATTCAGAATCAGAGTTGTATCTGAAAGTTCTGGATGGAGGCTCCATCTTTACACAACGTCTTTTATACCGTTTGGAACAAAGGATTCTTGCTGTCACAATAACTTTCCATACATTGACATTTCTTAATTATTACAGTTTTACATCGTCCTTGCCAAACAATCATAATTCTTCTGTAAATCACTGGAGCATAAGTTCAAATTATCTTCTTGTTGAAGGACAAGTTTCAGCCCATATGGATATCATGACCTAACCACTTCTAGCTATATGTCTTTAGGATTGTTCCTTTCTTCTGACGAGTTAGGGGGCCTCTTTAGAGTGTTAAAGGAAATTACACGTTGGCTTTGTATTCTCTGCAGCTGCACGTGTTTCTTGCCTTCAGAATATAGTTGCTTTTAGAATATCTTTTAGAATATAGTGAATATAAAGTTATCCAGCGGTTATCTATCCGCTTCTACTTTAACGAAGTTTGGAGAACACAGGTTTATTTTGCTGGCAAAGGTTCAGAGCATTCGCATGCCAAGATCTGAACCCCGAGTAACTCCCGAGGTCCATCCCCTATACATTTAGGCGTTGCACTTTGGTACACTTAGCTGACTATATCAGCATTAAACAGAGTACATATATCAACTTAAAAACAGGATATGGAAAAGGAGACGTTCACTTGCCATACTATTCCATATAGGGTCTATCTTACACCATCTGTCACATCTGTTACTTTTGGTAGGCACCCTTTACTGGCTATTCTGTTACACAATAAGATAGTACATAGGTTATCAAGAGTTTAGCAACTATTCTGTAATTTTTCACAGCTAGCCATACTGAAGCAATATAGTATTTGATTGATTTATTTTATCCAAAATTGTGGGGTTCTTTTCCCTCCCGTCACACTCTAATGTTGCGGGACCGCCTTCTGCCACCAATAGCCTCCCACCGGCCAGTACGCTCGCACAGAGAGGGCCTCCTCCGAGTGCCATCGGCCAGACAGTGCCGGCTGGCGACCCCCAGGGGGAGAGCCTTCTCTGTGGCGGCGCCCGCCCTCTGGAATGACCTACCCCCGGAGATACGCAGGATATCAGATCTCCGGATCTTTTGTCAGGCCCTTAAAACCCATTTGTTCCATCTAGCTGGGCTGGCTTGATCCCATCCTCTGTTTTAAATTTGAAATTGATTTTAAATTGGGTTGTTTTAATTGTCGGCCGAAAATATTTAATAATTTTTAATTGTTTTTAACTTTTGTATACCATGTTTTATTTTGGCTGTTCACCGCCCTGAGTCCGCAAGGAGAAGGGCGGTTTATAAATTGAAATAAATAAATAAATAAATAATGGCACATGAGTCATCGCCCCAGTTCAGCTCCACTGCGCATGTGTGCATGCCTCCTGCCAGACTGCCCACCAGCTTCGGGTTTTTGCCACGGTTGCATGGGAGGCATGTGTGGGGGTGTGCGTGCATGCATGGGGTATATGTGTGGCGGGGCATGCGTGCATGCAGGAGGATGGGCAAATGCTCAGGAGCCACATGTGTGTTGTATTTTGGGGGTTAGGGCACGTTTGCATACTTTGGGTCCTCGGTCTGGAAAAGATTAGCCATCACTGGTCTAGGACTTGTGAAAAATAGTGAAAAAAATAAATGCATACAAAGTAGTAGCAGGTTTCAAAAATTTTTACTACCGGTTCTGTGGGTGTGGCTTGGCGGGAATGGCATGGCTTGGTGGGCGCAGCTTGGTGGGCGTGGTAGGGAAAGGTTACTGCAAAATCCCAATTTCCTCCCAATCAGCTGGGACTTGGGAAGCAGAGAATAGATGGAGGTGGGGCCAGCCAGAATTTTTACTACCGGTTCTCTGAACTACTCAAAATTTCCGCTACCGGTTCTCCAGAACTGGTCAGAACCTGCTGAAACCCACCTCTGACACAAAGATGTAATTTTGTAAAGAGATAATGCATGCTGCATTTCTCCCAATGAGGGATGCAATTCATGCAGGGATTCTCAAAGAACTGTATAACCATAGAATCATAAAATCAATCATAGAATCAATCCTAGAAGTATAACAGAATAACAGCATTGGAAGAGACCTTGGAGGTCTTCTATGCAGCCTCCTGCTCAGGCAGGAAACCCTATACCACTCCAGAGAAATGGTTGTCCAATCTCTTCTTAAAAACCTCCAGGGATGGAGCATACACGAACTTCTGAAGACAAACTGTTCCACTGATCAGTTGTTCTCACTGTCAGGAAAATTCTCCTTAGTCCTAGGTAGCTTCTCTCCTGGATTAGTTTTCATCCATTGCCTCTTGTTTTCCCTTCAAATGCTTTGACCCCCCCTCCTCTTTGTGGTAGCCTTTTAGATATTGGAACACTGCTATCGTATTTCCCTCAGTCCTTCTTTTCATTAAACTAGACATATCCAATTCCTGCAACCGTTCTTCAAAGATTTTAGCCTTCAGTTCCCTAATCGTCTTAGTTGTTCTTTGCACTCTTTCTAGAGTCTCCACATCTTGTTTATATTTAGAATAGAATAGAGCTGTAAGAGACCTTAGAGGTCTTCTACTCCAGCACTCCTGCTCAAACAGGAGAACCTATACTATTTCGGATCAGCGGTTGTCTTCTTAAAAATCTCCAGTGATGGAACACCTACAATTTCTAAAGGCTATTCCACTACTTAATTGTCCTCGCTATTAGGAAGTTTATCCTTAATTCCAGGTTGTTTCTCTCTTTGATTAGTTTCTAACCATTGTTTCTTGTCCTGCCCTCTGGTGCTTTGGAGAATAAATTCACCCCCTCTTCTTTATGGCAGCCCCGTAAATATTTGAATATTGCTATCATGTTGCCGGTAATTCTTCTTTTCTTTACTCTAGCCAAACCCAAATCCTGCAGCCGTTCTTCATATGGTTTAATCTCCAGCCCGTTGATCATCTTATTGTGGTGACCAAAACTAGATGCAATATTCCAAGTGTGGTAGAATCTCATAAAATCCTAGCAAAGGGCCTGAGGGCAGGACAAGAGCCTGAGTAGCATTGGGGCTAATGCCTCCTACTAAAGACAGCAATTAAGATCCAGCTGCCTGCAATTTCTGCGAGTTCAATCCTAGCCAGGCTCAAGGTCGACTCAGCCTTCCATCCTTTTTAAGGTGGGTAAATTGAGGACCCAGTTTGTGGGGGCAATAAGCTGACTTTGTATAAATATACAGAAGTATGAAGGCTATTGCTTAACGCCTTGTAAGCCGCCCTGAGTCTCTGGAGAAGGGCGGCATATAAATCAAGTTAAAAAAAAAATCGGTGGAAATTCATCAAGGAGAGAACCAACCTAGAACTGAGGAGAAATTTCCTGAAAGTGAGAACAATAAAATCTCATAGAATCATAGAATCTCATTGAATCAAACTACAGAAAGGGACTTTAGAAGTTTTCTAGACCAGTGTTTCCCAAACTTGGCTATTTTAAGGTGCATGGACTTCAACTCCCAGAATTCCCCAGACAGTATGGCTGGTTGAGGAATGCTGGGAGTTGAAGTCCATATATATCTTCAAAGGGTCAAGTTTGGGAAACACTGTTCTAGACCAACCCATAGTGGTTTTCACTTACCTTCGCTACCAGGTGGGAACTGGGAGTGAACGATTTGCACACATGTGGCACTTCTGCTCTTGGGCAGAGTGTCCGTGATGACGTCCGGGCAGGTAGGCGGAGCCTCCTGCCGCTACTGGATTGCCTGAATCCCACCACTGAGACCAACCCATTGTCCAAGGCAGGAGTCCTTATAACCTCCCAGTCAAATGGTTGTCCAATCTTTTCTTGAAAACCTCCAGCAATGGAGCAGCCAAAACTCTGGGAGGCAAACGATTCTATTGATGGGTGAATATTAAAGAAAAATAGCAAAACAAAACCATCCATTTTAGGTGGTGGTGGTGGTGGTGGAAGGGAAGGGAAGGAATATTCAATGAGCAAAAACAGATGTTGGCATAGCATTAATCCACAACCAGCCCCCACAGCAATTTTAGAACATTAACAAATACCTCCAAAATAAAGGAGGAAAAGAAATAATAAGTTTCTTGCAATTATGAGAGATCCATCAGAGGAGAAACATTAACACCTGCAAAATATTACGTAATTAACCCAAATGCATAGACTGGAATGTGCAATTTTTCACAACTGTAGTTCTTTGCATCTTCATTAAAACCAGAGGAGAAAAAAAATTGTGCCATGCATTTTAATCTGCGGATAGATTTTTTTAAAAATTTTTTTGCTGCAATCCACAAAATGATTCCCCCCTCCCCATTTTTCTAAATGTTATGATGCAGTACCTAATCAATGGCAAATATCCCTCCCGATACGCATATTGATGAATAAGTCATACCCTAATATATTATACCAAGGGAAATTTGCTAGCCAAATGTGAAAAACTCGGATAAAATATGTCCGCGTGAAAGGAAATTACATTCACGGGGTCTTTAAAAATGATAGATTTCTCTGTCTGGGTTTCGATGCAAGAACATAATTAGAACTCATTGGAGCCCAAGGCAGACATCGTCCCGGATGTTCACAATTGAAGAGGACCTGAAGAAAGTGAGAAGAAAGAATCACATTCCTAAAAGTCTGTAGAGATTCTCAGTCTTCCAGGTCTTTCTTCTCAGTCTTGTCCCAAAGATGCTTTTTCAGGAGGCAACTGGACTTTCTTGTTTGTTTTTTTCTTTTGAAGATGTTTCACTTCTCATCCAAGAAACTTCTTCAGCTCTAACTGGATGGTGGGGAAGGGAAGGATGTATAGTCCTTGCAGACAGCTGGTCATTTGCATCCTTTTAGAAGGTCGTTGAAACTCTTGGAGGTTTATCTGTGTCCTCAAAGTCACCTGAGTATTGTTCTTGGTTTTTGTAGTCCGCAATTTTTCCTCTGGGAATCGATTCCTACTCCCACACCATTCAAAGGGTGTTCATCCCAAATTGTATAGTAAAAGACTGTAGAGATTCTTCTTTGCTTTCTTCAAAAGAAAAACAACAGCAACAAGAAAGTCTAGTTGTCTTCTGAAAAAGCACCTTTGGTGCGATCACATTCCTACTTCTTCATATATCTGTCATTGAAGCAGCAAAGCACCTGAGGGCAGGACAAGAAGCAATGGATGGAAACTCATCAAGGAGAAAGCCAACCTAGAACTGAGGAGAAATGTCATGACAGTGAGGCCAAAGCCAATGGAATGGCTGGCCTCCAGAAGTTGTGGGTGCTCCATCACTGGAGGTGTTTAAGAAGAGGTTGGACAACTATTTGTCTGAAATGGTATAGGATCTCTTGCCTGAGCAGTGTGTTTGATTAGAAGACCTCCATCATGCCAAAGCTGTTATTCTGTTAATTAAAACTTGGTGAGAATTTGATAATGATGTATAATGGTGAAGTGGTCTTACAGATTGGTTACTTCTTCTTCCCATATCTATCATAGCAGCAGCAATGGCTCCTTGGCTTAGGACCGGGATACCTACAGGACCGCCTTCTGCCACCGAATATCTCCCACCGTCCGATACGCTCTCACAGAGAGGGCCTCTTCAGAGTGCCGTCGGCCAGACAATGTCGGCGGGCGGCCCCCAGGGGGAGAGCCTTCTCTGTGGGGGCTCTATGGAATGAATTACCCCAGGATATAAGAAGGATTCCCGACCTCCGCGCCTTCCGTCGGGCTCTAAAGACTCTGTTGTTTCACCAAGCTGGCCTGACTGATTAGATAAATTTTAAATGGGTTTTAAATTGGTTTTAAAGGGGTTTTAGCAAGGGGTTTTAAACTATGGCCAAATAGTTTTAAATTATTTTAATAGTTTTAATTTTTGTGTTAGACTGTTTTAATATGGCTGTACACCGCACTGAGTCCTTCGGGAGAAGGGCGGTATAGAAATGTAATAAACTAACTAACTAATGGGCCTGAGGGTAGGACAAGAAGCAATGGATGGAAACTGATCAAGGAGAGAACTAACCTAGAACCAAGGAGAAATCGAAGAAGTGAACGTGTCCTAGGATAACGTGTACGGATAATGTGTATGGATCTGGATGGGGAGAAACAAACTCAGACTCAACCCCTCCAAGACTGAGCGGCTGTGGCTTCCAGTGTCCCGGTATAGTCAGCTGGTACCATCACTTACAATTGGGGATGAGACCTTGCTCCCCACAGAGAGGGCCCGCAATTTGGATGTCCTCCTGGACTCACGGCTATCTTTAGAAGACCATTTGACGGCCGTGGCCAGGGGGGCCTTTTATCAGGTTCACCTGATCCGCCAGTTGCGTCCCTTTCTGGATTGGGATGCCTTGCGCACAGTCACTCATGCCCTAGTCACCTCCTGTATGGACTACTGCAATGCTCCCTACATGGGGCTCCCCTTGAAAAGCACCCGAAGGGTCCAACTGGTCCAGAATGTAGCCGCGCAGGTGATTATGGACGCATCTCGTTGCGCCCATGTAACACCTCTCCTACGCGAGCTGCACTGGCTACCGGTGGTCTTCCGGGTGCGATTCAAGGTGTTAGTTATCACTTTTAAAGCGCTCCATGGCTTAGGGCCTGGGTACTTACGAGACCGTCTTTTGCCACCAATAGCCTCCCACTGACCAGTTCGTTCTCACAGGGAGGGACTACTCAGGGTACCGTCAGTCAAATTGTGCCGACTGGCGACTCCCAGGGGAAGGGCCTTCTCTGTAAGGGCTCCAACCCTTTGGAATGAATGTCCCCTGATATACGAAACATCCCTAATCTCCGTGCTTTCCGCTGTGCCTTCAAGACCCTGATATTCAATCAGGCGGGGCTAATCATGTGAACATGTGAATGATTTTTAAAATGTTATCTAATTCTGGGTTTTATTTAATTTGGGCTAAACTATGCTATAATTTTAATTTTCAATTTTATGATGTTTATGTATCTTTTATTTTTTTTCTTGACTGTACACCGCCTTGAATCCTGCGGGAGAAAGGCGGTATAGAAATTAAATAAATAAATAAATAAATAAATAAATAAATAAATAAATAAATAAATAAATAAATAAATAAATAAATAAATAACATTGCAAGATCCAATCTGGGTTAGTTAATGGGACCAGAACTTTAGTCTTCCGAGCTTTTGAACTCATGCCCATCTTCAGAGAAATTTCCTAATGGTGAGAGCAATCAGCCAATGGCACATTTTGCCTCCAGAAGTTGTGGGTGCTCCAACACTGGAGATATTTAAGAAAAGAGTGGACAACCATTTGTCTGAAATGATAAAAGGTCTCCTGCTTGAACAGGGGGGGTGGTCTAGAAGACCTCCCAGGTCCCTTCCAACTCTGTTATTCTATGTTCTAAGGAGAAGAAGATGAAGAACGGGACGAGAAAAAGGAAAGAAAGAAACTCTGACTAATATGGAAGATACAATCACATGCCTTTAGCGGAGATGCTAATGTATGGATTTTGCAAATTCAATAGATATTCAATCTATAGATTATATTCGTGAAATATGTCTGGCTTTCAGGTCTATAATATTTTTACTGTTTTTTTCTTCCTTTATCTTTGACAAACTCTGAAATAGTGCACTGGTGACATTCCCCCCCCCCTTTTTATTTTCTATTCCCCCTCCCCTAAATGGGCCCCTGCATCTAAAGACCACTCATCATATTAATCTATCATTGTTGGTGAAATGCCGCATTGATTTTATCCCTTTTGCAATAAATGGTTACATCCCCCCCCAAAAAAAATAAAAGAAAGCAAAAAGGGAGGGACGGGAGAAAGAAATTATGATCTGACACTTCAAAATCCGTTGCCTTCCTCCACTAGAGGAAAAATAAATAAAAGGACAATTTTCTTGAAGGACAGGGAGAGAGAAAGAGGGTGGGGGGGGAGGGGGGGAAATAAAGAAAGAACCGTTTTGGAAAACAAAGCTTTATCTTCTTTCTGGCAACCCTGACAACAGTTCAGAGATGTCAAAAATTATAACTTTTTTGTGCATTTTCTTTTCGCCTGCATCTGACGTGGTATGCATTAGAAAGAAGGACGATTCCTTCTTTTCTAAGGAAAGAAAATTCAGGCACATGTCATCCTCACCTCCCAACAGTTGCCCTTCCAGGATTTCCTTCTGAATTTTCTTAACAGATTAACAAAGTTGGAAGGGACCTTATAAGTTATCTAGTCTAACCCTTGAAGAGCATTCCAACTGGTCCAGAATGCGGTTGTGTGGGTGGTTTTGGGCGCGACTCGTTGCGCCCACATAACACCTCTCCTGCACGAGCTACACTCTCAGTGGTCTTCCGGGTGTGATTCAAGGTGTTGGTTACCACCTTTAAAGCACTCCATGGCATAGGATCTGGGTACCTACGAGACCGACTTCTGCCACCAGTAGCCTCCCACCGGCTAGTTCGCCCCCACAGAGAGGGGCTCCTCAGGGTGCCATTGGCCAAGTTATGTCGGCTGGCGACACCCAGGGGGAGGGCCTTCTCTTGGGGGCTCCTGCCCTTTGGAACAAACTGCCCCCGGAAATACGTAAGATCTCTGACCTCTGGGTGTTCCGCTGTGCCCTATTGTTCCCCCAGGCCGGACTAGCTCTGTAAGCGATTTTAAATTAGGTTTTAAATTTTCTGGGTTTTAATTCAGGCCGAAAGTGTTTCATATTTTTTAATTATTTTAAATTGCTGTTTGTATTCTGTGTGTTTTAACTGGCTGTGCACTGCCCCGAGTCCTTTGGGAGAGGGGTGGTATAGAAATAAAATTACAAATTACAAATTACAACCCACTCAAGCAGGAGACCCTATACCACTTCTGACGAATGGCAGTCCAATCTTTTCTTGAAAGTCTCAAGTGATGAAGCTCCCACAACTTCTGAAGGCAACTTCTGTTCCATTGGTTGATTGGTTGATCGTCAGAAAATCTCTCTTTATTTCCAGGTTGAATCTCTCCTTGAGATCTGTTTTTATCCATTATTTATTGTCTGGCCTTCAGGTGCTTTGGACAACAGCTTGACCCCTTCCTCTCTGTGGCAGCCCCTCAAGTATTGGAAGATGGCTATCATGTCTCCCCTGATCCTTCTCTTCACTAGAAACTTCCATTGAAACTTTCTTTCTAAAGAGAAGAATGTCTGGGTGAAATGGAGGGCATGCTGTATTTTTTTTTGCTCCACTGTGTTGCTGTGGTGTCCTAGGCCCAAGTAGTTATTACCAGACATAATCAGTCCTAAAAAAACATATTTTATTAGAACAGCTGAGAATTACTTCATCCTCAGCTTAGTCCAAATAAATTAATGGACAAATTCTTCATAAACAGTCCTTCAGCCTTATCACCAACCTTTGATTTCTTTGGCACCCTGCCAAAGGCTTTTCTTGGCAAAACCCCATGAAGTTCAGAAGCAAGAGACACCGACAGGAAACAAATGTAGCAACGTTGCTTTCCTACAAAGATCCCAAGAGCCCTTGCTGCTCTTTTAAGACTTCTGGGAGGGGCCAATCATCTCCTGGCTCTACTCCCGAGTTGTCCTTTTTGCTTTAGCTGCTCTTGCCTTCTGGAGGTTCCTCCTGTTCCTCTGCCTCTCTGCTGTCTGCCTCTGGAGGCTCCGGAGTCCACGTATCATTCCCAGATGGCCCTGGCCCCATCTCTGCCTCCGACGCAGTGCCCTCTTCTGGGCCTTCCCGAGACTCCAGGACTGGCCCATTGTCGTCCACAGCCTCCTCACTGTCTGACTCTGCTGCCAGGTCTGCAGGCTGCTGGCGGATCACAACACTCGCATTCACACAACCTGTGGTTCCTGGGGTTGTTGAAACATAACATGTTGGTTTTATGCAGTACACTGAGTCATACATTGAGTGACAAATGGGCTTTGTTCACACAATAATGTAAGCCATGATGGAAATTGGCAGTATAATTACACAGCCATAGGATGTATGACTAGCAAGAAGTCTTCTATAACACTTAGACCAAGTCCTTAATGCTCAATTCTTTTTAAACCCTTATCCACAAACGTACTATTTCAGCTATGCTGTTACTGACATGAGGTCATAATGACCTCTCTAGCTGCTGGCTGTAGTCCAGGTAATTGCACTACAATATTGTGACTAGTAGTTCTGGATCTATTGCTTCCAAAAGGTGCAGAAGACCATTTGAATTTGTTCTTGCCATAGAAATTATTGCATGACGTAGATTGTACCTGGTCATCAATTTCATCAGGAGCTTCACCACCGTTAATGTCAGAATTGGTGACGGCTATGGGTTCCTCATTGTCCATTACAAAATTTTCATTTGCAATCTAATTCCACTTCACTCAGATCACTCTCCGGTTCTTCATACCATGTTAGAAAGTTTCTTTGACATTTGGGTCACCAAATTGCATTCTTTTTGGTGGAAAATGA
This sequence comes from Coluber constrictor foxii, assembly GCA_038048745.1. Taxonomy (NCBI): domain Eukaryota; kingdom Metazoa; phylum Chordata; class Lepidosauria; order Squamata; family Colubridae; genus Coluber; species Coluber constrictor. The sequence goes on along the minus strand of JAWJVD010000099.1, from coordinate 42,598 downwards.
CCACAATTCAAATTCAAACGCCGCTACAGAAAACACCAAATAACTGATGCAAGCGTGATGCTGAATACACTCTTATTGGTGGGAAAACAAAAGCTATTCGCAACCAGAATGGTCCATTTCTAAAAATAGGGGTGTTCCAAAGATTTTGGAAAATTGTTGCAGTCACTATGATCGCAGGTCAGTGGTTATGGGTTAATTTCACGTTTATTATTTTTATCTATAATGTCAGGTGGAAAACATACCTAATACTTCCTCCTCCTTCTATTTTCCCTACAACACAACCCTGTGAGGTGGGTTGGGCTGTGAGACAGGAATGGACCAAGGTCATTCAGCTGGTTTTTATGCCTAAGGCAGGACTAGAAGTCACAGTCTCCTGGTGATTGGCCCAAAGTCACACAGACAGCATTCATGCCTAAGATGGAACTAGCACTCACTATCTCCTGGTGATTCACCCAAATTCGCCCAGCTCGTTTTCATGCCTAAGGTGGGACTAGAACTCACTGTTTCCTTATGATTGGTTCAAAATCAGCCAGACAGCTTTCATGCATGAGGTGGAACTAGGACTCACTGTCTCCTGGTGATTGGCCCAAAATCATCCTAAACTTTCATGCCTAAGGCAGGATTAGAACTCACAGTCTCCTGGTGATTGGCCCAAAATCACCCAGTTGACTTTCATGCCAAAGACAGGACTAGAACTGGTACCTTAAATGGTCCAGTGAAATATATTTATAACTTTAGGTTCCCCGGGATCTACTCTTTCTCTCCCCCCTTCATATCCGTGTTTTGACACTGTATCCCCTCTCAAAAAGGTCATTATCAGCTCATCTAAAAGTGCACAGAGATAAAGTCACAAAATAGTTTCATGCTGACATTTGAAGGTCCTGTTTTCTTCTTGTTGTTGTTGTTTTTCAGTTTAATTTCCCCATGACTTAACCCAGCTTTCTTAATTCTTCATCAATATTCCTTCGCTTGAAACTGTGAGTCCTCTAACTGAGCCTCACCAAATTGTTTAAATCCAAATAGCTTAGTGCTTTCATTGAAGTTCTGGAAATGTTAACTTCTTCTTCTTGTTGTTAGTTGTGAAGTCATGTCTGACCCATTGCGACCCCATGGACAACGTTCCTCCAGGCTTTCTTGTCCTCTACCATCCTTCGAGTCCATTTAAGCTCACGCAAACTGCTTCAGTGATTCCATCCAGCCACCTCATTCTCTGTCATCCCCTTCTTCTTTTGCCCCCAATCGTTCCCAGCATTAGGCTCTTCTCCATTAAGTCCTTCCTTCTCATTAGGTGGCCAAATCTCATTAGGTGACCAAAACCTCATGGACAGTACCAAAAGGAATGTTAATTTAATGGTTTTAACTTGATGGCTGAAAATCGTATCAAAGCTGCAGTTCCTGGAATGACCATTAAGGAGCAGCAAAGAGCTGGTGTGCTCTGTTTTCTCTTTGCTGCCCCCTCTCATGGTTATCTGAAATAATTACAATCTCAAAAAGGTAGCCTTGGGAATAACAGCTCTGTTTTACACCCTCTTAATTCCACTATAGCAGCTTGAAGTGCCTTATGAACTGGGGGGGGGGGGAGAGATATTAAAAGACAAGATGTGACTTGATAGTCAGTTTCATTTTTGTTTATATTTGTTGGGGGGGGGGGAATGAAACAAAAATACAGTTGAATTTGTGATTATTGTACAGCATTTTAGAAAATATTTTATTTCTTTTTTTTTTAAAGAAGTTGGAGTTTGACCTTAAGGATGTGTCCTTTTCATGGGTGGGGAATGGGAATGCAAATTACATTTGCAAGGTGCAAATATCCCTGTAAATGATACATAATTGTCCTGTGATTACACAGTGATTGCTGCACATGGTCAACAAAACAATTATTCCCTGGCCCAATCATGTTGGACTTATAGGTCATGATGATTAGCAAGAGGAAACCACAAAGCCAAGGGACACCAGGGAAATAATTCAACATATCTAAAGGGCAATTAACTTGAATAAGGGTGACAAAATGAATGAGAAATGGGAACAGTGGAGCTGGACAAGTTACTCAACAATGGGATTTGGTTCAATTATTCTCACTTCTTTCCCACTTAGAAATCAACCCTGTTGGCATTAGAAGGAGGTCTTCCCAGTATAGCATGCCTTCTGGGTGGTTGCAAATCCTGAGAGTTATACTGTCAAGACTTGAAATAAGAGAATAACAGAGTTGGAAGAGACATTGGAGGTCTTCTAGTCCAATTCTCTGCTCAGGCAGGAAACCCTATAGCATTTCAGACAAATAGTTGTCCAATTTCTTCTTAAAAACCTCGGACCTCTCCTTGCACTTACAGCTGTACAGGGAGGGAGGGAGGGAGGGAGGGAGGGAGGGAGGAAGGAAGGAAGGAAGGAAGGAAGGAAGGAAGGAAGGAAGGAAGGAAGGAAGGAAGGAAGGAAGGAAGGAAGGAAGGAAAGGCAGCTGGAGAAGAAAGAAGTCCTGCCTTAATCATGAAAGCCAACTGGGTGACCTTGGGACAATCACCAGGAGACTGAGAGTTGTAGTCCCACTTCAGGAATGAAAGCCAGCCCAACCACAAGGGCTGCCATTGTGCGGAAAATAGGATGAGGAAGGTATGTTGCATATGTTTGCCACTTTGAGTTATTTGTGAAAATAATAAAGGCAGGATAAAAAAAAAGGGAGGGAGGGAGGAGAAACATGGAAGAATGGGAGAGAAAAAAATGTGAGTGAATGAGGAAGGAAGGAAGGAAGGAAGGAAGGAAGGAAGGAAGGAAGGAAGGAAGGAAGGAAGGAAGGAAGGAAGGAAGGAGAGATACATGGAAGAATGGAGAGAAAAAATGTGGGTGAACGAGGAAGGAAGGAAGGAAGAAAGGAAGGAGGGAGGGAGGGAGGGAGGGAGGGAGGGAGGGAAGGAGGAAGGAAGGAAGGAAGGAAGGAAGGAAGGAAGGAAGGAAGGAAGGAAGGAGAGATACATGGAAGAATGGAGAGAAAAAATGTGGGTGAATGTGGAAGGAAGGAAGCAAGGAAAGAAGGAAGGAAGGAAAAGGAAGGAGCTTTATGAAGGACATAAGAAAATAAGTGTCATCTGTGTAGATCAGAATGGAGGGAAGCAATTGCTCAACGTATCACAAAACCATCTGCATATCTATCAATATGGATATATCTACGTGTGCGTGAATAATTGCATTGCCGGATTACGCATATGCTTCGGATGCAAAAGCCACAAAGTATTAGGAGCAGCAGGGTTGTGCAGATGGCATTAATTGGCACGTCCTCAAATGGTTTGTGACATTTCCCCGGTTTTTTGCCGCAGATGCAGAGGGCAGCCTCCGGATCCCAGGAAAAGACTCAGCTGCTTTAAGGAGCAGCGAACAGGGCCTTCAAATGATTTTTCTCCCCCTGTGCATCAGATCTGGCTCAGATCTGCTCCGAGGGGATTTTATTGATCCAGGAGAACATCGGTGTTCCTCGTCCCCACAGGGATCCCTGTGTTGCACTCTTAAAAAAGTAAAGATTCCCCTCGCACATATGTGCTAGTTGTTCTTGACACTAGGGGGCGGTGCTCATCTCCGTTTCTAAGCCAAAGAGCCAGCACTGTCCGAAGACATCTCCGTGGTCATGTGGCCGGCATGACTAAACACAAAAGGGGCATTGGAACGCTGTTATCTTCCCACCAAAGGTGGTCCCTATTTTTCTACTTGCATTTTTTATGTGCTTTCGAACTGCTAGGTTGGCAGAAGCTGGGACGAGTAACAGGAGCTTACCCCGTTATGCGGCACTAGGGATTCGAACCGCTGAACTGCCAACCTTTTGATCGACAAGCTCAACATCTTAGCTACTGAGCCATTGTGTCCCACTCAGCTTTCTCATAAACTTCTCTCCCACCAAAAAGTTTAAGACTCACCGCTAACCTTTTAAATCATTTGGGAAATCTAACCCCTACATTTTCTTAGCAAATAAAATTTAAAAAACTGATTTTTTTAAAAAAGGAGCACAGAGTAAAGAGCACAGATAGATGATTAATCATCAACAAAGAGGATGAAGGGACTGGAGGCTAAAACATATGGTTTTTGGAATTGGGTATAGTTCAGGGGTCTGCAACCTTAAATACTCAAAGAGCCATTTGGACCTGTTTCCCACAGAAAAAAAAATAGCGGGAGCCACAAAACCTGGGTGGGCGTGGCCAACTCAGGGTCACTCACTTCCACCAGTCACATGACACACACACCCCAGCCATGCCTACCCAGGTGGTCATTAGGGCAGAGAACCAGTTGTTAAAAAACACAGGGAATCACACAATCCTTTTGACATATCTCTCTCCCCTCCCTCCCTCTCTCTCTGTATCTCTCTCTGTATCTCTCTCTCTCCCTCTCTCTGTATCTCTCTGTCTCTGCCCTGGCCACTTCTCCATCCCCTGCTGTTGCCCTTATCTTCTCAGGCCAGGCGAGGAGTGACTGGGAGGGGAGGGTGAGGAGTGGGGCCAGCCAATGGTGGGATCACCTGACAGGGAGCCACAGCAGAGGGCCCAAAGAGCTGCATGTGGCTCCGGGGCCACAGGTTGCTGACCCCTGGTCTAGTTTAATGAAAAGAAGGACTAGGAGTGATATGTTAGCAGTCTTCCAATATTTGAGAAGTTGCCACAAAGATGGTGTGTGTGTGTGTGTGTGTGTGTGTGTGGTGTGTGTGTGTGTGTGTGTGTGTGTGTGTGTGCAGGGATGAAATGTTCCTTGTTTGGACCAGATCGGGCAATCCGGTAGTGATCATCGCGGTTGGTTCGGTGATCCATTAGCAATGGTGGAGCAAAGCTCCGCCCATCCACCTGGTTTTAACCAGGAAGTAATGTATTTTTGACATGTGCAGAAGGTTTTGCGGTGCATGCATTTCTGAACTGGAAAGGAAGGTAAGTAGATTTCACCCCTGTGGGTGGCGGGTCAACATATTGTCCAAAGCACCAGAAGGCAAGACAAGAAGTGGCTGTCTTTAGAAGAGCATATGACGGCCGTGGCCAGGGGGGCTTTTTATCAGGTCCGCCTGATCCACCAGTTGCGGCTCTTTCTAGATCGCGACGCCCTACGCACGGTCACTCACGCCCTTGTCTCCTCTCGATTGGACTACTGTAATGCTCTCTACATAAGAAAAGCACCTGGAGGCTCCAGCTGGTCCAGAATGCAGCCGCGTTGGTGGTTATGGGCGCAATCCGTTGTGCCCATGTGACCCCCCCTTCTGTGTGAGCTGCACTGGCTCCCAGTGGTCTTCCGGATGCGATTCAAGGTGTTGGTTACCACCTTTAAAGCGCTCCATGGCATCGGACCAGGTCACCTGCCACCAGTAGCCTCCCACCGGCCAGTCCGCTCCCACAGAGAGGGTCTCCTCAGGGTGCCATCGGCCAAATTATGTCGGCTGGCAACACCCAGGGGAAGGGCCTTCTCTGTGGGAGCTCCTACTCTCTGGAATGGACTGCCCACAGAATTACGTAAGTTCACTGACCTCCGTGTATTTCGCTGTGCCCTCAAAACCTTTTTGTTCCGCCAGGCCGGGCTATCGCTGTGAAGATTTTTAAATTGGTTTTAATCTGGGATTTTTAAATTTAAATATAAGTTTTATATTGAGCCAAATTATTTAATATTTTTATTTTTTAAATTGTTGGGTTTTTTTGTGCTTTTAATTAGGCTGTGTACTGCCCCGAGTCCTTCAGGGGAGGGGAGGTATAGAAATAAAATTATTATTATTATTATTATTATTATTATTATTATTATTATTATTATTATTATTATTATTATTATTATTATCATCATCATCATCATCATCATCATCATCATCATCATCATGATAATGATGATGATGCAATGGATGGATCAAGGAGAGAAGCAACCTAGAATTGAGGAGAAACTTCCTACCAGTGAGGACAATTAACCAGTGGAATTGCTTGTCTCCTGAAGTCGAGGTTGCTCCAACACTGGAGATTTTTACGAAGAGATTGAACAACTATTTGCCTGAAATTATAGTGTCTCCTATTTGAGCAGGTGGTTGGGATTAGAAGATCTTCAAGATCCCTTCCAACTCTGTTATTCTGTTAAAGAAGGGGGAATAGGGGGTCAACTTATTCTCCAAAGCGCCTGAAGACAGAACAAGAAGCAATGGATGGAAACTAATCAAAGAGAGATGCAACCTTAGAGCTAAGGAAAAATATCCTAACAGTAAAAGCAATTAAAACCAGTGGAACAAGTTGCTTTCAGAAGTTGTGAGTGCTGCATCACTCAAAGTTTTTAAGAAGAAATTGGACAGCTATTTGTCTGAAATGGTTTTCCTGCCTGAGCAGGGAGTTGGACTAGAAGACCTCCAAGGTCCCTTCCAACTCTGTTTCTCTCCTCTCCTCTCTTCTCCTCCCCTCCCCTCCCCTCCTTCATACAACACTCAGTCAGTGATAGAGCAGTGCTCCATCACTGGAAGTTTTAAAGAAGAGATTGAAATGGTGAAGGGTTTTCCTCAATGGTGTAATCCAAAATTGTTTACTACCAGTTCTGTGGGTGCGGTGTGGCTTGTTGGGCGTGGTTTGGTGGGCGTGGCAAGGGAAAGATACTGCAAAATCCCAATTCTCACCCCACTCCAGGGGAAGGATACTGCAAAATCTCCATTCCCACCCCACTCTGGGGCCAGCCAGAGGTGGTATTTGCTGGTTCTCTGAACTACTCAAAATTTCCGCTACCAGTTCTCTGAACTGGTCAAAATTTCCACTACCAGTTCTCCCGAACCTGTCAGAACCTGCTGGATTTCACCTCTGGTTTTCCTGCCTGAGCAGGGGGTTGGACTAGAAGACCTCCAAGGTCCCTTCCAACTCTGTAAATTCTGTTAAGGATGTTGACGTTTCTAAACTACCCACCTGTCTCTTTCCGAATGTAGAAAAGCCATCTCTGAAATACGAAGGCTGTTTCCTGAGGCACTATTTTTTTCCTTCTTCTTTATTGCAAAGGATAGCGCAGAGCGTAAAATCATAATCAAAACGATAATTCGCATATCAAAGCTTTGTGAAATATAGACAGTCGGGATCTCATTCTTTGATAGAAAGCAAACTGCGCGTTAACCGCTTATCTTCTGGCCATCCACTGAAAAGTGAACTGCAAAGTCTTTTCAAAAGATGACATTTTAAAAATGTCAGAGATTTTTTTAACCGATACGCTAAAAGCATAGTACTAAGCAAAGATTTGGCAATCCAGAGGTTTAATCCTCTCCAAAAACTTTCTGTCAATAATACTCCGTAGGTATGTGTGTGTGTATAAAACGGTGTTCCTAATGCCCACGTTTCTTTTGTTTTATTTTTCTAATTTAATGAATTGTGTTTAAGATTCAGAAGGACTCCTTTCTGGGTCTTTGTACAGATTCAGAGCTAATACAATACCGAACAACAAAACAGAACATGGAATGATAGGGCTGGAAGCAGTGGTGGGATTCAAGTAATTTAACAACCGGTTCTCTGCCCTAATGATTTCTTCCAACAACCAGTTTCCCAAACTGCTCAGAAAGTTAACAACCGATTCTCCGGAAGTGGTGCGAACTGGCTGGATCCCACCACTGGCTGGAAAGGACCTTAGAACAGGGGTGAAATGCTCCCGCTTTGGACCGGACCGGACCGGCAGACCCGTTAGCGATGGCGGTGGGTATGTTGTGGCCCCGTCCTCTGAGCCTATCCCATTGGAGGAAGGAAGCTCTGAGCAGGAGGAAGAGGAGCCAGCCAGATCTCCCAGCCCCCCCCCTCTGGCACCGTCTCAGGTGCCAGCTGAAAGAGAGCCAAGTAGTGGGGAAACAGGTGTCTCAGATGAGAGTGAGGGAGAGACGTCATTCCTGGACGCACGCCAAAGAAGGCGAGAGAAAAGAGTACTGCAGCTGCGGCGTATGAGGAAATAGTCCTGAGTCACTGATTGGAGTCACAGAATCAGTGAGTCACTGGACCACACCCAGAAGCCTATCTATATAAGACAGGCCAGTGGGTCAAGAAGTTTGTGACGAACAAAGCTAAACAAACATAGCAACCTCGTAGTCTTGGAAGCTAGATGAACGGCAAAGCTACGTAGGTGATTTTCTTGTTTGTGTAAACTAATAAAGTCCTTGGCAGACGGTGTGCATATCGCTGCCAAGGTTGAGATAAGAACTGTGGAGTGTGCCAAGTGATTCTTAACCCTCGGCTGGCTGTGTTTTTGTGAGTCTCTGAAGGGGGGGGGGGGGACAGATCAGGGTAGTTCTGAGAACCGGTAGCAAAAATCCCTGACCCTCCCCTCCCCATCCATGCCCACCATTTCACCCAGTCCCTACTTGCCCACTTGGCCACTTGCTGCTTCTTTTGGGCTAGCTCACTTTTCCTGCCTTGCTTAAGCTGCTGCAATCAATTGCATCAGCTAGCAACTCAATCTGCCTGCCTGCCTGCCTGCAATCAATGCAATCGGTGAGCAGCTCAATCTGCCTGCCATGTGCCTTCAATTTGGAAAGTATACTGAGGTTTTTTTGGAGCTTTTAAAAAAAATTAATCGGAGTTTTTTTTTTTTTTTTAGGAGTTGTATTTTATTTATTTTTTTAGGTATAGCAATTTAAAGTTAAGGAAGTTTGAAATTTAGCTGCTTTTATCTAAAATTATAAATAAGATAAATAATAATAAAATAAAATGTTTGTGCAGCTTTCTGAGACTTGGTGTGTTTCTGTAGTGTTTCGCTCTAACTACACAAACACACAAAATCTCACAAAGCTGTATGGGGCATTTTGTGTGGAAAAAGTGTGAAAGTTGGTTTTCAAACTTTTTGTGGCTGTGTGAGGTTCCTGCTTGTTGCAGGGGCCACTTTGGGTGAAGTGCAGCTGCTTTTAACATTGTGTGCGAGTCAGTTGTGTTGTGTTGTGTGTGTGTGTAAAGTGTGAAAGTTGGTTTTTGGTACCTCTTATTGTTTTGGGTACTTTGCTTATTGTTTTTATTATTTATTATTATTGGCCACGCCCACCAGGTCACCTGGCCACCAAGCCATGCCCACCAATTAAGCCACGCCCACAGAACCAGTAGGGAAAAGTTTTAGATTTCACCCCTGCTTTAGAGATCTTATAGTCCAAACTCCCGCTCAAGCAGTAGACCCAAATTCAGAACAAATGGCAGTCCAGTCTCTTCTGGAAAACCTCTGGTGATGGAGAATCCAGAACTTCAAGAGGAAGGATTAACTGTTGTCATTGATAGGAAATTTCTCCGATGGGAAACTACGCAAGAAAGTCATAGAATTGGAATATGAAAATATCTGTGTGGTAGGAGTGTTGTCACTCAGGCCCAAGTAAGTAGTAGGAAAATCAGCCCGTGAAAAAACAAACAAACTTTATTCAAACAGCTGAGAATGACTTCATTCCCAACTAAATTAAAGTAAATTCCCCCCAACACAAATTCCTCAGTCCTATCTCAAACCTTGGTCCAATTGGACAAACTGCCAAAGGCCTTTCTTGGCAAACGTTCAGAAGTCACAGCAGGGGTGAAATGCTCCCGGTTCGGACCGGTTCGCCCGATCTGGTAGCAATGGAGGTGGGTGGTTCAGAGAACTGGTAGCCCCCATCATCCAATGCCCAGCTGAGCCGCACAATCATCAGAGGCTTTTTTTTAAAAAAAAATTTAAAAGCATTTTTTCTACAACTACGGCCGAAAAAATGCTTTTAAAAGTTAAAAAAAAAGCCTCTGATGATCGTGCAGATCGTCAAAGGCATTTAAAAGAAAAAAAAACCCTTTTTTTTCTTTTAAATGCTCTGATGATCCAAGCTGAGTTCCCTGATATCAGCATTTTAAAAAGCCTCTGCCGATTAGGGAACTCAGCTGGGATCGTCAGAGCCTTTTGAAAACACTTTTTAAAAAGAGGTTGTAGAAAAAAAGGATTTTAAAAGTTTAAAAAAATGGCCACGCCCACCCAGTCACATTACCCCCCAAGCCACGCCCACAGAACTGGTAATAAGAAATTTTAGATTTCACCCCGAGTCACAGATACAAAAATAAATAGATAGATAGATAGATAGATAGATAGATAGATAGATAGATAGATAGATAGATAGATAGATAGGGATGGATGGATGGATGGATGGATGGATGGATGGATGGATGGATGGATGGATACCAGGAGATAGATACCAATAGCTAGATAGCTAGATAACAGATAGTTAGATACATAACAGATAGGTAGGTAGGCATATAGGTAGGTAGGTAGGTAGGGAGGGAGGGAGGGAGGGAGGGAGGGAGGAAGGAAGGAAGGAAGGAAGGAAGGAAGGAAGGAAGGAAGGAAGGAAGGAAGGAAGAAAGAAAGGAAGAAAAAAGAAGGAAAAAAGGAAGGAAGGAAGGAAGGAAGGAAAGAAAGAGAGAGAAAGAAAGAAAGAAAGAAAGAAAGAAAGAAAGAAAGATAGATAGATAGATAGATAGATAGATAGATAGATAGATAGATAGATAGATAGATAGATAGATAGATGATAGATAGATAGATAGATAGATAGATAGATAGATAGATAGATAGATAGATAGATAGATAGATAGATACTGGTAGACAGCTAAGACAGACAAACAGAAAGTCAGTCAGTCAGACAGACAAACAGACAGACAGACAGACAGATAGATAGATATAGACAGGCAGGCAGGCAGACAGGCAGATATAGACAGACACAGACAGACAGACACAGACAGACAGACAGATACACAGACATGTAATAGTTAAAATGGCGAATTTGAGCCAGACCCTCTTCAACTAAGCCAAACTACTTTTGAAGAATGGTGCTAAGAAAACTGCAGGGACCTAATCAGGAATGGAATCAACGGACCCGAATAGAATGGAACGGGGTAGACATATCCAAAATTCGGTCTTAGAAGCTCTTCTGTATGGTGTGCAGCATCACCTAGATAGCCAGTCTCACAGGGCAGAGCAAGGAACTTTTTTTAGTAAGTTTTTTAGTAAGTTTTTACTAAAACTTTTTTTAGTAAGTTTTTAGTAAGTTTTGAATTCCCAAGTGGCACACTTTTTCTTTCTTTCTTTTTCTCCCTTTTTTTTTAAAAAAAATGTGAAACTACAAGTCACTTTGAGATCAAATCAGGACACAAGAATAATTTTCATAATTTAGCACTGTTCATAAAAGAATCAAAGAGGAGGAGGGGAGGGATTTTGGAGGAGTTAATTTTCCATTACTTTCCTAGCACTTTCAAAATTAAAGCCTTTAATGTCCCTTGAGAGAAATGGGATTTTTTTTCCCCACAAGAGAATCCCTCTAGGATCAACATATAGCATCATTCCCTAAGGGTTTCAGACTTTACTTTCAAAGAACTTTGCTTTGCAGCCGATTATCTGATTTTTATTTTTATTTTTTATTTTTTGGTAATACTTTTTTTTAATTAATCAAGTAAAGAAAAGTGCCGTTATTTGGTGTTCCTTGAACTATTACATACGGTCTCCCTTTTCGTTCTTATAAATGATCTTTTTGGTGGCATGTTCATTGATTATTTTTTTAAAAAAACTTTTGATTGAACATTTTCCAAGTTTAAAAGTAAAGTAAAAAAAAACAATAAGAAAAAAATACAAATACAAATAAAATATGCAAACAATGCAACAATACAGTATAATTCTACACTTTCCATACCAGCATGTATTTTCTGCCTTTAAAATTCACTATGCAATATTTGTCTTCTCATAAAATACAATTCTAGCAATAGTATAATTTTTGGTGGCATGTTTAGCTTTCAAAAATAAATAAATATATAAATAAATTCCACAATTTAAAAGAGTTTGCTGGGCGTTCCAGAGACTAGATAACTAATAGCTTCTCATGAGGTACCTTTTTGAGTGAAATTCTACCCTGTCGAATGAAATTACAAGTACTCCTTGACTTATGACTAGAATTGGGAGCAGAATTGCTGTTGTTAAGCAATGTGGTTGTTAAGTGAATTGCATCCAGTTTTATGACCGTTTTCCCCCTTCAAACCACCTCAGAGCTGCCAGAAAGAGATTTGCTCGAAGTCACCCACCTGGTTTCCAAGCCTAAGGCAGGACTAGAACTCACCATCTCCTGGTAATTGGCTTAATGTCACCCAGCTGGCTTCAATGCCTAAGGCAGGACTAGAACTCACCATCTCCTGGTAATTGGCTTAATGTCACCCAGCTGGCTTCAATGCCTAAGGCAGGACTAGAAATCACCATCTCCTGGTAATTGGCTTAATGTCACCCAGCTGGCTTCAATGCCTAAGGCTGGACTAGAACTCACCATCTCCTGGTGATTGGTCTAAAGTCACCCACCTGGTTTCCAAGCCTAAGGCGGGACTAGAACTCACTGTCTCCTGGTAATTGGCCTAAAATCACCCAGATGGCTTCAATGCCTAAGGCAGCACTAGAATTCACTGCCTCCTGGTAATCGGCCCCAAGTTACCCAGATGGATTCAATGCCTAAGGCAGGACTAGAACTCACCATCTCCTGGTGATTGGTCTAAAGTCACCCACCTGGTTTCCAAGCCTAAGGCGGGACTAGAACTCACTGCCTCCTGGTAATCGGCCCCAAGTCACCCAGATGGCTTCAATGCCTAAGGCAGGACTAGAATTCACTGCCTCCTAGTGATTGACCTAAAGTCACACAGCCAGCTTTCAGGCCTAGTTTCGAGCCATCATTTTAACCATTACATCTAACTGGCTCTTTGTTGGGCATAAATAAACAGTGACAAATAGACCTAAAATAAATAAGTTATCTGTTTTTGAATAAAAAGAATTCTTCCATCTCTATAAGATGTCTTCTAAACTGTTTTACCCCTGTAGAAAATGATCCATTTCACTCCAGTTTCTGGATCTCTCAGTTGAATAAAAACAAGCAACGGAAAAATAAATTTTCCTTCACTTGTCTTGGTTTAATTTTGCCTCGCTGATTTGTTATTGCATTTCTGGAAAACAAAAAAAATCTTTAAAATGTTTAAAAACAAACAAACCGCCCCCCTCCCCCCCCCCAAAAGGGGGCAATTTGCACCTTTAAAAAAAATTCGCATCGTTTCTCGATTCCTCTTCATAATGAGTGACGCTTCACTCCAGAATGCAATTTGGACAGATGCTGTTGTGTGTGTGTGTGGGGGGGGGGGGGGGAATAGAGATGCGATATCTGAGAAAATCAATCTGTATTATGTCGTAATGTGAGTGTCAAATTTAGAAGGAATCATTTTGGAAAAGAGAGAGAGAGAGAGGGAAGGAGATAGATAGATAGATAGATAGATAGATAGATAGATAGATAGATAGATAGATAGATAGATAGATAGATAGATAGATAGATAGATAGATAGATAGATGATAGATAGATAGATAGATAGATAGATAGATAGATAGATAGATAGATAGATAGATAGATAGATAGATAGATGCATACATACATAGATACAAAGGTAGTATTCATCCAGTTTGCACACGACATGAACCAGTGGTAAAGGTATGTGAAACCCATTCCTGAGAGGGAGAGAGAGGGAGAGAGAGAGGGAGGGAGGGAGGGAGACAGAGAGAGAGATGAGGGGGAGAGAGAGGGGTATTCAGCTGGTTCACACACAATGCGAACCAGTGGTAAAGCTAAGTGAAACTCACCCCTGGAGAGAGAGAGGGGAGGGGGGGAGAGAGAGAATTAATAGATAGATAGATAGATAGATAGATAGATAGATAGATAGATAGATAGATAGATAGATAGATAGATAGATAGATAGATAGATAGATGCATACATACATAGATACAAAGGTAGTATTCATCCAGTTTGCACACGACATGAACCAATGGTAAAGGTATGTGAAACCCATTCCTGAGAGGGAGAGAGAGGGAGAGAGAGAGAGAGGGAGGGAGGGAGACAGAGAGAGAGATGAGGGGGAGAGAGAGGGGTATTCAGCTGGTTCACACACAATGCGAACCAGTGGTAAAGCTAAGTGAAACTCACCCCTGGAGAGAGAGAGGGGAGGGGGGGAGAGAGAGAATTAATAGATAGATAGATAGATAGATAGATAGATAGATAGATAGATAGATAGATAGATAGATAGATAGATAGATAGATAGATAGACAGACAGACAGACAGACAGACAGACAGACAGACAGACAGACAGACAGACAGATAGATAGATAGATAGATAGATAGATAGATAGATAGATAGATAGATAGTAAGTATTCAGCTGGTTCACACGCGGCACGAATCAGTGGTAAAGGTAAGTGAAACCCACCCCTGGAGAGAGAGAGGGAGAGAGGGAGGGAGGGAGGAAGGGAGAGAGAGAGAGGAGAGAGAGAATATAAACTTAGTTTCTAGAAAGGGGTAAAAACAATCACTCGGCTTAACGGCTTGCTGGAATGGAGTTCTATTTAAACTTTCTTCTCACAGGCGGACAATAAGATTGCTCAGAGGGTGAGACCTCTCACAGCTTTAATTCCCTCTTCCCTCATGTTCTCTCCTGCCGGAGAAGCTTTCGACAACATTCCCTCAAAACTAGCCTTCAAGACTCGCAGTAAAAACAGTGCCCAAATTATACAACGTTTTCTGCCAGAAACCAGAGCAATTTACATATATTTTCCCTCCCGTTCAGAATTGAGTGGACAGCTGGTGTAGCCTTGTGCCTATTAATCTTTTAGTGCACAATCATTTTCCGGTATGTAACAACTATTTTTCAGTCTTTGGGGCATCAAGTGAGATAATGAATAATTCCATTATATTCCTACTGGACAAATGGGTATTGCTGAACGGCGTGTTCGGTTCGGAGCGAAGAAAAGACAAGGAGAAGGAGGAAGTTTTTATTGCCTTTCCATTGTTCTGGAATGAGGAAGAATCTTTGCGGTGAGGAGCAATTGGGACCAGGGATTTGTGACAGTCAGTCCAACTTTTTGTTGAGATATATGTATAAAGACAGCTACCGAGGCATCAATTCACAGTAGCAAGAGAATAAGCATCAACCACCAGAACACAACAGAATAACAAAATTTGAAGGACCATGGAGGTCTTCTAATTCAACCCCCTATAGGAGACCCTATATCATTTCAGATAGATGGTTGTCCAATCTCTTCTTGAAAGCCTCCAGTGATGGAGCACCAACAACTTCTGGAGGCAAGTTGTTCCACTGGTTAATTGTTCTCACTGTTAGGAAATTTCTCCTTAGTTCTAAGTTGCTTCTCTCCTTGATGAGTTTCCATCCGTTGCTTTGGGGAATAGGTTGACACAGGGGTGAAATCTAAAAATTTTCGCTATCAGTTCTGTGGGCGTGGCTTAATTAGTGGGCGTGGCTTGTTGGTCAGGTGACTGGATGGGCATGGCTTGTTGGTCAGGTGGGCGTGGCCAAGCTGACATCACTGCTTTGTCCTTTTTTTAACCTACAAAACACAACACAACACAACACAACACAACACAACTGGCTCACTCACAATGTAAAAGCAGCTGTGCTAGACCCAAAATGGCCCCTGCAACAAGCAGGAACCTTACACAGCCACAAAAAGTCCAAAAAAAAAACAACTTCCACACTTTACACACACAAAATTCCACATACAGCTTTGTGAGATTTTGTGTGCCTGTGTAGTTAGAGTGAAACACTACAGAAACACACAAAATTTCCGAAAGCTGCAGAAATATTATTTTATTTTTATTTTTATATAAAAGCAGCTAAATTTAAAACTTCCTAAACTTTTAATGGCTAGGTCTAAAAAAAGAACTACTAAAAAAAACCCCAATTAACTATTTTTTTTTAAAGCTCCCAAGGAGGGGTGGGGAATAAAGGCAGGCAGGCAGATAGAGCTGCTCACCGATGAGCTTGATTGCAGGCAGGGAGATTCAGTTGCTTGCTGATGCAGGGATTCCAGCACGAGAAGCAAGGCAGTCATTGCAACCAGCAGCTCAGGATTTGGTCCGAAGAGCGAAGGTAAGCAAGCTGGAGGCTGGGGGGGAAGAGATTTTCGCTAACCTTTCGTCCCTTTTGCTACCCAGTTGCGTCCCTTTCTGAATTGGGATTTGTTACGCACGGTCACTCAGCCCTCGTCACCTCACGCCTGGACTACTGTAATGCTCTCTACATGGGGCTCCCCTTGAGGAACACCCGGAGGCTCCAACTGGTCCAGAATGCGACCACGCGGGTGGTGATGGGAGCGACGTGGCGCTCCCATGTGACTCCACTCCTGCGCGAGCTGCACTGGCTCCCAGTGGTCTTCCGGGTGCGCTTCAAGGTTCTGGTTACTATCTTCAAAGCGCTCCATGGCTTAGGACCAGGGTATCTTCGGGACCGCCTTCTGCCACCACCGACCAGTCCGTTCCCACAGAGAGGGGCTCCTCAGGATGCCGTCAGCCAAACGGTGTCAACTGGTGACCCCCAGGGGGAGAGCCTTCTCTATGGGGGCACCGGCCATCTGGAACGAGCTCCCCGCTGAGATAAGGAAGATACAGGACCTCCGTACCTTCCGCCGCGCCCTAAAAACGTTCCTATTTCATCAGGCTGGCCTGTCTTAAACCTCCCTTTATAATGGGTTTTATACTGGGCTTTTAAATGTCTTTTATAATTGGATTTTAATTTGCTTCAGCCTAATTATTTAATTTATTTTAAATTTTTAACTTTTGTATGATACTGTATTTTAATCGGCTGTTCACCGTGCCCTGAGTCCCTTCGGGGAGTAGGGCGGTATACAAATTTGAATAAACTAAACTAAACTACCGGTTCTCCAAACTGCCCGCCGCCATCGCTACCTACTCTCCCGAGCCGGTCCGAACCGGGAGCATTTCCATTTCACCCCTGGGTTTGACACCCCCCTACATTCCTTAAACAGAATTGGAAGGGATTTTGAAGCTCTTCTAGTCAAACCCCCTGCTCAGGCAGGAAACTGACAATTCAGACAAATGTTTGCCCAGTCTCTTCTTAAAAACTCCCAGTGCTGGAGCATCGAAGACTTCTGCAGGCAAGTTGTTCCACTGATTTTTTTTTTTAAATTTGATTTATATGCCACCCTTCTCCGGAGACTCAGGGCAGCTTACAATGCGTTAAGCAATAGCCTTCATTCTTTTGTATATTTATACAAAGTCAGCTTATTGCCCCCACAAACTGGGTCCTCAATTTACCCACCTTAGAAAGGATGGAAGGCTGAGTCGACCTTGAGCCTGGCTAGGATTGAACTTGCAGAATTACAGGCAGCTGGATGTTAATTGCTGCCTTTAGTAGGAGGCATTAGCCCCCTATGCTACTCAGGCTCAGATTGATTGTTCTCACTGTCAGGAAATTTCTCCTTAGTTCTAGGTTGCTTCTCTCCTTGGTAAGTTTCCATCCATTCACAGGTGGGTTTTAAATAATTTTACCACCGGTTCGCTGCGTGTGCCTTCTACGCACACGCCCGGCCTTCCACACGTGCTTTGCTTGCATGCGTGGGTTGCACGCATGCACACGGCTTAGAAAACATGGCTACATAGGACGGCATAGCGCTGGGGCAGGTGGGCTGGCCCAACCCCATCCACAGGTCGCCACCAGGGGTGGGTTCTACTTACCTTTACTACCAGTTCACAACAGGATTGCACGTGCCTTGCTTCTGCGCATGTTCAGAAGCTTCTGCACATGCGCAGATCACCAATGATGACATCTGGGGCAGTGGGCGGGGCCTCCCACTGTTTTACTACTGGCTCTTGCGAACCGGCTGAATACGATCACTGCATTCATTGCTTCTGGTCCTGCCTTCAGATGCTTTGGAGAATAGCTTGACCCCCTCTTCTTTGTGGCAGCCCCTCAAATATTGGAAACCTGCTCTCATGTCTCCCCTGGTCCTTCTTTTCATTAGACACTCTATTTCTCTGTCCCTCTCTGTCTCTTTCTCTCTGTCTCTGTTACTCTCTCTCTCTCTCTTTGAGCCAGCAAATTCTGCTTGCTTTTCATAAATCCTTTATCCTTCCTTTTTTTATATTACTTCTGTCACTACTATCTGGAGCCTAAGATTCATTGATTTCTGAAGTCTACCCATTCTTTCCACGGGTTGTGTTATCAGAAGGAGAGAGCACGCTTTATTTGAAAGATTTGTAGTGCTTGTTTCGGTTTGATTTTTAAATCTTTGGGAGTCCTGCACATACATCTGGGTGCTGAGGGAATGAAATTGGAAAATTATTGAGTGACTCAATATGTCTGTATTTCAATAGAAGCTGATTGTGCTCTGTTTGTTCCTTGATTAATATCCGGATCAGAAAGTTATCTATCAGCTTTTGCGCTGTAATTTATATCCAGAGTAGTTTTTGACAAAATTATTATCTTTATCATCATTTTCAAAGACATGTTATGTAAAGAAAAAGTAACAGTAGTGGAACCAGAGGTGGGTACCATTTACCTTTGCTACTGGTTCGCAACTGTGATTGTGCTTGTGCAGCTCTTCTGCACAGACTGTCCGTGATGACATCCAGGTGGGTAGGCAGAGCCTCCTGCCGCCACCGGTGCCACTACCAGTTCGTGGAAACAGGGACGAACCGATAGAAACTGATCACTGAGAGAAACGTATATTAACATGTACAAGTTGTCTTATGGCTGTACTTACAACGCTTCATTCAGTGACTATTCAAAGTTACAACGGCATTGAAAAAAAGTGACTTATGACCGTGTTTCACACTTACGACCATTGCAGTAGCCCCATGGTCACATGATCAAAATTCTGACACTTGGCAACTGGTTCATACTTATGACGGGTTGCAGCATCCCGGGGTTATTCCCTTAACAAAGGTGGCAAGAAAGGTTTGTAAAATGGGAAATCCGCCTAACAAATGTCTCGCTTAACGACAGAAATGTTGGGCTCAATTGTGGGCGTAAGTCCAGGACTCCCTGTCCTTTGCTTGTAGCGATTTGCTCTTTGAAAATCGTTATAATTACAAGAATTCTGGAGGGAATTTTTAGAGGTGAATGTATGCAAAAAGGAAATGATGTGGAAAAGGTTAAGAATCCACACCCAAATTGACAAGGCTGTATTTTTAATGAGCTTGGGAAATCAACTTGTGTTGTGGCCCCGTCCTCTGAGCCTATTCCATTGGAGGAAGGAAGCTCTGAGCAGGAGGAAGAGGAGCCAGCCAGATCTCCCAGCCCCCCCCCCCTCTGGCACCGTCTCAGGTGCCAGCTGAAAGAGAGCCAAGTAGTGGGGAAACAGGTGTCTCAGATGAGAGTGAGGGAGAGACGTCATTCCTGGACGCACGCCAAAGAAGGCGAGAGAAACGATTACTGCAGCTGTGGAGACGCATGAGGGAATAGACCTGAGTCACTGGATTGGAGTCACAGGATCAATGAGTCACTGGACCACACCCAGAGAGACTATATAACAGACAGAGGGGTGGTAATGATCTCTGTGATGAACAAATTATACTATATCGGTTAGGCATTGGAGTTTACAAGCTGAAACTGATCAGAGACTTTGCTGGATATTTGTCGTGCTTTTCTTTCTGTATACTATTAAAGTCCTTGGCAGACGGTGTGCATATCGCTGCCAAGTTTGAGATAAGAACTGTGGAGTGTGCCAAGTGCTTCTTAACCCTCGACTGGCTGTGTTTTTGTGGGTCTCTGAAGGGGGGGACAGATCAACTTCAATGGAAGCAACTCCCACATATTGCTGCTGTCTTAATATTGTCCAATAAAGAATAACAGAATTGGAAAGGACATTGGAGGTCTTCTAGTCCAACCCCCTGCTGAAGCAGGAGACCTTACATCTATGATGGCGAACCTAAGGCGCGCATGCCCGAAGTGGCACATGAAGCCATGTCGCGTGGCATGTGTGGCCTTGCCTGTTCTGGGTTTCTGGCACACATGTGCTCTGACGATCAGCTTTCCTCCACGTGCAGTGCCGAAAACTGGCATGTGCATGCCCGCCAGCCAGCTGATTGTTGGATGTGCATGCGTGCCAGAACCTGGCATTTTGGCTTTTCCGGAGCATGATCCCTTCATGCGCATGGTAGTGCCAAAAACCAGCCTGCGCATGCATGCTGGCCAGCTGATTGTCAGGTGCGCATGCGCTCTAGAGCCCGGAAGTTTGGCTTTTCCGGAGCGCGGCCCCAACAAGCACGTACGTACATGCGCAACATTTCCGCGTGGCATTTTCGGCACTTGGTGTCCCATCACTGCCCTAAATCATTCCAGACAAATGGCTGTCAATTTTCTTCTTAAAAATCTCCAATGTTGGATCACCCACAATTCCTGGAGACACTGTTGTCATTAAGTCTACTATGAGTGAGGGTAACGTCGGCCTGGAGATGGTTAATGGACTAAGAAAGAGGATTGCAACTCCCTTCCACTCATGTATTAGTTCTCATTTTTATCCATTCCTGTAAAATTTGAGCCTGAGTAGCGTAGGGGGCTAATGCCTCCTACTAAAGGCAGCAATTAACATCCAGCTGCCTGCAATTTCTGCGAGTTCAATCCTAGCCAGGCTCAAGGTCGACTCAGCCTTCCATCCTTTCTAAGGTGGGTAAATTGAGGACCCAGTTTGTGGGGGCAATAAGCTGACTTTGTATAATATATACAAAAGTATGAAGGCTATTGCTTAATGCATTGTAAGCCGCCCTGAGTCTTCGGGGAAGGGCGGCATATAAATCAAATTTTTTAAAAAATTCATGTTTTTAGCATTTTAATATTCTTATATTTCTTTTCTTAGTGCATTGTAAGGGCCCAGAGTCACTTTGCTAGTGAGGTAGGTGGCATCCCTATCTCCATCTCTACCTATCTCTATGTGTATCTCTCTCCATTGTACCTCTCTTCCCCACTTTATGTATTCCTCTCTGTCTGTCTGTCTGTCTGTCTGTCTGTCTGTCTATCTATCTATCTATCTATCTATCTATCTATCTCTATCTATCTATCTATCTATCTATCTATCTATCTATCTATCTATCTATCTATCATCTCCATCATCGCTATCAACTCTCTCTCTCTCTCTCTCTCTCTCTCTCTCTCTCTCTCTCTCTCTCTATATATATATATATATATATATATATATATATATATATATATATATAATATATATATATATATATATATATCTGTCTATCTCTATCTCCATCATCTCTATTCTCTCTCTCTCTCCTTCCCTCCCTCCCTCCCTCTCTCATCTCTCTCTCTCTCTGCATGCATGTACATCATTAGTATCTCTCCCACACATCCTAGGGAAGTGCTGAAAATAGCCCAGGCAATGATTGGCAGTAGTGATGAACCCTAATTTTATTGAGAATTTTTTTTGGCATGACATTTATTGGCAAACCTCTCCAAAATAATCCCCTTCAAACCTGCCAGATGTGTTTTGAAGTGATGTGCTCCTGTCATGCATGGCCAGGAAAATAATGAGTGATGCCTACTGCCAATCAGAGTGAAGGAAATCCACTCCTTGCTGTCATTTTAAGCTATGGCTGAATGGCCACTTTTTAAAAACAATCCGCGGGAGGGGCCAGATTGCTTTATGCTTTAATGCATAGAGCCTATCACATGTCATTCAACACAAATATTTTTTCTTCTTCTGATACTGCTTCCAACTAAAGTTCCATCAGGTATAAGAGACTTGGGAAGGGGAACTGAACTCCATCACCTACTCTTCTTCATGCATATTCATGCAAATGGAAAAGAGGCACAGAGGTTCAAGTAGTTTAATGATGATGGTCTCAGATCCAAAGGTTCAAGTCCTAGCACTGCGTGTCGGGGTGAGCTCTCATCACTCATCTCAGCTTCTGTCCACCTAACATGTTTTATGCAGGAAGATAAAACAGACATCACTTCGACAGGGAGACGAGTTGGTGCTCTGTGCAGGCAGTCAGATTCCTCCCTTCTGAATCTCCCTGGTTCCTATCATCCATTGGCAAGATGGCTTTGGGGAGGGAGAGGGCCTTGGATGACACTGCGGGAATGGTCACTCGCCTTTCTTTCTGGTATGAAGCCAGCTCACCCTCTTGTGGTGCACCCTGGGAAGTGTGCAAGCATTTCCTACAACTGAGAGGGTATGTTGTGGCCTGTCAGTGGCCTGTGCAATTAGTAGATGATTCCAACAGCAAGGAGGCTGGTGTGGGGATGCACCAGCAGCCTGTGCAGTTAGTACTTGAGTCAGACAATGAGGAGGTTGGAGGAGAGGTGGTGCCAGAGGCGGGGATTCAGCCAGGGCCTTCAGAACCTCCAGAAGCTCCTTTAAGTGAAGAGGAAGAAGAGGAGGAGCCTCTTCTCGATACACGAGTGCGTTGAGCTGCGAAAAGGCAGGAGTGACTCCTCAGGAAGAGGTCTCCTCAAGAGTAAGGCTTGGGGCTAATTGGCCACTCCCTTAGCCTATTTAAGGAAGGACAACGACTAATGCAATTTGCAGGAAACAACTTCGTTCAAATTCCTTCACGTCTTGATTCCAGAAAACGTTTGATTTGGTTCTTGTTTCTTTCTTACCAGTTTTCCTGCAAATTGCTTCTGGGCATTCTGCCCACCATAGTAAGATTATGGTTATCTGAAATATTGTGCCCTAGAACTGAGTTGTTATTCTTTGAATTCTTGTTGGCTGTTAATGAAGTTAAATTAACAGCCCTTGTTCAGAAAAGACTGATTTAAACTTGTGTTTGAACAACTACTAAGAAGGCTCATTACTAGACTTTAATTAGTAAACTAAGGTTTGTATGGACTTTGTGTGTGCTGTGTTCTTTGGGGTCCGTAGCTGGCGCAGAACAGGGTACCTCGGCAGCCAAACTACCACTCTGCAATAGCATTGTGGCAGTGGTGAAATCTGAACTGGTTTGCTACCAGTTTGTTGGCCACACATGTGCACTGTGTGCCAAGCACGTGCTATGGGTGCGTGCATGCACAGTGCATGCAAAATATACGCTGCATGTGCATGCACAGTGCACACCAAACACACACTGCGCACGTGCTCATGTGCAGTACACACCAAAAGGAGGCTTGGGAAGGTAAGTAGAACAGCAAAGGGTGTGATCAGCTGTGCCACATGATTTAGATTCACTAGAGAGCAGGATTTCCTGCTTTCTAGCGATTTTTTCCAACTGATTGTTGGAAATACCAGTTCGGAGGAACCAATAGCTTTTTTTTTTACTACCGGTTTGCCTGAACCGGTAGTTTTTATCACTACTGGTTCACATGAACCGGTAGCATTTCACCATTGCATTGTGCTCTCCTGGCTAATGTAACAATGTCACATGCTGATAATAATAATGAGAGTAGAAAAGAATATATGTAATGTAGCTCGGGGTATGTAACTTCTTTCCAAGTTTGGTTTTGCTTCCAGACATTTACAATTTTCATCATGTCTGCTTGTTGGTGTTCCTGGATGTACTCTGTTATAAACTCCTTAGTCTCATGACCCATGGACAGACTCTTGAATTTTGTCTCAATATTGTCTCCTGGGTCTCAAAATTGAATTATACTACTACAGGTAGCCCTTGACTTACAACCACAATTGTGTTCTGCCCCAGCTATGGAACCCAAGAAATGTAGCACACACAAAACTCCGAACAATTCCGTTTACTATAAACACAGTCTTTTTCAAAGACTATTACTAATCTTTGTAGGCTATTACTAAAAATGTCCTTAACAGCCTACCAGAAATTCCAAAGATTAGATTAAGGCTTACAATAGTTGGCAATTAGCCCGGAAATCAGGTTTGCAAGGAAAATTCACTCTCAAATGCTCAACGAACGACAGGCACGTTGTTTCCTGCAATGTTTGCCAGCTATGTGCAAACTTAAATAGGGTAAGGGAGTGGCCAATTAGCCCCAAGCCTTCCTCTCGAGGACACCTCCTCCTGAGTAACCACTCCTGCCTTTTGGCAACTCTGCATGCTCGTGCATTGAGAAGAGGCTCCTCCATTTCATCCTCTTCACTTAAAGGAGCCTCTGGAGGATCTGAAGGCCCTGGCTGAATCTCTGCCTCTGCCACCACATCTTCTTCAGCCTCCTCGCTGTCCAACTTGAGCCCTGGCTACACAGGCTGCTGGCGCGACACCACACCAGCCTCCTCGTCGTCAGGATCAGCCACAATCGGTGCAGGCCGCTGGCGGGCCACAACAAATTGAGTTCCAAACTCCTGTTTCTAAGCGAGACATTTGTTAAGTGACTTTTACAACCATTTTACAACCTTTCTAGTCACAGTTGTGACAACAGTGAATCACTGCTGTCAGGGTTCCAAAGAAAGCAAAACTACGAGGCAGGTAGATTCCTCAAAGAATAGCTTTATTGGATATATCATATTGGCATGTATTCGGTGAAAACCGACTCTGAAGGCTCCCGTGGTTTTCACCTAATTAAAAGTAATGTTTGTCACTTTCTCAAAACAATCACAAGGTCCAATCACAGCGTGGTCCGGTTGCCTGGTGACATCACTCCGCCTTCCTCCCACCAGATGTGAGAATTGTCCTTGGTTCCCAAGAGAAAGTATTTTGTTTTGGCTACAGAATCCCAACTATCTCAAATCCCTCAGCTCCAGCGTGGCAACACTGGCGACATGGCGCTCCCATATAACACCTCTCCTGCGTGAGCTGCACTGGCTTCCGGTGGTCTTCCGGGTGCGCTTCAAGGTATTGGTTCTCACCTTTAAAGCGCTCCATGGCTTAGGCCAGGGTATTTATGAGACCACCTTCTGCTACCCATAACCTCCCACCAGCCAATACGCTCTCACAGAGAGGGCCTCCTCAGGGTGCCGTCGGTCAAGCAATGTCAGCTGGCGGCCCCCAGGAGGAGAGCCTCCTCTGTGGGGGCACCTGCCCTCTGGAATGAGCTACCTCCCGGAATACGACTGATCCCGGATGTCCGCACTTTCCGTAAGGCCCTGAAGACGTTTTTATTCCAGCAAGCCGGCCTAGCCTAAATAGGATTTTTATGGGTCAGTTTTTAAATTGTATAGATATTGGGATATTTAAATTGGGAGGTCAATTGATTTAATTTATTTTAGCTATCTTAACTTTTATACTGTATGTAATTTTAATTTCGGCTGCCCACCGCCCTGAGTCCCTTGGGGGAGAAGGGCGGTATACAAAATTCAATTAATAAATAATAAATAAATAAACACTGAAGCTGTCAAAAGTGGCTTCAGGGTTGACAACTGCAGTTAGTAACGTAGTTGTTAAGCAAATCCGCTTTCTCGTTTGCTTATCGGAAGGTCGCGAAAGTTCATCAAATACCCCCGAGACACTGTAACTGTCATGAATATGAGTCAGTTGCCATGTTTCTGAATTTTGATCATGTGACCATGGGGATGCTGCAATGGTCATAAGTGTGAAAAACGGTCGTGAGTGTGAAAAATGGTCAGAAGTCACTTTGTTCAGGGCCGTTGTAACTTTTTAATGGCCACTACATGAATTGTTTTAAGTTGCCGTGTACCTTGCACTCCCCTTTTTAAGATCCTGTAGTCCTTCTTTAGGATAGAGTGAGGGTGAATGGTGAGCTTACTGGCCAGATGCCCTTCCTGACACCACGTGGAGTTTTCAGCAAATATTGTTTCTTTGCACACTCGAAGAGAAACATCTGCTGCTACCTAGAATTGAACTCTCAACCTTCTGACTGGCAGGTGAGTGTCTTCACCGCTAGGTCACCACGTCACTCAGCGTCAAAACTGAATAAAACAATATTTTAAAAATAGATATTTTTCACTTCATATTTTGCTTACTTTTTACACCTGTTGCAGTACTTTGCTTCTAATTGCAACTGTTTTAAAATGGGATCGTTATTTCAGAAAATGACAGGAACACCACAATCTCCTAAATATTCCTTTAAAGCCAATTACTTGCCTTAAATGCATGTATGTGCATCACTTCCCATTCCTTCCTTTACATCATTTTCCTGTCCTTTTTGAAAGACATAAATATCACTGCCTCTATTTTCAGGGGTGTCTTTCACTAATCTTTTGGTGGCACCTCGCCAATTTTTTTTTTCTTTTTACAATCCTGTAGTACCTTAATTCGGGGTAGATTCAGGGCTGCTGGATGGATCTGAGCATTTACTGGCTGGATGCCCTTCCTGACACCTACATGGAGTTCACAGCAAATACTTTCTCTTTGCTCCCTAAGAGAGAAACATCTGCCGCTGCCTAGAATTGAACTCTCGACCTTTCAAGTGGGAGGCGAGCGTCTTCACCACTAGGCCCCTCAGTCTCAAAACTGAATTGATCATGATTAACTTTCACGCTCTTACTGCATAATTTACGGCATAAATTCTAGCTTTTCTGTAGATTATTCTGAGTGCATTCTGCGAGGGCAGAAGCTTAGCATTGAAATCTGTACTCAAGGGGTGGGTTCTACTTACCTTTACTACCGGTTTGCAACGGGATCACGTGCGAGCGCTCACTTTGCTCGTGCAGGCGTCTTGCTTTGCTCACACACGCATCTTGCTTCTGCACATGCGCAGATCACCTATGATGACATCCAGGGCAGTGGGCGGGGCCTCCCACCAATTTTACTACTGGTTCTTGTGAACTAGTCCGAACTGAGGGCAACCCACCACTGCTGTACTCCATTCCTTGTTTTATAGCAGAAAAATTTCCTTACAGAACCAGAAAAAAAGTGTTTATTAAACCTTGTTGTATTCCATCTTTTGTAAACCTAAATTTTCATGTCTGAACAAAACAATGTCTTATTAGCCGTAGACTAATCTGCAGCAACCAGATTGCTGTACGAGAAGATTATTATTAATTTTTTTCTTCATTGTTGGAACTGAGTTCACATGGTTCATTTCTTTATGATAACTTTGGCGAGTCTATTAACGTGCATGTTGCCAATTCAAATATCTAATAGTTCTGGGCACTGTGTTTGTATAAAGAAAGAAGATTGGGGTGTGTATATGAGTGTGTTTGTGTGTGTGTGTGTGATACAACATTGATTTATCATCAAGGAAACAAAAACTGTTGTTTTTTACTTCTGGCTTTCACTTTGCAACCCTCCGGTGATTTCTTTTCTTAAATTGCTGAGCGGAATCAAAAGGAGTAGACAAGCATTAAATTAAAATTAACCTCTTACTGATTTTTCCCAGTGGGCAAAAGGGTTTTTAAAACCAATATTTTAGCAGGAACGTATTTTTTTGCATACATTTCTGTCCCCGCCTCCAAAAATAATTGTCAACCCCTAATCCTGTCAGAGTAAGTAAGCGCAAGTAGCCTTGTAAGTAATTCAAGTTGTAATTCATTTAGTGACTGTTCGAAGTTACACTTACAACGGTTGCGGCATGCCCCATGGTCACATGATTAAAATTCAGATGCTTGGGAGTTCTGAGAGGAACTGGTTACTGCGAATAGAGAGACATTAAGCCCATCTATACTGGGGACTAATGACTGGCCCTCAGACATTGCCATCCGCCAGGGGCCGTTTCTTCGGGTTCCACCTCATGATGGTAATGAGACAGCAGCCGCTCGCACGGCAGATCAAATCCTGGGTTGGTGGAGATGTTGATGCCACAACTATCGCCTGCGCTGCCCAAGGCTTCCTCAGAGTTGTTGACAACAGCTGTGGCACCATCTCCCAGCCGTGGCCTCTTGTAGCATCTAACAACATTTCTGTGGGGAAAAATCAGAATCATCTGGCCCTTTTGTTTTTTCCCCAACGGTTTTCACCTTGCATTCATGGTTAGTTCCTTGCTCCTCTGTTAGTCCCACCAGAGTCGTTGCACCTATTTATAGTAAGTAGCCTTTACTTTTATACCGCTTCATAGTGCTTTACAGCTATCTCTAAGCAGTTTGCAGAGTCTAAAAATCTGGGTCCATGTTTTACCATTTAGAAGGGTGGAAGGCTGAGTCAACCTGGGGCAGGCAAGAATCGAACTACTGACTGTCGGCAGAATTAGCCTGGCAATATGACATTCTGTCCACTGCGTCACCATGGTGCCTCCTTTATCTACTTGCATTTTGTGGCTTTCAAACTGCTAGATTGCAAAAGCTGTGGCAAGTGATGGATCTCTATCCATTATGTGGTCCTATCCTATCCTATCCTATCCTATCCTATCCTATCCTATCCTATCCTATCCTATCCTATCCTATCCTATCCTATCCTATCCTATCCTATCCTATCCTATCCTATCCTATCCTATCCTACCATCTTATCCTCTCCTCTCCTACCCCACATGCCCTATATATCCTACCCTACCCTACCCTATCCTATCCTATCTTATCCTACCCTATCCTACCCTATCCTACTCTATCCTATCCTATCATCTTACCCTACCCTACCATATCCTCTTAGCCTATCCTATCCTATCCTATCCTATCCTATCCTATCCTATCCTATCCTATCCTATCCTATCCTATCCTATCCTATCCTACCATTTTATCGTCTCCTCTCCTACTGTATGTACCCTATATACCCTACCCTACCCTATCTTATCCTATGCCTATCCTATCCTATCCTATCCCGTCCCGTCCCGTCCCGTCCCGTCCCGTCCCGTCCCGTCCCGTCCCGTCCCATCCCATCCCATCCATCCCATCCCATCCCATCCCATCCACAGCCAGCATAATATAGTGTTGAAAGTGTCAGACTATATCTAGGAAGAATCTATGAATCTGTGAATCTAACTGATAAATAGAAGATTCAGCTTTTATTTAGAGAGCTTTTTTGATCTCAAATAATTTCTTTATTCTTTGCAGGGTAGCCAATACATTTACAGAACAGTCCTGTTCATTGGACTGAAATTGACTGATTGTTTTTTTTTTTTTTTTTGGAGGGGGTGTGTGTGAATATTATTTATTGATGGATATTATTTATTGATGCATTTATTTTAAACACAATGCAGCAAATAAATAACTACATTAAAGAAGAAGAAAATGAGGAAGGTCAGTGGCTAGAAAATAAAGCATCAGCAAATAAGCAGAATTTACAACTGTCATAAAGTTTAGAAGTCGTCGTTTCATTATTTCCTAACTGGATATATTAAAGGAAATCATGGCATCATCTTGAGAAATAACCGCAAATCACTACCCAACTCTTCAACACTTGTATTTACACCAATGCCTTGCTATTTATCATGATGTACAATAGCTGTGCATGACCTTAAAAAAAAGAAAATAAATATTTTTTTAAAAAACAAAATCAGTAAAACAAGATTTAAGTTCTAAATTCCCTTCGATGTGCCCACCAGGTGATCATATTATTTTTTCCCCCTAAATATTAAAATTGCTTCTGGTTACTAGTTTTACTTCTCATATTCGACCACTTAAAAACTATGTATCTGAGTTCACTAGTTGTGAGACAGGAAATCCATTCTTGCTTAAATTGAATGCAATTTCATTCAAACCCAACTCAGACAATGGACAACATGCAACAGCATTTCTCTTTCTCTCTCTCTCTCTCTCTCTCTCTCTCTCTCTCTCTCTCTCTCTCTCTCTCTCTCTCTCTCTCTCTCTTTCTCTTTCTCTTTCTCTCTCTTTCCCTTCTTCTCTCTCTCTCTCTCTCTCTCTCTTTCCCTTTCTCTCTCTCTCTCTCTTTCTCTCTCTCTCTCTTTCTCTTCTCTCTCTCTCTCTTCTCTCTCTCTCTCTCTCTCTCTCTTTCTCTTTGTTGTGACTCCAACTCCCGAGCCTGTCCTAACAGAGGAAGAGGACTCAGAAGGTGATGGGGAGGAACTGACAAGGCCTCCCTCTCCAGGACCCTCCTTTCTGGCAGTGCCTCAGGTTGCATTCAAAGGCTGGAAGGAACAGCCTGGGATGTGCCAGGAGGAAGGCATATCAGAGCACCAATTGATAGGAAGCGAGGATGATGAATCCTGGCTTGATCCCAGGCAGCGTCAGAGGGAGAAGGGTGCGCAGCAATGGAAGAGGCATGGGGGGGGGGCAGAGATTGAGCTGAATCATGGAGCCACACCCCACCAGGAATAAAAGTGGGTGGGATTGCTCTTCAGGCTTTGTGACGGACAAAGTTAAACCTGAAAGTCATATCGTGATCTCTGAAATTCGGCTTGGATATATTTTGGACTGAACATTGACTAAACTCTTGTCTCGTGGATAATTTGTTGCTCCTGGAACAGACTGAAGATAAGTCCTCTTCTGCTTTATGGGAGTGAAATCGGTCTTGGCAGGCATTCGTCAGTTTGCTGCCAAAACCTTGGTCTGCCAAGAATTCTGTTTACCTAATAAAAAATTGGTAGGGCGTGCTTGGTATTACGTTTGCCTGTGTGAGGAAGGGGGACAGAACACCCTTTCTCTTCCCCTTCCCCTTCCCCTTCCCAGTCAACTTCTGTATCTGTGGCAAACTTGAGATTTTAACAGAATAAGAAAAATAACAGAATCACAGAGCTGGAAGGGTCTGGGGAGGTCTTCTAATCCAACTCCCTGCTCAAGCAGAAAACCCTATACCAGTGATGGCTAACCTTTTCCGGACCGACTGCCCAAATGCACACACATGTGCCCGACCCCCAAAATGCAATGTGCACATCCCTGCACATGCACAACCCCCCTGCACATGCCCCCCATGCATGCATGTCTGGCCCCCTGCACTCGCTCCCGACATGCACAGCAGACACCCGAAGACCAACTGGCTTGCGGGAGGCATGCACACAAGTGCCACAGAGCTGAACTGGGGCGACTGCTCGCGTGCCATCAGAGAGGACACTGTGTGCCACCTCTGGCACACGTGCCATAGGTTTGCCATCACAGCTCTATACCATTCCAGACAAGTGGCTGTCCAGTCTCTTCTTAAAAACCTCCAAAATTAGAGCATTCACAACTTCTGAATTCAAACAGTTAATTGTTCTCACTGTTAGGGATTTTCTCCTTAATTCTAGGTTCTGTCAGGCCTGGAAGCCATCTTTTTTTTTTTGTTTTCTGCCACATTTACTACTGTGGGTAACTGGGAGGGGGGATTGTATGGAGCAAGGAGATATATAGCCATAATAACTTTCCTTTCTCAGAGAGTCAAGGACATCTTGCCCTGCACCTGGAACTGGGAGGCATCTCCAACTGGAATGGTGCTTTGATTGAACCACATGATGGACTTGTGGGTGCTGGGTAGGGACCTGGACTGTCCTTTGAGTGGGGAAAACCTGGAAACTTTCAGATTCTGGTTTTTGCAGATGTGCCAATATGCCTCTAATAAAACTTTGAGGGACTTCAAGCTTTGGAGTCTTCTTTCGTTGGGGGTCTTACTTGGAACTCTGACAGGTTGCTTCTCTCCTTGATTAGCTTCCATCCATTGCTTCTTGTCCTACCTTCAGGTGATTTGGAGAATAGGTTGACTCCCTCTTCTTTGTGACGGCCCCTCAAATATTGGAAGACTGCTATCCTGTCTCCCCTGGTCCTTATTTTCACTAGACTAGACATAACCAGTTTCTGCAACTGTTCATCGTATGTTTTAGCCTCCAGTCCCCTAATCAACTTTCTTGCTCTTTTCTGCACTCTTTCCAGAGTCCCAACATCTTTTACAACAACAGCTGGTTGGTAAATGCCTTGCTGACAAATTAATAATAGATAAAGAGTTTCCAGAATATTTAGCTTCGCTATAGATGTTTTCCAGGAGCAGCCTTTCTTTAGAACTGCATATATCTCGCCCAAGACAGCTACATTATGGAGCCAAAGAAACTACATCTAAATTCATGAGGTGATAAAATGTAACTAGCTCAGGCTTTCACACACACACACACACACATATCCACACTATCACACCCCTTGATTTACAAATGTTCCATCGCCTCCCCAATGGCCCCTGAATTACTGGCATTTCTTGAAATTATGTCACAATAAAACATACTTTAAAAGACAAACCCATCACTTGCTTCATCTTTAAAAAACGACTTGGAAATTTTTTAAGAAGGTATTTGATGGAGACTTGAATTCATAGGCCAACCAAGACCTACAATCTTCTAAAAAGTAAGGTTCTACAGTTAGGCAAGAAAAAACACATGCACAGGTATAGTATAAGTGATACCTGGCTCAATAGTAGTAACTGCAAGAGGGATCTTGGAGTCCTAATGGACAGTCACTTAAATATGAGCCAGCCGTGTGTGGGAGCTGCCAAAACAGCCAACACAATCCTAAAATGCATTAACAGAGGGATAGAATCAAGATCACGTGAAGTCTTAATACTGCTTTATAATTTTGTACAGCCTCTCCACCATCTGTTTGTTGATGCAGTATGTCCACCTGTCGGTCCAGTGCAGGATGTGGATCAGTTGAATCGTGGTCTCCACCAGCACCCCGGCCACTTGGCTGCAGATGGGATAAGGGTAAGGCCACCCTTGGAATACTGCATCCAGGGTCTGGTTGCCACGATGTAAAAAAGATACTGAGACTCTAGAAAGAGTGCAGAGAAGAGCAACAAAATGATGACAGGGCTGGAGGCTAAAACATATAAATAATGGTTGCTGCAGAGGTGGGTTTGCAGCAGGTTCTAACCAGTTCTGGTAGTGGAAATTTTGAGCAGTTCGGAGAACCTAGTAAAAATTATGCTGGCCCGCCCCCATCTATTCTCTGCCTGCCAAGTCCCAGCTGATTTTTTATTTATTTATTTATTTTTTAATTAGATTTGTATGCCGCCCTTCTCCGGAACTCAGGGCAGCTTACAATGCATTAAGCAATAGCCTTCATACTTCTGTATATTTATACAAAGTCAGCTTATTGCCCCCACAAACTGGGTCCTCAATTTACCTACCTTAAGAAAGGATGGAAGGCTGAGTCAGCCTTGAGCCTCTGAACCTTGCAATAATTGCAGACAGCTGAATCTTAATAACAGGCTATTAGCCTGTTGAGCTATCTGAGGCTCAACAGAGGAAAGGGGAATTTTGCAGTAACCTTCCCCTGGAGTGGGTGGGAATGGAGATTTTACAGTATCCTTCCCTGCCATGCCCACAAAGCCACACCCACAGAACCTGTAGTAAAAAAATGTGAAACCCACCACTGGGTTGCTGGAATTGCGCATGGCTAGTTTAATGAAAAGAAGGACTAAGGGTGACATCACAGCGCTCTTCCAATATCTGAGGGGTTGCCCCAAAGAAGAGGGAGTCAAGATATTCTCCAAAGCACCTGAAGGCAGGACAAGAGCAATGGGTGGAAACTCATCAAGGAGAGAAGCAACTTAGAACCAAGGAGAAATTTCCTGACAATTAGAACAATTATCAGTGTGGAGCAACTTGCCTCCAGAAGTTGTGAATGCTCCAACACTGGAAGTTTTTAAGAAGAGACTGGACAACCAATTTGTCTGAAATGCTGTAGGATTTCCTGCCTGAGCTAGATTAGAAGACCTCCAAGCAGTGGTGGGTTGCCTCCGGTTTGTACCGGTTCACAAGAACCGGTAGTAAAACCGGTGGGAGGCTCCACCCACTGACCCGGATGGCATCAGGAAGCTTTCTGCGCATGTGCAGAAGTGTGTGTGCACACGTGAGTGAAGTGTGTGTGCGTGCGTGGTCCGGTTGCGAACCAGTAGTAAAGGTAAGTAGAATCCACCCTGTGTTCTGTCCCCGTCTCACACACACACACACACACACACACACACAAACAGACAGCCGGGGGGTTAAATAAACTGGCAGGCAACCAATTAGTCTGATAAGACACTTGGCAGCAACCCCAGCATCAACTGCTTGCCAAGACCTTTTATCAACAGAGAAGAAATAGACACAATTACAATTGTCCAAGAATAAATCTGAAGCTGAGATGCAAAGTGACTCAAAGGAATTCGTTTTGTCCATCACAGCGTCTGAATGGCTAACTCACCCCCCTTTTATAGCCTGTGGGGTGTGGTCCAGTGAGTCAGCTAATCACGGGCACGCCTTCCCTTTTGCTGTGCACGTTTGTCCCTGTGACGCTGACGAGGATCCAGCCAGCACTTATCTCCTTCGTCGCTGTCCACCTGTGGCTGCGGGGACATGCTTGGCTCTGGGCCTACCTCTTGCCCTTCGGTGTCCTCTGGAGGCATTGCCAGAGAGGAGGGTCCTGGAGAAGGAGGCCTTGCCCACTCCCCTCCCTCACTCTCAGAGTCCTCTCCTGCCGATGACCAGGCTCAGGCAACGGAGCCACAACACACTGCCTCCAAGGTACCTTCCAACTCTGTTATTCTGAAACGAGAGATATTTGAAGTTGATAATAATAGATTCAGTACATTATTTTTGTAACACAGCTTCATAATTAATTGGGGTTCTTTTCCAGGAACACCAACTCCAGCTCATGAGAAGTAATTTGTTCCTCTCTCCAGTAGCATTAATAGGTCATGCTTGGAATAGTGTGACCAGTTCAAAAAGGACAGTGACAAATTGGAGCAAGTTCCAAGGATGCCTACTGAGATGGGGAAAGGTCTGAAAAGCAAAGCCTACGAGAAATAGTTAACTAATTCGGATTTCTCATAAGAGAAATGGATTGTGGGGACATCTTTATGCAATCTGGATGCACGAAGGGGTTGTCACGTAACGATGATTAAAGGACAAGGAAATGAATGAAACTATGGGTGCAATCTTAAAACAACCACTTTTTTAAAAAAAAAATTAGATTTATATGCCACCCTTCTCCGGAGACTCAGGGTGGCTTATGCGTTAAGCAACTTCCAATGCGTTAAGCAACTTGAGGACCATTGGCATTGACAAAACCATCATCAGCCCATTGCAAAACCGAGCAGCTTTACTGGGAACAACTTACATCCTGTGTTGATACCTTTTTTTTAATTATTTTGTAAACTTTTATTAATTTAAGAACCACAAATACATTTATAAATACAAGTAAAACAATATACAACAAGCATCATCTTAATGACATCTAAATGTAATGTCTGAATTATTACAATATCAATAACCTATATTCTTCAATATATATTCTTTCTCTCACCTTGTATAATGATATTATTTTATTGATATCCGGTATTTCTTTATTAAATTTCATTTGATATAGAAATTTATTTTACTCTTTTGATATCTTCCTTTTATTTGATCTTTCTTTCTTTCTTTTCTTTCTTTCTTTCTTTCTTTCTTTCTTTTTCTTTTTCTTTTCTTTTTCTTTTTCTTTTTCTTTTTCTTTTTTTCCTCTAACCATTGATACCACCTTTTCCAGTTGTGGGAGCTTCATCACTTGAGACTTTCAAGAAGAGATTGGACTGCCATTTGTCAGAAATGATGTAGGGTCTCCTGCTTGGGTGGGGGTTGGACTAGATGACCCACAAGACCCCTTCCAACTCTGGTAATCTGTAATCAACCTATTTAATATGGCAAGAAAAGAGAAAAAGAATCCTGTACTGGATTGGTCAACTCCTAGGTCAGCAAGGACCATTTCAGATGTCAGAGTTGCTGGACATCAGTTGACAAGTGCACAACGGAACTCAGGAGTTAAGACTTGGTAACCAGATTCTACTCCTTTAGGATTCAGAACAACAACTATCGACAAGATAAAATTATGCTGTGTTGGAAAAATGGCACCATTATGGCCTGCTATTTCAAATTGGAACCAACAAAGCTGGCTACTTAACGCAAGTGTTTGAACAGTGGAAAAGAATTTATTCAGACTTCACTCACTGAAAAAAAAAAATGATTAGCACATCAAAGGAGATGCACCACCAGAAGTAAAATATTCAGGGATGCAGAACTGGAAGAGATTCAGAAAAATGTGTGAAAATGGAAGATCTCCCAAAACAATAGTAGAACAAACATTCACATCGTAATGATTGGAAATATAGAGTGAATCCAGCTATTCAGGCAGAATAATATCTTGGTCTTGGTTTTTTAAACTGTGTAATAGGGGTAGTAATTGATCGTATTCCTAAATGGGTATCAGGGATTCCTAACATGATGACGAAATCCAATCTCCTAGATGGGTTGTGAAAGCTTCAGAATTTCAAGGGAAAGAACTTTCTCTGCATTTCCATCAATTAGGGGGCTTGGAATAAAATTGGACATATTTGCTACACGGGCTTAACTCTTTCGAAAAGGGAAATTAAAATAACTGTAGTTAGATGACATTAAAGGCAGCTATAAACAGCTGTGCCGTGCCTACCTAATTGAAGCTTTGAAACATCAAAGAGCAACATCTTCAAATGAAAAGTTACATTTGAAAGATATGCACACACACACACACACACACACACACACACACACACACACATACACACACACACACACACACACAGCTTTCTTCTGAGTGGAAAATCAATGGATCTCCTGAAAACTCAACTCCCCCCAATACTTGGGGACGCTTATGTGCTATTTATTGACGGTCGACTTCAGTAGTTGGACTTCATGAAAAGCATAGAGGAGGAAGAAGAGGGAGAACCGAAGAAGTCATAGCGACAAACATTTATTCAATAGGGTACACCAGGGGTGTCAAACTCAAGGGCCAAGGCATGGATTCGGCCCATGGGGTGTTTAGATCTGGCCATGAGGCCACCTTGGAAACATCAAAAGACCAGCTCGCCATCCCTCTGCCAGTGAAAATGCCCATGGCCCTCCCAAGCTCTGTTCTTGCTGGGGAGAAAGCTGCAGGAGACTATCGCAGCTGAAAAGGACCATGAAAGCCCATTTTCACTGGCCCAGGGCTTGGATCACCACCTGCACCCCCTGCCATGAGTGACATTGAGATGGCTATGCCCACCCTGGCCATGCCCACTCCAGTCCCCCAGGGTCAAACACAAACCTGATCCGACCCTCAGTGAAATAGTCTTTGACACCCCTGTGGTATGTAGTCCAAAAAAGCTAAAATGTTGTTTAATTTTGCACAAATCAGCAAAATAGAGGAGGAGGAGGAGGAGGAGGAGAGGAGGAGGAGGAGGAGGAGTGGGGGGATATATTTAGAAGAAGAAACTTGCAAGAAATAACTTTCATTCATTTCAGCACACATCTAGTCAATCAAAAAAATGTAAGCATTGTTGGGAGAAAAATGTGGTCTGGTTCTAAGCTGGGAGAAAGTTGCTGGAAATAAAATGGAGGCAGGCTGCAGAAAAGGAAGTCTCTGTTTATTTGGTTCCTAGAAACTAGTGACCAGCATGTTTCTGGAATGGCTGACAAAATGGGACTGAGAGCAGGTGGGCTTTTATAGATGATTTGGGGCTTTGTGGTTGAGATGCCTGTTCCTCTACAAGAATATGTCCTTCAATATTTTAACGGCTGTTGCCAGATTCCTATAGGGTCATGTAGGGGTCATGGCTGGCTCTACAGGCAAAAGGGAAAATGCAAATCCTACGTGTTTGTCTGAGCTAATCTTGTCAGCTTTGGCTTGCCTAATTGTGTTGCTTATTTGGAGTCTCTTTGCTTATGAATAGATTGGCCCAATCTTTCTAAGTAGATATAAAATCTCCATTCCTAAATACCAGCCTCTTCAAGCTTCTTCTTGAGGCTGATTTTCTATGGCAGGAAGACTGGGGCTGCTTTGTTAAGATTTTTCTTCTCCTTTAGGGGAAATATTCTATCCTCCCTCCTTTAAATATTAAGAATAAATAATATTTTAATTTGCAGAGGGGGGCTCCCCACAGAATTTTAAACAATCCACCGATCACCACAAAAAACATAGTTGTTCTATATTTCCTCTTTCAATTTTATTTAAAGTTATTTGATTTATCAGTTTTCTTCTCTATCGTGTTTCCCCCAAAATAAGACCCAACTGGAAAATAAACCTAGCATGATTTTTAGGATGCTCATAATATAAGCCCTACCCCCTCCTTCAAAATAAGCCCGAGTTAAGATCATCAGACAGATGGGTGCATTTAGTACCACATTACCCTAAAAATAAGACTTAACCAGAAAATAAGCTCTTTTGGAGCAAAAATTAATATAAGACCCGCTCTTATTTTTTGGGAAACACAATAGTACTCAATAAAGATAGTCAGTAGTTTTTAAAAACTGTAACAGAACAAAATATGGTGATGAAGGAGGAGAGGGAGGAGGAGGAGGAGGAGGAGGAGGAAGGAGGAGGAGGAGGAGGTGATGGAGGAGGAGGAGGAGGAGGAGGGAGGAGGAGGAGGAGGAGGAGGGAGGAGGAGGAGGAGGAGGAGGAGAAGAAGAAGAAGAAGAAGAAGAGAGGAAGAGGAAGAGGAAGAGGAAGAGGAAGAGGAAGAAGAAGAAGAAGAAGAAGAAGAAGAAGAAGAAGAAGAAGAAGAAGAAGAAAAGAAGAAGAAGAAAGAAGAAGAAGAAGAAGAAGAAGAAGAAGAAGAAGAAGAAGAATTATTCAGTAAGGCTCATACTTGAACTGAAAGAGGCTTCACTTGAACAACCAACAGACTGAGCTACAAATTAGGAAGCCCCTGATTTTTTTCAGCTCAACTTTGCTTTAAGTAAGTCCCTGACTCTCAGCCAAACTCACTTTTCATCGTAATATGGTGGGCTAATCACAGTGTCATAAAATCATTAGGTGCTGCATGGTTTATAATTTAATAAATCACTTTGAAGATCTGGAAGCCCTGGCCAACATTTAAGTGCAGCAGTTTTTAAAGATTAAGAAGTATGTTGGGTCTTTCTTTGGACTTTTTTTTCCCCCTACAGATTTTAGCTAAGTGTCCTTCAGACATCAGTGCCTCCAAGTCAGAAACCTAGATGAGTTGAGTCCTAAAGGTGGGGGGGAATGTTCCTGTATCAAAGGTGGAGAACTGATTCACTCTAAGGACCAGATGGAGCTCTGAACTTTTTGGGGTTGGTGAAAGAGGACACATTATGTCAACTTAGGTCTTAAAGGAAGAATGTTCTGGCTTGCTTCATCAACTTGAGTTTGTCCTTTGAAGAGAAGATAAAAAAACAAGGAGACTGACATGCATTGTATAATAAACTGAAACTAGGCTCTCTCTAGTTTTGACTACTTGCAATCAGAGAGCGAGATGAGCTGGTAGAAATTCCTGAAGATGTGAGACGGTGGTAGATTTTTGTTCCTGCAGTATGATACAAACCAGGTTAGTTAGACAAATAGTTCCACAGATGCTACAGTGGCCCCCAAGCCGTAATCTATGAGTTCAAATGAACATCACACACCGCAACCAACAGAAACTGCACATCCAATCCATGCGATCAGTTTATAATTCAATGTGTTCAATTCAAGGCTGCATCAACAGAGGGATAGAATCAAGATCACGTGAAGTCTTAATACCACTTTATAATGCCTTGGTAAGGCCACACTTGGAATAATGCATCCAATTATGGTCTCCATGATGTAAAAAAAGATATGGAGACTCTAAAAAGAGTGCAGAGAAGAGCAACAAAGAGGATTAGGGGCTGGACTCTGGAGGCTAAAACATATGAAGAACAGTTGCAGGAACTAGGTATGTCTAGTTTAATGAAAAGGACTAGGGGAGACATGATAGCAGTGCTCCAATATTTCAGGGGTTGCCACAAAGAAGAGGGAGTCCAGCTATTCTCCAAAGCACCTGAGGGCAGGACAAGAAGCAACAGATGGAAACTAATCAAGGAGGGAAGCAACCTAGAATGAAGGAGAAATTTCCTGACAGTGACAACAATGAATCAGTGGAACAACTTGCCTCCAGAAGTTGTAAATGCTCCAAACTGGAAGTTTTTAAGAAGATGTTGGAGAACCATTTGTCTGAAGTGGTATAGAGTTTCCTGACTAAGAAGGGGGTTGGACTAGAAGATCTCCAGGGTTCCTTCCCAACTCTGTTATTCTATTCTATTCTATTCTATTCTATTCTATTCTATTCTATTCTATTCTATTCTATTCTATTCTATTCTATTCTACTCTACTCTACTCTACTCTACTCTACTCTACTCTACTCTACTCTACTCTACTCTACTCTACTCTACTCTACTCTACTCTACTCTACTCTACTCTACTCTATTCTATTCTATTCTATTCTATTCTATTCTATTCTATTCTATTCTATTCTATTTCTATATAACCTTACTTGGGGGGACTACAATACAGACTTAAATATTCCTAAATTTATATGACCTTCAAGTTGGACTGTCGACTGTCTTTTGTCTTTATCGGCACAAAAAGAAACTGTTGAAAAATGGTCTCATAAGTTTTCCGACCAAGTAACACAGATTCCCAACTGTACATTTGCTCCACCAGTGTTCAAGCACTGGAAAAAATATGACCTCAATATCGCCATTTTACCACTGCTCATCCTAGAATTGATACCTTTGTGCTGTGGTTTGCCCTGTACCGCAGTGGTGTTCCATTAAAATCCACCGCCAATGCCATTATGTTGCTATTAGACAGAAGTGCCGAGCGGCTCGATTTTTCAAATAAATATAAATTGTGAAGGCTGAAGTGTGAAGTGGCCTCAAGTGACCTTTCGAAGGAGATTCAAACACCCGTTCAAAACATTCCAGCTTTTGACTCTCCGTCAATTCACCCCTTATTTATTTATTTATTTTTTTGATGGGACACGTGTCCCCGAACAAATAATTTATGTTCGGAGAAGGGTATGGTTGAGGGAGCTATTGAACATGTCAGATGATCCCCAGCCCCCAAAAATACAGTCAGATAAGGTCAGCTTCACCACTGCTGAAGTCATCTTGGAAATTAAAAGTATGAACCTGAATGGGGCCTTGCTCACAGGGTTGTGCGACCCTTCACAATTGTGACATGAGTGAATGAGAACAATGCCTTTGAGAAGAGAGCTATCTGGAGACTCGGGTCTGGGAGGCTCATGGAGTGTGTGGCTTAGGCTCATAGATGGTTTTGGTGTGGGGGGGGGGAGAAGGTTGTGGATGATGGAGCTTGCGATGGGAAGCCAGCTACTGTTTCAGTCTATTGTGCAAAAACCATGATATTTAAATGCTTCATTTTGGATGGCATATTGTGTGGACTCTTGATCAGCAGCAAGGTAGTCCAGAGAAGGACAGAGAAGAGCCTGAGATAGGATCAACAGGCTAATAGCCTGTTATTAACATTCAGCTGTCTGCAATTATTGCAAGTTCGAGGCTCAAGGTTGACTCAGCCTTCCATCCTTTCTAAGGTAGGTAAATTGAGGACCCAGTTTTGTGGGGGGGCAATAAGCTGACTTTGTATAAAATATACAAAAGTATGAAGGCTATTGCTTAATGCCCGCCCTGAGTCCTCCGAAGAAGGGCGGCATATAAATTAATTTTTTTTAAAAAAGGATATCTAAAAGTATTACCTCTACTTTATTTAATTAAGGCTTACATTAACAGAAACTTGCAGATAAGAAACTATCAGTATACCCTCCCCCCCCCAATCCCCACCCCACTGCCCTTATCTGTCTCCCGTGCTTCTGGCTCCTTTTAGTAGCTTTGGAATTCATCATCTTAAGGGAAGACATAAAAATCAGAAACTGGTGTAGGAAGAAACACCCTTCTGGGGTCTGCTCCAAGTGGGGAAAAAGACACTGGAGACATGGAGACTGCTTGGAAAGATGGTTTTTAACGGTGGACAGGATCACATGGCTTGAGTTCCTGGACAGAAAAAAGGGGCAGATATAGCGAGTCTCCAGGTTTTATGCTCTCTCTGGGTTTGAACTTCCTGGGGCCCAGAAAGAGTATCCTGATTTGGTTGTCAGACTTCCAGGGGGGTGGAGGTCCTGCTGGCTGATGTAATCTTCCCGGGTGTCATGTTGGTGAGTTTCTGTCCTAGATGGGTCCCATTGTCTTGCAGATGAGGTCCATTGACAAAGATTGAGTTTCTGCCTCTGGCCCATTAACAAAAGGGTGGGGGCAGGAAGGTGGGAACTGCTTTGTCTTTAAAACATGCTTCTCCATTTCTCACCCAGGGAACGTAATATTCTGCCTTTTTAATATTTCCCAAAATATTTCATTCTTCTAGGAAAGGGGTGGGTGCTAAACTTCCTACACTGGCAAGTAAAGTAAGAATATATTTTCCTTATCAGGGTCCTCCTCCTCCTCCTCCTCCTCCTCCCTCCTCCTCCTCCTCCTCCTCCTCCTCCCTCCTCCTCCTCCTCCTCCCTCCCCCCTCTTTTTTCCTCCATTCTTCTCTTTCTTCTCTTCTCTCTTCTCTCCCTCCACCATTCTTTCCTTCCTTCTCTTTCTCTGCCTTCTCCTTTTCCTCCACCTCCTCTTCCTCCCTTTCTTCTTCTTCCTCCTCCTTCTTTTTCTCCTCCTTTTTCTCCTCCTCCACCTCTGTTTCAAATTCAAATGCTATTAAAAATCCAGATAGCACATAATTGATTTTAATGTTACGTTATGTTCTCTCTCCGCAGATCTATTATTGAACATTGATATTTGGGCTCCAGAGGCATTTTTTCCCACTCTGCTCCAAAAGCATTTAAAAAATACTACAAGGAATTAGTTGCACAGAAACACTTCTTCCTTTTCTGTTGCTGTAAACCAAGATGGTTTATCAATTTTTTTTTCAATAGCATTAATAAACAGAAGTACCATCAAAGATTATGGATCCAAGATAATTTGCAGAACCTAATACCATATTTTTCAGAGTGTAAGACACACCTTTTTCCCCCAAAAAAGAGGGTGAAAATCTGGTTGCATCTTATACTCTGAATATAGCCCCGCTCAGCCTGGTAAATGGAGATTTCAGAGGCTGAAAAAAGCTTCTGAAAGAAGCTTCAGAAAAAAAAAAGCCTCTGAAAGGCTTTTATCTAAAATAATACGACAAGCAACAAAAGAAGAATCAGTAAAGGTTCTAACCAAACTATGCTAACAAATC
This sequence comes from Coluber constrictor foxii, assembly GCA_038048745.1. NCBI lineage: Eukaryota > Metazoa > Chordata > Lepidosauria > Squamata > Colubridae > Coluber > Coluber constrictor. The sequence goes on along the minus strand of JAWJVD010000099.1, from coordinate 158 downwards.
TGGAGAAGGGCACAATAACCAACAGATTGGAAGAAGTTAATCTACATACCAATTCCAAAGAAAGGAGATTGAACAGAGTACAGATAGTCCTTCAGAATGCAAGCCTCTGAAAGAAGCTTCAGAAAAAAAGCCTCCAAACAGAGCTTCAGAAAAAAAGC